>OU015766.1:2217044-2637044 GCA_907173295.1 Fagus sylvatica
CTTCCTCGAGAAGATCACCATTGAGAAATGTATTTTTCACATCCATCTGAAATAGAGGCCAATGATGAACTGCAACAATAACAAGTAAGGATTGAACAAAGGTAAGACGTGCAACAGGAGCAAAAGTCTCCTCATAATCAATGTCATATTCCTGAGTGAATCCCCTGGCAACCAAGCGAGCCTTGTAACATTCAACGGATACATCAGCCTAGGTCTTGATCTTATAAACCCATTTATAACCAACTACAGACTTGCCAGGAGGCAAAGTGGTCATGTCCCAGGTATGAGTCTTGTGAAGTGCATCAAGTTCATCGATCATAGCTTGCTGCCAAAGAGGATTTGTGCTAGCCTCACGATAGGTATGAGGCTCATGGAGAGTAGCAAGGGCAAAGTAACAATGATAATTAGTGAGGTTAGAAGGAGGAGCCCTTACCCGAGTGGAATGACGAAGATCTATGGGAGACTCTGATGGTGCTGATGGTGCAAGATCCGAAGTAGGCAAGCCAGCAACTGGTGACAAAGCCAAAGATGGGACATCTGAAGAGCTAGGAGGTGGGGCAGAGTCCCTCATAGGGTCAGGGTAAAGATCAATCTAAGGATCAGTGAAAATAGGAGTCATGGAGCAAAAGATGAAAGGAAAATGTTGGTGACTAGAAAAAGTCTAATGTTCCCAAAATTCCACATGACGGGAGATTCGAAGACGATGAGATATAGGATCATAGCAATGAAAACCCTTTTGAGAGATACCATAGCCGAGAAAAAAACACAACCGAGACCGAGGTTCGAGTTTGTTTCGTTTATGGGAAGGAAGAGAGACAAAGCAAACACAATTGAGTATTCGAAGAGAGGAATAGTCTGGGAGTTTGTCATAAAGTAACTCAAAGGGAGATTTCTTATGAGTGGTAGGTGAGGGGATGCGATTTATGGTGTAAACGGCAGTGAGAGCCGCTTCAACCCAAAAACGCTCAAGAATAGAGGCAGATATGAGAAGGGTACACACAACATCAAGAATGTGACGAAGTTTGCGTTCGGCACGACCATTTTGTTGAGAGGTATAGGGACAAGAATGATGGGAAAGGGTGCCATTAGAATCCAAAATGGAGATGAAAGATTTGTCATGGTATTCTTGGGCATTGTCTGACCGAAAAACCTTAATAGTGCAAGAAAATTGAGTTTGAATCATTTTGTGGAAAGTTTAAAAGATAGGAACAAGGTCAGAACGATGTTTTAACATGTAAATTCAAGTGAATTTAGAATAATCATCAACAAATATCACAAAATAGCAAGATCCTCCCTCAGTGGTAAACGGAGCAGGACCCCAATTGTAACAACCCAAGGAAAGCGCTAGCCACATCTGCGCTTATACCCCAAAAGGACTAGTCAAGTTACAATTGGAGCTCCTTGCAATTGTTAATAAAACCCAGTTCGACCCAGTATATGCCCGATGTGGGACTCAGCGCACATATACTTATCAGATTTTAGGGCATCACAATCTCCCCCACTTAAATCCCTAACATCCTCGTTAGGGCCCATATATCCGAGCCCACATGGGATTACTAGGTTGGCTCTGATACCATTTGTAACAATCCAAGGAAAGTGCTAGCCACATCTGCGCTTATATCCCAAAAGGACTAGTCAAGTTACAATTGGGGCTCCTTACAATTGTTAATAAAACCAAGTTCGATCCAGTATATGCCTGATGTGGGACTCAACGCAGATACACTTATAAGATTTTGGGGCATCACAATTGTCACGCCCCAAACCCAAAGCATGAGCTCGACACATGACAATGGCCACACACCCATAAAGCGTGCCTTACAAGTGTGCCAGGCCTTACTAACAGATTCCAATAATAATATCCTTGATATAAAATCTCCAAATCAACATACTAACGAGTAAGTTCAAATAAATTAAATCCATACATCGCTAGTCCAAAATCTAATAAACAAAAGTCTTTCATAAGTTACCTAAATAGCAATTAAGAAATACTAATATTATTCATGCCTAGAAGTCCTTCTCACACCACTTCCCCACAACGTCCAAGCTAGATAATCCTCAGAATCTGTAATGGGAAAGAAAGGGGGTAAGTTGGGAAGCCTAGTAAATAACCAATATCCTTATCCAATCAAATCAAACACACATTTGTTAAAAACAGATATACATAAGTACTACAAAATTCTCAAACGATGGTTTTGATAAAGCATTTGGTTTGGTTCACAAAATAAAATATATTATTTTATTTGCAAATAGCAAATTAAACATATTCAAAAATAAATATAGATACATATATAGATTCAAATACAAATTCAGATTCAGATTCAGATTTAGATATAGATATAAATACATATACTAAACAGTTTTAGTGATTACGGCCACATTATCCTTGTGACAAGGCCCAAAAACGACACATAGGTTGGTGCTAAACCCCAAAATGAAACTAGTTTCGGTACTAACGTATATCCCCATTGGCGGGGCCCAGAACATAGTCAGACTGAGAGGTTTCAAATATCAAAACACATTTAAAATATATTTGAATTCCAAAACATAGTGATTTTCAAACCTTATTCAAATTACGTATAGAAAAAAATTAGTTTAACAAATAAGTTGTATAAAGATTCCTGTAACATATAATCACATGCTTGATCCGAATTTTTAAAGTAAACAATACTTTACAAATACAATGATTTTTCTAATATTTCGAAACAAAATTAATTTTGGCATAATAGAATAATAAACTATAATAATAAGTTCGCAAATAAGAATATTTAATGTATAAAATTGAGAAAATTCTAGTTAAGAATAAAAGTTACTTACCTCTTATGAGTAACAGATACAGTAATCCTCTCTATCTCCTCTTTTCAAAATTCACAAGTCAGATTCTAATCAATTATACCATAGTCAAAATACATTAATTGGTGTAAAAATATTTCTTTACTAAACTAGGCTCTTATAGGTATTTCCCAATTATTAGATACTGTACAAATACTCCATCATACCTCCTCCAAATTCCTCAAAATTCTGTATGCCTAAAGTGTGTCTACCTTTTATTGAATGTACAGGAGGCCTAATGGCTTGTACCATACATCATCCCCACTACTTCACGTCAATAGACTAGGAGTTGGTTATTATTTATTTATTTATTTTCTTTCTTTCTTCTTTCACTATCAAATTAACTTATATGTGCAAAGCCTTTGTCAATTCATAATAACCTATATATGCAAAGGCCAACCTACTTTTCTTCTTTCAATGACCACACCATGAAGCCTATAATATTGTACTTTAAAAAAAAACCTCATCATCACGTCTACAAGGTGTGACGTGACCACCTTTTCCTTTTCTTCTTTTGAAACCTAATTTCCTGCACTACCATCCATTAGGAACAGTTTTCACCGAAACTAAGATCTAAGATTTATGTTATTATTTCTAGAGCTAGCCGATTCATATATACATGTTACTAACTAAAATCTACATATCAACCTAAAATCTACTACCTGTTACCCGCTAACAAAACCAATTCATATAAACTTTTCAATGACAATTTAATTGTAGGGTGAAACTTGAAAGTGCTCGGGTCATCCTTTCCAAAGGGGCATGTAGATTGGTGGGGTCTAAGGAAAATATACTAGTGTGGGGAGAGCCTTGGATCCCGGATCTTCCCTCCTTTCTCCCAATCCCTCGTGAGAACATTGATACTACCCAAGTGATGGCAGTTGATCAACTTATGTCTCTAAGGAAGAATGGTTGGAATGTAGATAAGCTTAAAGACCTATTTGATGATGCGACAGTGCTGGCAATCAAAAATATTCCTCGCTGGTCTCCATCCCAGGAAGATAGCTGGGTGTTGCTCAAAATCACCATTGGAGACTTCTCTATAAAATCAGTCTATAGGAAACTCAACCATTAAGACCATGCTCATCAAGATAATATGGTGAAAACAATCATCTGGAAAGTAGGTATTCATGATAGATTAAAAATGCTCTTATGACGAATTGCTTCCAACCTTTTGCCAACATATTGTTCTGTGGCTAGATTCAATCCCCACATGAACTATGATCAAATGCCAGAGATCCTTACATAATTTTTGGGAGTGTCCTCTTGCAAGAGCCTTATGGTTTGGCTTAGAATGGGGTATCAAGACAGGCAAATTCCCAGTGGTCAACTCCATGGGATTGATTAGTTTCTTTCTTTTTTTCATGTCCGTAGCTGTTGTTCTGTGGTGCTTGGTAGTTTTGAGTTCCACTCTAGCTGGGATTTTCATTGGGTTAAGAGGGAGGCAAATGTTGCCTCCCGTACCTTGTCTGGGTCTTGCCTCAAACATTCCTATTGGTGGTTCTTTGTTTTTTATGTAAGCCCCCAGTGTTCTATAAATATATTCCATAAAATTGACAAAATTTATCATAACACATCATATTATTTCATTTTCAATTATTAAAATCCTTTGAAACTAATTCAAAATTTCATGTAATTTTGATTACTATATTATCTTTTGTTTTTTAAAAGAACTGCTTAAAATACAAAATATTTTTCAAAAATATGTTCTTCATTCATGATATTTACAAAAGAAAATTAAATTTTTTAAACAAAATTTGTGCATTGCACGAGTCTGTAACTAATAATCAAAATGATAGTAATATGGTAACCATGATTAGGTTGATGTTGTAATGTGCTTAACACCTTCCCTACACATAATTGGATTCTTGAACCTATTTCAATGGTTCATCGATAATTTATTACTGAATTTAAGATAGGAGAATGAACACGCTCTTGACACTAAGACATCAATAAAACAAACTAAAAGTTAGGTGTTCAATTATACTTAGAAAATCCCATAATTACTTAATGGGTAATTATAGAATATTTTCGAAGTAAATTAAGATCGTATCCACTCATCTCACATGAATGATGAATGGTGAGTCTCGCTAATAAATTTATAGTAAGATCTACAATTCATGTGAGAGTAGAGAGTACAATATATCTCAATATACTCAAGGGAATATTCTATAAATTTCCTTAGTAAAAACTATAGGTAATCACCTCTCCCAAATAGTAAGAGAACTTACTAGAGAATCGGTGTAGAAGCCAATACCGACAGCCAAATTCCACTATCCTTAGGTGATCATAAGCAAACGTAGGACCACCATATTGGCCACACCGGTGAATATATATATACATAGGTGCAAGACTCCCATCATTAAATAGTAAGTTTGACTTTTATATGTGGCCTTCCTCGGTCCTCACACGACTCTAAACTCACTTTCAGATTTTCATATATATTTTTTTAGCAATCTTACCTAAAGACTATGTTGGGTACCATTTTTCTAGCCTCGACCCCACCATAGTCTAATATCAGAATTCATGACATTAAATTTTCACGCGGTCCTTGGACTTTGAGGCGACTTCTTGAGAAACAATTTAGACTGCTATTACTATAGCTGTTTATTTTTTTAGTCCTCTTTTTTTGCTAAATGTTTATTTTTTAGTCCTCGGATTTTCTTTGTAAATTTTAGTTCATGTGTTACTAAGAGCTTTCAGCATATATATTAAGGCCACCTAGCTACTACAGGTGGTCTCAGCCATTATAAGAGTCCCACGGTCCCACCCAAACTTTTATCCTCTCCTTGCCTCCATGGTCTGACAGGTCACAAATTCTGTGGCAGATATATAATGATAGGTGGCATTTGTGTCTGTTTTCATTTTTTTTTCACATGATTCAAGCCCTAATTAAATGCCACCTGTAACACCGAATAAACTAAATTGGTGTGGGACCTGTTGTATTATTTTGTTGGGAACTGAACTGATTTCCTAGTAGAAATGAAATGAAACCCCAAGTTGATGGATCTCTCTGACTGTTTATGTATTTGTTGAATATGGGGAGATAGGGAGAGAGACGAGTCCAAAGCAAGTTTTCCCACAAGTTGTGCCAGCTGTTTAGGCCATGGATTTCGTGATTGCTACACCATGGAACATGAAGGTCCCACCCCACACTCACTATAAGTCTATAACATGTTACTCTCTCCCCTTTTTGCTCTTTTTCTTTTATCAATAAGTGTAAGGAAATTATAGATGGGGTTGGAAATTATGAAATGATGACAAGGGTTGTGCCGATGCAGCACTGAATACTAATAATGCATGCATAATTTGTAAGACATATGTACATTACTTTTTTTTTTTTTTTGGTTGTTGCCAAATACATATTACTTGAAGCATTACTGTACAAGAAGTTCAATTTAATCATTTTTAACTACTCGATTTCTCTTTGTCCTATTTTTTCTTTTCTTTATAGTGTCAATTATTAGTATAAATTTCTCGTGTATGTTTTACTCACATTTTGATGGAAATAATTACAAGCTAAATCTTATTTTTGGACTTATAAATAATATATATTTGGACTAAAAAGAAAGAATGAATGAGTTTTAACAAACCCGTATCATCATTTTATTGCATTTTACTTTGATCTGAAACCAGACATAAGTCTTGAACTCAAAATATTATTGTTTTAGACAAATTTTCAAAAATGCATTAAATAACAACATAAATACTATAAAAAAAATTAAAAATAAAAAGGAATAAGGCTTTATGTATTCATGCAAAAATAAAAAGGCCTTATTTAAAATGGAAATAATATAGACCTTCAAATGAAACTTGGTAGTGCGCTATACCTTAAATAAATAAATAAATCCTTAACTTTTCATTATTTCTAAGTAGAAAATATCCCACCGGGATTATACGTTACAGATTTTTTTTTTTTTTTTTTAAATTTAAATAACTTCATTCTAAATGAGCGTTATAAATTAGGGGTGAGGGGAATTAGTTTGCGTTATTTCTAAGCAGTAAAGATTCCATATTTTTTTGATATTGAAGATTTTATTTAGTGACTTCACTCAAAGGGATAGATTCAGATTTTTTAACCTCTTTTACATAACTCTGACACATTCATTTTATTTTGTGTACAACCTAACGCCTCTTTTCCTTTTTGTTCTTTTTTTTTTCTTTTTACCAAAATTACTGTACATCTCACCTGTTTTAGAAAATAACAATATGCTCCTATTATTTCACAAAAACTTTAAAGATGATTGTTGTAATTAGTATTATGTTTATATATATATATATATAATATTTGAATATATTGCATCCTCCATGCATCTTTTGAGAAATCTTTATGTACAACGAGTGAACCCTGCCCTCCTGTCATAAGGGTGTAGGGCCCATGTGGGACCCATGGATGAGGGACACACACCCCTATGAAAGGGAAGGGGAGTCTGTCGGTTGTTTGTTGAATGTAATAATTTCTCTTATTTTTTCTGGTATAAAGTGCCCTACTCGAGGGTAAAAATCTTTATCAGTTAAATAGTATGGTTCATTATATCTCTCTCATTAGGTGTATTTTTCTTCTATTTAATAAAATTTTCTTAAATTGTCGAGATTTACTTACTTGATATTCTAGTTCACCTTAAAATAAATTTCTGACTTCACTCTTGGTTAAACTAAGTAAAATCCACCTAGCAGGCTACCATCCAAATAAAAATGTAACATGAGTATGAACATAATTAAAAAATAAAGTTTTCTTTTAAACTAATTTAAAAGAATCTTCTCGTGCCTATTACTTATGGTCTAGTCACGTTATCATTTATGGTGTGTAAATAAGTCAGATAAATATTAAATAGATAACGTAATTAAAATGTTTTGAGATCTTTTAAAGCCTAAAATATCTCAATGTAAAATTATCTTATTGATTGATAACTAAGTGGTTTAAATTTTGTCACATCATTAATAATTTAAATAGATATCAGAATAATAATAACAAATATTTGTGAAAAAATTAACCACTTAGAAATTAATAAATACTAAAACAATAATAATAAATGTGTATTTGAGAGAATGCGAGAACCATTTAAGATTGCATTTTTTTTTTTTTTTCAAAATATAGCTTTTTAAATCTAGGTACAACTTTTTGAAAATTCTAGATTCAAATATATATATTTTTTAAATATTCCATTTTAAAAAAAACAAAAATACCCTTTTAATTCTTTTTTTTTTTTGATATTTTTATTTTGGTCCTTACACTTTATAAGGTTTCATTTTAATTTTTCGTTTTTTGGACACATTATATTTGACGAGAAGATTTTTCTTAACAACTAGAGAATAATAACTAAAATGAATTTGTGTCAAAAACTAGTAACTAAAATTAATTAGAAAATATAAGATTCAAAATGAAAACACGAGGATTAAAACAGACCAATTATTACCATAAAAAATTGAAAAATATAGAATAGTAAAGATCTTTGATTTGATTAGGGAGACATATGAATGATTATTTAAATCACCACATGATAGTAGAAGAATATGTTATAAAAAAAAAATGATAGTAGAAGAATAATTGAAGGAAAATTGGGTCCCAATTAATTTTGTTGATATTAGACGTGGCAAAATTTTAGTAGAAGAAATGAGGTAAAACTTATAGGATAAGGAAGTCGGTAAGGTGAGTTAACCTCAAAACTCGTAATCAGTTCATAGACTTTTACTGCAAATAGAAGCAGCAGAGAAAACAAAACACAGCTTGGAGAGACATAGACAGACACAGAGAAACAAACCAAAACAAAAGAGAATGGAATGTAACAGAGCATTCCAATTCCAATTCTCATTCTAAGTTTGTGAGTGATTTATTAATGGTGGGAATGGCTAAGACTGGTGTTAATGATTCTGATCCGACGGTGATGGCGAAGGTGACGGAGTTGAAGAAAGAGCTACAGAGACTGGTGAAAGCTATAGTCGATGATGAGGATTGCAGCATAGAAACCTTTGATCAGGCTAAGGAAAAACTCTCTGCTTTGAAGGAATTGAAGCGGAGGAAGAACCAATCTTCGCTCTCGCTCAAGCTCCTTCAGACTCTGACGTGTCCAGAGGAGTTTCGTTGCCCTTTGTCCAAGGAATTGATGAGAGATCCTGTAATGGTGGCCACAGGACAGGTTGGTTTTTGTGTATATATCACAATTTGCTCTGTTTGGTTTCTCAGAAATTGTAATTAATGAAATGAACTTTTGGTGTTGGTTTTGTATTTCAATGATTTTTGAGGAACTGGGAAATCAGAGATAAGCAGTAATTTGAGATTTTTTGGTTCAATTATGAGAAAATTGAGATGGGTTTTGAATATTTTGAAAACCCAATTAAAATAAAGGGCTAAAAGCCTAAAATATAACATGTAATTTTATTTTCCTCTGTTTTGTAGGCAATCAGAGCAAAAAATACTTCTTCTTCTTTTTGGATTAAGTGGATATTAATTCTTCGTTTTAATTCTCTTTCAATATCTGAATTTTGGATTCCTCGTGCAGCTTCTGCTTGACTTTTGCTCTATTTGGAGGCTGAGAAACTGTTGGAAAAGAAAATAAATTAAAAGACTAGTTCTTAATTTTCATCATCTGGAAATTTTTTTTTATATAGAAATTCTTCATATGGAACTTAATTAAAACTGAAGACTTGGTTTAGCCTTGCTTTGTTAAAGTGAGTTTCTTTTCTTTTGCCCCTCTTATTTTCTTGGCAACCAAAAGGTGCATCTAAACTTTTTTGAGGCATGCAATGTAGGGTAATTTACTGTTATTTTCTCTTCATTAACACTATTAGGAGGTTGTTTCTGGTGGTTGCTGTATAAAGTACTGTTGATGTATGCACTATCACTGAAAACTGGATATCAAAGTGGTACTTGTTTGATGGAAACAAGAATAACGACATTTTGTACCCCGTATATAAGTTGTTACCCTCCTGTGTTAGTTTCCAACTTTTATTGAAGACAAGAATGTCAGAATGACAAATCTGATGGATAAGTACTATAAAAAATTTAATAAAATAAAAAGAAACAAATAAATTTTTTTGTTAAGAATTTGTAATTCTTGAGTAACTGGTGGTGCAGTTTTAGGTATAAAATTTACAAGTCTTTCTCAAAATGCAATGGTGTTAAACTGTGGTGATCTAAGCTTCTTGTTTGTACCAATTGCTGTTTTGCTTTGTTTTGAAATTCACTAAAATTTGTGATGTTGTGATCCACGTATTTGGCATCCTTTGTCAATCCATACTTCATGGATCTAAGCTCCTTGTTTGTATCAGTTGGTGTTTTAATTTGTTATGATCCTGACGGGTTCATTTGTGAAAGAAACAAGTTCAGCTAGGAAATCGGTAGTGCTGTCATTCATACATTCTGCATCTTGTCAATTCATACTTCATGGATCATGTGTTGTTTTGGGGTTTTAACTTGTTTCAATTTCATTGCGTAGACATACGACAGACCCTTCATTCAGAAATGGCTAATAGCTGGAAACCGGACATGCCCTCTAACCCAACAAGTTCTCTCACACACAATTCTTACTCCAAATCTCTTAATTCAAGGAATGATATCTCAGTGGTGTAGAAGCCGGGGGATTGAATTGTCAGATCCTGTTTACAATATTAATGATGTTGAAGGGGTAACTGATGCTGATCGTGACCATTTCCTTTCTTTGCTGGAGAAGATGTCTTTGGCACTTCCGGAACAAAAACAAGCTGCAAAAGAGCTTCGGTTGTTGACAAAGAGGATGCCCTCGTTCCGGGCACTCTTTGGAGAGTCTTTAGATGCCATTCCTCAATTGTTCAATCCGCTTTCTGAAAACAAATCTCGAACGGGTATTCACCAAGATCTCCAAGAGGACGTGATCACGACAGTCTTGAATCTCTCAATCCATGACAACAACAAAAAGCTTGTTGCTGAAACTCCAATGGTAATTCCTCTACTTACGGAAGCATTGAGATCAGGAACCATTGAGACTAGAACCAATGCTGCTGCAACCCTTTTCACTTTGTCAGCTCTTGATTCAAACAAGGCACTTATTGGGAAATCCGGTGCACTGAAGCCACTCATTGACCTATTAGAAGAGGGACATCAATTAGCTATGAAAGATGTTGCTTCAGCAATCTTTAACCTATGCATGATCCATGAGAACAGGTCTAGAGCTGTGCGGGATGGTGCAGTGGGAGTGATTCTGAAAAAAATCATGGACCGTACACATGTGGATGAGTTGTTGGCTATCCTTGCAATGCTCTCAAGCCATCCGAAGGCCATTGAAGAAATGGGAGAAGTTGGAGCTGTTCCTTGCTTGCTTACTGTTATTAGAGAGACCACTTGTGGACGGAACAAGGAGAATTGCATTGCGATCCTCCATGCTATCTGTTTGAATGATCGAACAAAGTGGAAGGAAATGAGAGACGAGGAGAGCACCTATGGAATCATCTCTGAGCTTGCTATGAATGGAACTTCAAGAGCCAAGAGGAAGGCCAGTGGCATTCTTGAGAGACTGAACAGGAATATAAATATAATGAATACTTCATGATCATCTCACTTGTGCACCGCTACAGAGTACACTAGTTTGTAAGGGACAATGATTGTCTCACACCACTTTACACCACCTAAGTATGGATATATATTCACAAATTGTGGACATTTGTAGATGTTAATGTTCACGATATATGGACGTTGATGTCCATAATTTGTGAATGTATGTCCACACTTAGGTGATCCGTGTGAGACAAAATATGTACCCCTCTGTAAATTCTGCATCTATTTCCAGCAGTTTATGGTCCTTAACGTTGCTCTCTTGCCTCATGTGTGGGTCATTCTCAATTGCCCTTTTGTAAATTCTCATTCTGTCTGGAATTACAATTTCAGGTTCATGAGGTCATTTTGTTTTGTTTTGTTTTGGTTTTTTGGGTAAGTGGCTCATGTGTTCATTACTGTGATTTTGTGCATAAATACAAACGAAGCTTTATTTATAAGATTCTTTCGTTTGCTTTGTTTCATTTGGTAATTTCATGACACAATGTGAATTCGGAAGGTCAACATGTAATTAAACCTCAGAAAATTCCTCGAGATCTATAATTTACATGAAAATTGTTAACTCGCTTATATAACTTTATGATCAACTCGCTCGTGCAATTTTTTTGAGCTACTTTCAGAAGAACTCAGAGATGCAAATATTATTGATACGAAGAACTCCGAGAACGAAATTGACACGCACAGCAATAATTTTCTTGGGTATGAGTCTTGTATCCGAGTGATTATTCAATAATCACGGAATACAAATAAATGCATAATCTCTCATTTCACATGAATAGTGGATGTTATCAATTAAATTCATGATGAGACCCATCACTCTGTGAGAGGAGGAAGTACACATTTATTTATTCTCTGGGACTACTAAATAATTTTCCCTTTGCAAGTATGAACATAGAGATTTGTTGGGGCAACATAAGTTTTTGACACTACTTAGTTAGGCCAAATACAGTCTATGTTTGAATTAAATTAAATAACCTTCCAAGCAATAAAGAGATAAATAATCACGTAATAATCAAGAAAATCAACCACACAAGAACACTCCAAATTTACGTGAAAAACCCTCCAATGTAGAGGGAAAAATCATGAAGCAAATCCGATCAATCCACTATAATAAAATAGAGATTACAATACTCAAGTTTATGCCTAAACTTGAGTTCACAATAAATTGGGAAATCACAAAGATAATTGTCTAAGAATAAATACAATCTCACCACAAAAAACTGGAACCTAATGAAACCAATAATGTAGTAAGATCTTCCTTGAATACTTCAACTCTTTGTGGTTGTAGCATCCAAAATTCCCTCTAAAGAAACCCCAATTTATCTCTTTGTGTGTGTCTTGAACCAAAGAAAAAAAAAATCCTCTTTTTCTTTCTCACCAGTGCGGCACTGCACTGCTGACTCAAGAACACACACACTACTTTATATAGAACCCAAAATTTTCTGCCACACACACTTCACTATTCTAGTAGAAATAGGAATTCTAATAACTTGTGCGACAAGCTCATTAAAGAGCTTATACTCAAGAGTGGGTTGGCACACTAGGTGCGGTGCACCCCAACAATCTCCCTCTCCAGCCCACTAAGGAAGGAGATCTTCATTCCAACTCTTTAGTTAGAATTCATCTCGGCCGACCTGGCACAAAGCTCAAGCTTCTCTTTCGATACAACTTTAGTTAATATGTCAGCTGGATTTTTCTCTATGTGAATCTTTTTCAATTGCATCAACTGTTGATCAATAACTAGTCGTATCCAATGGTATCTCACATTGATGTGCTTCGTGCGTGAATGGTACGTAGAATTCTTGCTTAAGTCAAATGCACTTTGACTATCACAATGGACTACACACTCGTCTTGCTTCAAACCCAAGTCTTGGAGAAATTGTTTCATCCAAAGCATCTATTTCCCTGCTTCGGTCGCTGCAATATACTCAGCCTCAGTTGTAGATAAAGTGACACACCTTTTTAGTTTAGACTATCATGATACAACTCCCCCTGCAAAAGTAAATAAAAACCCTGAAGTAGATTTCCAGCCATCAAGGTCACCTGTTATATATGAATCTGTATAACCCTCCAGAAATGGTTTTGAGCTACCAAAACGCAAGCACGACTTTGAGCTACCTCTCATCTCTCAAGTATCCATTCAACATACTTCTCTTGTGACAACTATAATTTCTTGGCTTTCCTATCACGTATAATTTGTATACTTATAATTTGTCTAGCTAGACCCAATTCTTTCATATCAAATAACTTGAACAACTCCTTCTTCAAACTATCAACCATATTAGCATCTTGTCCTACCATCAACATATCATCTACATATAATAGAAGGATGATAAATTTACCATTAGGAAATTTTCTGACATACACACAAGGATCTGCATCTGTCCTTGTGTACCCGTGACCCACCATGAATGAGTCTAACTTCTTGTACCACTGCCTTGGAGCCTGCTTCAAGCCATACAGACTCTTCTTCAATCTACAAACCATGTGTTCTTTCACTTTTGCTTCAAATCCCTCTGGCTAAACCATGTAGATTTCTTCCTCCAAGTCCCTATGGAGAAAAGCAATCTTTACATCCATTTTTTCAAGCTCAAGATCCAAGCTAGTTGTTAATCCTAAATAACTCGAATGGAACTCATTTTGACCACTGGAGAGAAAATCTCATCAAAATCGAATCAAACTCGATTGAAACCCTTGACCACCAATCGAACTTTGTATTTCACTAGCTTCTCACCATCTTTCTTTAGCTTGAACACCCATTTGTTTCTCAATGACTTCTTGCCTCTAGGAAGTTTGACCAACTCATAAGTGTTATTCTTGTGCAAAGAATTCATCTCTTCATGCATAGCTTTCATCCACATCTGCTTGTCCTTTTGAGACTGGACTTCCTGAAAGTTCTTTGGCTCTCCATCATCAGTAATCAAAACATACTCGGATTTAGGGTATCTAGTTGATGGATGACACTCCCTAGTAGACCTCCTAACTTGAGATTCTTCCATCTCTGGTGGAATAGGCTGCTCTCGTTGCTCAACACCTTCTATATCTATTGCATCATCACCATCAACTGTTGTTGGCTGATCACGCTGCTCTACATGCTCAATAGCCTCTGTATCTATTTCATCATCACCACCAACTGCTGCTGGCTCATCACCATAATTCTTTACTTGCACCTCTTCTATACATGTGGCATGATCTGAGGATGAAGAGGTAGGTGTAAGGTCAGAAACACCTTCAACAGTAGACTTTGACTTATCAGATTTCTCAAAATCTGTAATATATTTCATTCTCATGAAATACCACATCTCGACTTCTGATCATCTTCTTTTTCTTAGAATCCTATAACTTGTAGCCAAGTGCTGCATCTCTATATCCAACAAATATGCAAAGAGTGGCTTTATCATCAATCTTTAACCTCTGTTCCTTACTGATGCAAACAGAATTATCACAAACGGAATCACTTTTCATTTACTAGCTTATTATGTAATTTGTTTTCAGCATCTTATTATCATTTAGATATTTGTAACACTCTATAGTGAGGTGGCAAGTTGTTATAAAGTTTGTTATTGGAATTTGTTAAATTGTTGTCAACTTGTGGGATATATAACCCAGGACTGAACCATGCAAAGAGAGCTTTTGAGAATATGATTATTTGAAATACAAAGAATCACCCTGAGATTGAGTTTTCTCTCAGGGGTCTATGCAATTTAGTTTTTGTAGAATTAGGTTTGTATCAATTGGTATCAGAGCACAGTAGAGCTTAACTCTACCATTGAAGCTACCCTCCATCTTCTTGTTTGTTTAACCATCACCGGTGAACCAGCATGGCACCATTGCATGGAAACAAAAAGAATAAAGAGATAGACAGTGAAGCAGAACCACAAACACAAGATAGAGTTGAATTTGCAAATGAAGAACCCCAGGCATCGAAGGATTCTGAAATCAAAGCCTTGTTGAAGGAGAGAGATGCACTTAATGAAGATTTGAAGAAACAACAGCTTCGCAATCGAGTGGAGCAATCTGACCTCAATGATGGATTTGAAGACCTTTTTGCTAGGTCGAACCACTAGCAACAATGAGGGTTTAGGAACCACCATGTGTTGAGCCCTAACTCGCAAGGCGTAGCGGACCGATTTCATCATCGTTATCTTCACTGTGATTACCATCAACAAGAGGGTGAAGAAGTGGGTTATGATTCCCACCATGGACCAGATCATGAAACCTAAGGGGCATCCAACATGGATTGGGCCTATGAAGCCCTTAGGAGAGTTGGGCGAGAAAGCCCAGCCTAGGCCTGAGCCCGAAGAGGAAGCCTCGCCAAGGGTTTGATCGACCAAACCCCTCTGGTTTTGACCGCATCCTATT
This sequence comes from Fagus sylvatica, assembly GCA_907173295.1. Lineage (NCBI taxonomy): Eukaryota > Viridiplantae > Streptophyta > Magnoliopsida > Fagales > Fagaceae > Fagus > Fagus sylvatica. The sequence continues at coordinate 2,232,763 of OU015766.1, forward strand.
TACGAACCACCACAGCCGCAATTCCCTTGATCTCCACCGTGAACCACACCACTTTCATATTTTCGACCCTGAACCACACCATTTTCAAACCTTCGACCATGCACCAGTGCCATGAACGAGCACCGCTTGGTTCTAGCCATGCATCGTTAGGCTTTGATTGTGTACCACCAAACTTCGATTGCGCAACGCTGAGCTTTGACAAAACACAACCTGAGTTCGATCGTGCTCCAGCGTGCTTTGATCGTGCACCTCCACCCTTTGAACGAAACTCTCATCAACAAACACTTTTTGATCGCATACCTCCAAGCTACGATCTTGCACCTCCATCGCTTGATCGAGAGTTCACTTGTGTGGGTCATGACCACCTTGCACCGCCTCTGTTTGACCGCAAATACCATCAAAATCTCCAAATCGGGCAACTCAACTTTCAGATTGAAGGAGATTATAAGAGTGGCTGGAATTTTTGTTGGTTTTATATATTCTAAATATGTAAAACTCATCATACAGTAAATGTAAAAACATGCATCACATACATAGCAGCGGAAAATTAGATAGATCTATTCATACATGGCATGTTACACATGAAACTAGTAAATCTGAAAAACTTTAATCATAGGAAACATACCTTTGTAGATTTCCAAATTTTATACCTTGATGCCATCCTTTGATTCTTGAAGAAAACTTGAATCTTCCTTATTCCCTTGAATGTCTTTTGACTATCTTGATGGTCAAGAGTGTGGGCTCTTACTTGCAGAGAATACAATGTGATATTGTAGAGAGAAAACTATTTTTCTCTCTTTCTATTGTGTTGGTTGAACTTTTTATATCTCTGTATCTCACGTACGTCTAACGTATCAAGTTATGACCAACCCCCTGGGGGTTTCTCTTATATAGCTTGGAGTGAGACCTACAGGAAAATAAAACCCTAGCTCCAATGGGCCTAGGACTTCTTGTTATCTCGTAACTAGCCCATAGGTTACCATTAATTAGATTTTATTCCACTAAAAGAATATAATTGCACTCTAGGATTTTATTTAATTACACAAGACATCCTTAACTTATTTTAATTACATTTAAACCCCTCCATTAAATCATCCATAGTGACATAAAGTCATTAAATAAAAACTGTCACTTTAATGTCATTACATCTTATTCCTTGAGTTCCTAATTTAATCTTTTGATTATTCTTATATTCATATGGAATCTAATTCCTTAGAATATAAATTTTAGTAACTCTTTACTAAAATTATTGGCCAATATTATGAATAATCCATTCCCATTAAATCTATCTCAAGGGGATGTTTATATTTCTAAAAAAAGATTATAGATTCCTTCTTGAGTAATAGTGTTCCCACAATGTTACATGTGATCACCCAATGTATTGGGATCTATTTGACCATATAAGATCGCACCCTCTAATACATCAAAGCAATTTACATATTACATTTCAGTTCACCATTCTTTTAGGATTCAAAGTTAATGTCTTAAACAGTTTGTGAGTTAATTAATTCATTCGACAGTAGTTAGTAGAATAATTACTCGCGGTGGTCATGTTCAATGTATTCATAATACATCAACATATCAATTAGAAGTCTCTAATTCCATGATTAAGAAAAATTATTTGAATTGATATGTTATAGTCTTACCAAATGAAAAGCCTAATTTCACCGTTGACTATGAACAAAGGTTTATGAGTTTACAAGGATTTGTGATTTAGATCTTCTATATGTAAATCATATTTGCATACCTTGAATCACATTCAATGCATCTCATGGACTTTACATAATGTCATATTATTCACACATTTATTTTCATGTAATAAAACTATTTTATTAATAATTAAAATGTCAAACTAAATTGTTTTAGGACATAAATCCCAACAATCTCCCACTTGTCCTTAAACATAATTTGGCACACATCTAACTCCCATACCCTCTAAATGTGACTCAAAATTCCTTTAAGGCAAGGTCTTGGTAAAGGGATCCGCCAGATTCTCTGCCGAAGCTATCTTTGCTACTATGACATCTCCACACACCACTATCTCTCTAATGAGGTGATACTTGCGCTCTATGTGCTTTCCTCTCTTATGGTTTCTTGGTTCCTTGGATTGTGCAACCACTCCACTGTTGTGACAAAACAACGTAATGGGAACTTGCTCAATTCTCATAACACCAAGATCAGATAGGAACTTTTTGAGCCAAACAGCCTCTTTTGCTGCTTCACAAGCAGCAACATACTCGGCTTCCATGGTGGAGTCAGCAATGCAAGATTGCTTAATACTCCTCCAACTAATGGCTCCACCTCCCAAGGTGAACACATAACCTGATGTGGATTTTTTGGAATCACGGTCTGATTGGAAATCAGAATCTGTATAACCAATAGCTGTCAAATCCTCACTTTGGTAGACAAGCATATAATCCCTCGTTCTCCTAAGATACTTGAGTATATGCTTTACTGCTACCTAATGAAGTGGACCTGGATTTGATTGATATCTGCTGACCATGCCAACTGCATGACATATATCTGGCCTAGTACATAGCATAGCATACATGTGACTTCCCACTGTCGAAGCATAAGGGACAGTTCTCATATGCTCTTCCTCTTGAGGAGTCTTTGGACAGTGGTCCTTAGATAGAGGAACTCCATGTCTTGTAGGAAGTAATCATTTCTTGGAGTCTGGCATGCTAAACTTGGACAGAATCTTATCCACATATGCAGTTTGGGATAAGCCTAACATCCTATTTTTGCTATCTCGCCAAAGCTTGATCCCAAGGATGTAACTAGCTTCTCCCAAGTCCTTCATATCAAATTGGTTTGACAACCATATCCTTATTGATGACAATACACCTACATCATTCCCAATGAGTAGGATGTCATCAACATATAGCACTATGAATGTCACCACTTTATCTTGACATCTTTTATACACACATGGTTCATCAGGGTTTTGATCAAAACCAAACAATTTGATTGCTTGATTAAATCTGATGTTCCATGATCTAGATGCTTGCTTAAGTCCATAAATGGACCTTTGCAACTTGCACACCATGTGCTCTTGATTCTTTGCTATGAATCCATTTGGTTGCATCATATAGATGTTTTCATCAAGATTTCCATTAAGGAAGGCAGTCTTGACATCCATTTGCCATATCTCATAGTCGAGATGTGCAATAATGGATAAGAGAATTCTAAAAGACTTAAGCATCGCCACTGGCGAAAAGGTCTCCTTATAATCGATCTCTTCTCTTCTAAGTAAATCCTTTCGCCACTAGTCTTGCCTTGAAGGTCTCCACCTTCCCATCTATCCCTCTCTTTCTCTTGTAGATCCATTTGCACCCAATAGGTTTTATGCCACTAGGTGCAACTACAAATTCCCAGACTTTGTTAGAATACATAGATCCCAACTCTAAATCCATGGCCTTGAGCCAGTGATTTGCATCTATATCATTAATTGCCTCTTTGTAAGTCTTAGGATCAGATTCAGGTGTTTCTGGAATAGCTTCACAAGCTGTCTCATTAATGGTATCTTGTGATGTATCTAATACAACCACATCATCCCTAATTGTGCTAGAAGGTTGGTCTACAATATCTGACATCTGTTCTAAAACAATTTTACTTCTAGGTTTGAAATTTTCTACATAGTCTTCTTCAAGATACATTGCGTTTGTGCTAACAAACACCTTGTTATCCTTCTGACTATAGAACAATCCTCCCATAGTCCCTTTTGGATACCCAACAAATAAACACACTTCCGTCTTGGCTTCCAACTTATCAGACTTCCCTTTCAACACATGTGTTGGACATCCCCAAATGTGTTGTGCTAGAAGGTTGGTCTAAAATATCTAACATCTGTTTTGGTTTAGAATTGCAGTAAGAAGAGTAAATGAAGACATTTTTTTTTTTTTAGAAAATAAATATAAGGGTAAATTACACTGACATCCCCTTTTTTTTGGGAAATTAGACTCGCTACACCCAAGTTTGGGGAAATGACACTTTGCTCCCAAATTTGCAAAATAATTAACACTCCACCCCCTTTTTCATTTTTTTTTTTTTTTTTTTTTTTTTTTATTTTTTATTATTTTTTTAACCAATGCCTAACTAACCAAAGTTAAAAAGAAAATTTATATTCCAATTATTTTAAGTTTAAGTGGAGAATATTCCTTTAAAAATTGGGGAAAAGGGGGCTTAGTGTTAATTATTTTGCAATTTTGGGAGCGGAGTGTCATTTTCTCAAACTAAGGTGTAGCGAGTCTAGTTTCCCCAAAAGAATGTGGTGTCAGATTTACCCTAAATATAAATAATGAGTATAATTACAAACATTATAATTTTGCAACTAACTATATAGTATGGAACCCATAAACCATAATATAAAAATTGCAATGACAACCCAATCCTTTTAATTAGCATCCCTACAGCTTAAAAGTGAGGTAATACTTCTTAAGTGATTAGGTGAGAACTATTTTCAATAATTAATGCTATCTTGATAACTCTTATCAAACAAAAATTAATTTACCGTTCTTCCCTTAGCCTCTAAGTAATAATGCCAAGAACTTCAGCAGGGAGAATAACATCAAGACTTAGTCAAGTGTGTACTATTGTTTAGATGATATGTAATTCATCAATCACTCCATGGCAATGTGGTCGAGTTAATGTAATTATATATCACCTATCCCAAGGATGTTCATTCTTGTTATACCATAAAGTAAACACCCTCCAACAGGGAACAAGGCTCTAAGACCAAGATAAGATGTTTACCCTACATTACTATGAACTAACAATGAAAGCCGTGAAATTCAACCATTGAATCTCTCTCCCACTTGATATTTTAAATAAATGGGTTTTCCTAAAATTTATTATTGTGATCTCATCACAATATTCCTTGCATTTGTTTTATTTTAAAATGTAAATCTTTAGTCTTCAAATATATATATATATAAGAACATGAATATTTCCCAATGCCAGGGACAATCACAATTTACATAACAGAGGGAGGCTATGATACAAACAGAATTATCACAAAGGGAGTCACTTTTCATTTACTAGCTTATTATGTAATTTGTTTTCAATATCTTATTATCATTGGTACTTGATTTTTTATATGGAAACAATGTAAGAGCATCTCTAGCAGTCCTTCATCCGAGCTCTTTATCTCCACATGTGGAGAGCAAAATGAAGAATTGATGCTCCAGCAGCTCTTCAAAGAGCTCTTCAAATTGCCAAAATGCTACAGTAGCTTTTCACAAATGAAAAGCTAATGTACACTCTTCAGCCCAATATTAAATTATTTTTGACCGGCCCTATTTAAGCTTTTTTTTTTCTTTCTCTTTCATTTTGCCCGATTTCTTTCTCTCTTCCATTTTTTTTTCCTTCTTTTCTCTGTGCTCTCCCTCTGCTCTTCATAGATTTCCTCTGTTCTCTGTTGATTTTGGAAACAGGCTTAGGTTTGCCGGTTGGAAACGGGCTTGGTGGCGTGGTGGTTGACGGCGTGGTGGCGTGGTGGTTGGAAACGGGCTTGGGTTTGCCGATCTCGGCGTGGTGGTCTACCGATCTCGGCCTAGGTTTGCCGATCTCGACCTGGGCTTGCCAATCTCGGCCTAGGTTTGCTGTTTGCAACTTGGTGGAGTGGTAGTTGTTGCTGGGTTTTGGTGGTTGTTGCTAGGTTTTGGTAGTTGCAGCTTGGTGGAGTGGTGGTTGTCACCGAAGGGGAGAAATGAAAAAGAAAAGAGAAATGAGGAGAGAGAAAAAAAAAGTTAAGATAAAATAGAGAGTTTGTTGGAGTGGAGTTGAAAAAATTGCTCTTCACATGTGGAGAACTCTCTGCATGTGAAGATAAAATAAAGAGGACTGCTGGAGATGCTCTAATATTATATGCAAAGGCTACAAATATGTAATTTTTGTAAACAATTATGATTAGAATTTTAATATCATTGTCTTTTTTACATTATTTGGGATAGATGTAGTAAAAGATAGTTTTTATAAATCTTATTTTACACATTTTATATTATTAATGAGTTATCTCACGTAGACAAAATCATGGCTTTGCCCCTGAGATCATTGACGGAAATGAGTGACCTTAGAGGTTGGAGAGCGGAGGATGAACAACAGCTTACGGTTAGGGATATGATTTGCGAAAAAAGGGGAAAGTGAACAAATGACAGTGATGGAGTGGGCATGAATATGAGAGAAGGTACGAGTGATGGAATTGAGAGGAAGGGGAGAATAAATTTTAGCGTTTCGATAATGTACTTATATATAAGCTTAGATTTTTTTGATGAACTATATATAAGCTTAGATGATATCATTTTATGTAAAAAAAAAAAAATTGTCATCCAAGGGCTACGTCAAACTTGTGACCATGATCATGCTTATAAAATACCTATCTATATAAATATGTTAGGTGTGGAAAACAAAGTGGTCATTTTCGTACCGTTCCGGCCGAAATGGCCAGAATATTTCGTATCGGAACGCCATCCGGTACAAAAAACACTACTGAAACATATCTGTTAATTTTTTGGACTGTACCAGGTTGTATCGACTATTCCAATCGGATCGATATTTCGGCTGAAAAATGAGTTCTGGACCGGTATTTTCTTTGCTTGAAATTTTGATTCTTTAAAGCTTCTTCTTTTCTTTTCTCTCTGTTCCGTCTTCTTCTTCTTCTCTTTCTCTTTCCCTTCTTCTTCTACTTTTCTTTTTATTTTTCTTCTTCTTCTCTCTTTTCGGTCTTCTTGTTCTCATCTATTTCAGTTTCTCTCTCTCTCTCTCTCTCTCTCTCTCTCTCTCTCTCTCTCTCTCTCTCTCTCTCTCTCTCTCTCTCTCTCTCTCTCTCTCTCTCTCTCTCTCTCTCTCTCTCTCTCTCTCTCTCTCTCTCTCTTCTTTGCCGAAATACTTTTAAAATTAGCTTTTGAATGGATGCAGTGGACTTCATGAATTGTCTTGTCCTCCAACAACCACCAAACCCATGCTTAGCTTTTTGTTTTCTAGAGCCCCCCACCTACGTGATGGTGTAGACTTGTAGTAAGTAGTATCATTTTAATTGTCTTTTTTAAATTGTTTTTGTATTATTAAGGGATAATCTTGTATGTTTTTGTTGGGTTTTGACTAAAATATATATTATTATAGAGTTTGAGTTAGTATTATGTGATATTAATTGGGCATAATTTTGAACACTTTTAATAAATTATATATACTCTAATAAATACTTATTAATTTAATCGTATTTTTAAATTCACAATATATAATTACTATTAATTTAATGGTATTTTTAAATTTACAATTATATATTTATATATAGGTAATCCCAAAATGGTACACCGGTACTGGTCAGTATCGAAATATTTCATTTCCTTGGCCAAACCGAAACAGGCTCTGATACGGTATTGACCACTTTGGTTGAAAATTCCAAAACCGGTGCTGAATTGAAAATGGATTCTTTTAGAATTTAAAACTGGCATAAATTGGTACAAGAGTAAAGCAACCAAAACTGAAAATTCTAATTGGTTTTGGTGAATCAATTCAGGTGGTAAAAACAATCTTGCATTTATTAAACCTCTTTGAGAAGTGATTATTTAGTAGTATATGACTACAAATAAATACGTAGTCCCTCTCTTACATGAATGGTGGGTCCCACTAATTAAATTCATGGTATGACCCATAATCTATAAGAGGGAGGATTACACATTTATTTTGTTGTGCAGGACTACTAAATAATTTTCCTCTCTTTGAGATTTGGACTAAAATGAAATCATCATATATTTCTTTGTAATTTATGAGTTTTCGAGGTTACATGCACCTATGGTCTTAAGAACCGGACCGGTAATAGAATAAAAAAGGGGAGTGGTTCTTGTATCATTGGTCCGACCGGTGGTCGAACCGGAAACATTATAAATAATTTAATTAATAAGTTTTAAATTGTATAAATTAATAAAATATATATAACAAATTTTAAAACTTTTATATGAGTTTTCACATCTTATATTTAGAAGAAAAAAAATGTAACTAACCATATTAAAATTACAAAATAATCATATTTAAATCATAGAAGAACGCTTTTAGGTTTATTTGATAATATCACAAGTCAAAAATAGTAATTTCTTGGATTTATGGTAAGAACTTTCTTTATTTGACTTATTTAAAGATTTAAAAAGGAAAATGATATTTCCACACTAAAAATTGTTATTTCCACACTAACATAAAAATATGTGCCTTTAAAAGACTAAATAGCCTTTATGTATTTAACAATGTTGAATCAGCAATCATCATATTTAAGGGCATTTTAGTCCTTTTCAAACACAATTTCCAATGTTAGTGTAGAAATATTAAATTTTAGTGTGGAAATATCAGTTCCCCTTAAAAACTATGTATGGGTTTGAAATTTGAATGCTCTAATTTAAATTTTGAAGTCTTCAAAATTTAATATGCTAATTAGTTTTGTATTTTGATGTCGTTATAAATAGTATTTTCTATTTGAAAACTTGTTGTTTTTCCAATGTGGGACTTGTTATCTTGTGAGAAAACTTCTTCATTGTCCCACATATGAAAAATAAAATAGAATGATACATTTTCTCCTCTATAAATACTACACTCTACCAAGAATTTTAAATATGAGGGTGAGCTATATTAATTTGTGGGCCTACCATTCATTAATTAGATGTTGAGTTGCCTTGTGTGAGCCAAACATTTAATGTTAAATGTTTGGTTGCCTTGTGTGAGCTAAACATTTAATGTTCGGTTGTCTTTTGTGTGAGTCAAATATTTAATGTTGGGTTAACTTTTATGTAGACCTAACATATAAGTATTATTATTATTATTATTATTTTAAATTTAGTATTAAAAAAGTGGTCAAACTAGTTGGACCAGTCCAATTCTTGGTTTTTCCAGTTGAACTGGCGGTTCTTGGTTTTTCTTTACCTTTTCTTAATTTATAGTTTTTAAGAAAATCAGACCGGACTAGGCACCAGTCCCCAATTGAACTAGTTGGTCCAGTCCGATTTTTAAAACCATGCATGCACCAACAAACAAATAATCCCTCAATTCGCCCTCAAAATGAACTTATACCCCCATTTATTTCAACAAATAAAAAAATTTCCAATAAAAAATGATCTCGAAGAAAAAAATAAAAGGGTAAATTACATTGATACCTCCTTCTTTTGGAGAAATTAGACTCGCTACACCCTAGTTTAGGAAAATGACACTCCGCTTCCAAATTTGCAAAATAATTAACACTCTGCCCCCTTTTTCATTTTTTTCATTTCTTTTTTTGTTTATTTTTTATTAATTTGTTTAACCAATACCTAACTAACCAAAGTTAAAAAGATAAATTATATTCTAATTATTTTAAGTTTAAGTGGAGAATATTCCTTTAAAATTTGGGGAGAAGGGGGCTGAGTGTTAATTATTTTGCAAATTTGGGAGCAGAGTGTCATTTTTCCAAACTAGGGTGTAGCGAGTCTAGTTTCCCCAAAAGAAAGAGGTGTCAATATAATTTATCCAAAATAAAACTAAGAATAAAAACTCACCAAAAATAAAACCGGTTTCAAAAAATCCCAAAACAGGGCCAACCCCTTTTGAAAAATGGCATGGGAACCACCAAAAAACCCAATCCGTTTTTTTAGAATAAAAACTCAAACCAGTGTACCAAACAAACTAAAAAATGGTGGGGCCCCCATTTTTTGGTTTACAAACAAGAAAACTGTTTTTAGAAATGGTGTGCCAAACAAGCCCCTAATTTTATGTTAACACTGAAAAATTGACTAAATTACCCTCATAGACATATTGAAATGTCTATTATGTCCTACGTTACACACAAACTATTATAAAAATAAATAAATAAATAAAAAATAAAAAATAAATAAAAAATAAAAAATCAGAATTTTAAAGAACAAAATATAAAATTCAAAATTCATAGATCAAATTCTCATCTAGCGAGGAAAATTTTTTTCACAAACCTTCAAGCTGGCAAACCAAGGTGAATGCTAAGCTGATGTTGATAGTGAACTAACTTAGATTGTAAAATCGGAAACTTGTTGTTGCTATCTTGAAAATCATAAACCCAATTGGTTTTGCATTCTAGTCAAGTTACAGTACATACAACTGTTTGTTGCCAAACTAAAATTTCCAAGGAATGGTCACCAATTTGTTTGAAGGAAACAAATAGCTATGCTAGATGAGGGTCTAGTACCTTAAAATAGAATCTTAATCTGACTTTGATCTAAAAGGGCTTGGTAGGCTCGGTGCTTGCCTTTACTCAAAAGACTTTAGTAAGTTGAAAATGCAAGCAAGAGAATTAAAGTGCAATAAATTAAATGACAATAAATAAAACTAATTAATTAAGCTAAATCCCAAAGCAAAGTCATCATAGGAAATAGGATTATACTTGACCAATAACAAACAGTACAAATCGAGGACAAAGTCTTAAATATAGTAACAAACAATGCAATCGAAGTAATCCATGCATGAAAGAAGATAATATTCACGTTAACTCAGTACATTCTCATGTATTCAACATATCAATCGAGGGAATACTTACAAGCATGTAAAGTGACCGATCCTCAGTACAAATCTCAACACACTCTCTCTTTCTAAGTAACTATTCTCTCAGAATCACTAAAAACTACAGTTCTCACAAATGAAAGCTCTCCAAGTTCTCGAGTAAAGTTCTCAAGAAACAATCTCTTTTGATCTCTCAGAAGTTCTCTTTGGGTTTGTTTGGGGGTTTGTGTGTGTGTAGCGTATACCTGAGTCTGCTATTTATAGGCTAACTCTAATGGTCACATCTTGTGCCTTGATATTCTCTTCAAATCCCATGAAAATAGCTTCTGTTACTTGATAACTGCCTCGATCATGGCCTGTTTGTTAGAGATTCCAGGGACGTACTTTGACTCCACAACGTGTATAATTCTAATTTCTAGATGTCATCTGTTTGGCTATTGAAGCTAATAAACACTTGTCACTTTTTGATTGGTCTACGTGTCTATTTTTAATTGGTTCGTACTTTGACCATTCTTTAGTCCACGTGTTGTTTTCCTACTGGAGCTTTTGCCAATTCATTCGCCACATCACGATTTTTGAATTTCATACTAACATATGCCCTCGCACATGATTCGGTAAATATTCTTTACCAAACATGCGAAAACATGGCTGCGAAGTACGCTTCATCTTCTGACGGTTATGCCAACTTTATGCAGCTCTTAAATGAATGAAAGACAACATATAGTCGTTTCACTGCTCAGTAATCTTTTCACCGTTTCATCTTTTCGAATTTTTACCAACTTTCAAGCTTTTCTCTCTCAACTTTCTGCTAACCCTTGACCTCCTTGAGCCTCAATTTCATTCTTCTTTATGTTCTAATGGCGAAATCTACTCCAACCAGTGATCTCTATGACCAGGCCATTTGTATTATCAAGGCACTTCCTGCTAAACAAAACCTCAAGGATGTCTTAATCCCTTTAGAGAGTAGACAATCTTCTTCGTCTTCGGCATCTACTTCGTCGATTCCTAAATTTGGTTTAGGTCCTAGCCTTTCGGCTTACCCTGAGGATCTTGCCCCAATCTTCCCTTTTCACTCTCATTTTGCTTCTCCTTACCAAAGAAAACAAATGAAATGGGGGAATGGGACAGTTTTACTGCCTTGGTAACTTGGTACAAAGCATCTGATAGTTGGTCTGCCTGGGTAGCAAGGTTAGCCCATACCAGGCTTGACAAATGAAAGAGGTTGGGTATCAGTGAAGCAATCCATGCTTCAAAGTTTGATCTCCCAATGAATCCAAGCTTACTGATAGCCTTGGTAACTTTCTGGTCTTCGGTGACCAATACATTTTCTTTTCCTGAGGGGTACATGACCCCAACAGTGGCTAACTTTTTGCTTTAACTTGTTTACCCCCTGTTACCCAAATATCAACCTAAGAGGGGGGTGATTTAAGTTGAGGCAAACTTTTTCGAGTTAAATACGGAATTAAAAACTATTGCAAATATTGATTAAACAAATATAAGAACCCAATTCAATTGCAACAATAATATGATAGGCAATCAAGTACACATATGCAAGCAATTAAATAAGAGAGAGAGAGAGAGAGAATCAAACTCGGTGATTTTTATCAAGGTTCAGATTCCCCGCCTTAAGAACACTTCTTGAGGATTCCCAAATTCACTATTGGACAACCTTCTCTCTGGTGAAGATCAAACCGTTACAAATCTTCCTTAACCGGTGAAGAGTAACCACAATCTTGCTTACACGGTCAAGAGTAACCACCGAGTGAAATTAGGATTTATACCCAAATCCTAACTATCAATTACAAGGATGATAAGAAGTTGTTGTGCAAACAAAGGCTCTCTCAAAGAGTTTATAGTACACAAATAAGCTCACTCTAATAGTATATCAAAGATTTGATCAAGATGGCTCAAGAACTATTTAGAAGAATTTGATTTTCAATCAAGGAATTTGAATGATATGAAAATGTAAGCTTAAGAAAGGTTGGATTGATGTAAAAGAAGTTTTCTGTTATTTCTCTAGTTTTTCCTTGTTCTCTCTTGTGTCAAGATACTCAGAAAGTTGAGTATTTATAGCCAAAAATGAATTCTTCCCGTTATGGTGGCTGACCTAGCTGTTATATTGAATTTCAAGCAATCCAGTCGCCTGAATATATGAGCAGTCGCTTGGATTATTAATATGGAAAAAAAAAATCTTTTGAAAATAATCTATTATAGTGAAGAAACTAGTTGTTATAATTTGAATTCTGAGAGATCCAGTCGCCTGGATGAAGTATCAGTCGCCTAAAATAAATTAGGCAGATTTGGACAGAAACTCTCGGGTTGGAATTATTAGTCGACTAGGTCAATTCAATCGGCTGGACTAAATCCAATCGCCTAGATCCCTAATGTAGTCGCCTGCATCTAAGGTTTCCAACCTTTAATTATTTTTGGCTTTGTTTTGAATAATCAAACTTTTATAAATTTCTTTCTTTTGAGCAATTTGATTATTTTCTTTAAGAACGTGTTAGTCCTATATAAATATTAAGGTAAATTTCACTAACACCAACTTCTTTTGGAAAAACTAGACTCGTTACACTCTAGTTTGAGGAAATGACACTCCACTCCCAAATTTTCAAAATAATTAACACTCAGCCCCCTTTTTCCCCCATTTTTAAAGGAATATTCTCTACTTAAACTTATAATAATTAGAATATAATTTTTGTTTTTAATTTTGGTTAGTTAGGTATTGGTTAAAAAAATTTAATAAAAAATAAATAATAAATAAATAAAAAGGGGGTGGAGTGTTGATTATTTTGCAAATTTGGGAGCGGAGTGTCATTTCCCCAAACTAGGGTGTAACGAGTCTAGTTTCCCCAAAAGAAGGGGGTGTCAATGTAATTTACCCTAAATATTATTATGATTTGAATTTAGGACTATATAATTAATTATTTTGAAAATCGTTTGAGTTGGTTTTAAAGTTGAGCTATAAAGATCAAAACTTAATAAAGTTTACAAAAACCTAACTATTACTCTTACTTGTCTTGGAACATGATTCTTGAGCTTGATTCCTTTGACTTTGGTTTTGATGACTTGATCTTCAATGAATCTGTATTTTGACGATGTTGCATTTGTTTGATTCTTATTTGACCATGGTGGTCCAATCAAATAACTTGTCAAAATCATACTTTAAACATAAATCATTAGTTCACATGAAAATATCATTTATGAATATTTTTAAATTATTGTTATCATCAAAATTACATAAATGTCCTTGGATTAATTAGCCAAATAATAGGTATTGAAACATTGAGGCTAACAATCTCCCCCTTTTTGATGATGACACATATGATATGATATTTTACAAGAATAATGATTTTGAAGCTTTTCTTGAAAAGCTCCCCCTAAGATAATGCATATTTATGTATAAGAGATTATTAAATCCCTTATCTTTATGCATAGATCAAATGGTCGTTAAATATAATCAAGCAATCAATATATAAGCATTTTAGCCAATCATTGCAAGATATGAGAATACACATATTTCATTAATATAAACCAATAGATTAGAGCACTCATCAACATAGGGTCAAATATTACAATTAACACATGAGTACTATGCTATCAAAAACATAGGTTAAATTAACAACCCCAAAATGTCATATATTTCTCCCCCTTGGCATCATAAAAATAAAAACATAGTAGAACATGAGTAAAAGTCATATGCCATGGTTCCTTAAACACGCATTGATGTCGTCCAAGGTGTGAGACAAATTTGTGACCAAATTTATGAGGTTTTCCATGCTAGTTGCTATGGAGTCCATACGCCCAAACATGAGTTAGAAGTTATCCCCATTAGTATGAGAGGAGCTAGAAGCCATTGGAGGTGCAATTGGAGGCTCTTCATCTTCATGCATTGCATCTTCATTTCCTTGAGCTCCATCCCCTTCCATTTGAGCTACCTCATCAATTTCCTCTTCCACAATTGCATCCTTTTTAACCCAAATGTTCTCCCTAAGAATATATCGCATTTGTTTCATGGTAGTGGTACCATAAACATCAGAGGGAAGAACCTTTCGAGTCTCTCTCTCACCACTTAAATTTATTTCAAATTTTTCAAGAATGGAGGTGATGTGGAAACTATAGGGAAGAGCAGCATTCTTCTTTTTGACACATGTGTCCATGTGCCAAGCAATGTAAAATACAAGATCAAGTTTGACCTTATTTAGAATACACCAAACGAGGAAAAGGTCAAGATAGGATATGTATTCATACGAGCCACTGCTAGGAAGAATGTTGTGGGTGATGATATAATGAATGAGTCGGCTTTCAATGGTGAGCTCGGTATTTGTGGGCTTTTGAACATGTTGGATGTGAGGATTGCCACACATTCGACAAATAGATTCTGAAGGATCATACCCTTGAAATTACATCCAATCATTGGTTGTATAATGTTGAAGAGAAGTGCGGGGAACCCCTATGATGTTAGCTAAATTGTTGAGGGTTAGGGAAATGTTTTTGCCTTTCACATAGGAAGTGATGTTACCTTCTTTATAGTGAAAATGGGTGTAGAAGTGCTTGACAAGAGTGGTGTATTGAGTTTTCCTTAAACTAAGAAAGTTTGTCCACGTTTGAGCTTGAAAAAGCTCTCTAAGATGAATATGGTGATGAGCAAAAAATGGGAAATCAACAATTTTGCCAAAAACTACAACTCTAAGAGAGATTTCATCATAGAATCTTACCAAATCCTCGAAGGAACGGAAAGCACTGTCCATTATTGCAGTTTCTTCTTCTTGAGCCTTAGATTTTTGCCTTTTCTTAGGCCCTTCACCAAAAGACTTCTTTGGAGCCATTTCCGGATTGATGGAGATTAGGGTTTCAATTAGGGATTTTGTAATAGGAGAGATTTGAGAGTGATTGGGAGTGATTTGGTGTTTGGAGGAGGTTTAGGAGGGAATTTCGGCCAAAACCCTAAAGGAGAGTGAGAGAAAAATGAAAAAAGAGAAAGAAGATGAAAAGAGATTAGGGCTGCCTCTATTTTAAAATACTCGTGAAATCGCAGATCCAGTCACCTGGATCCTGATCCAATCGACTGGATCAAGCCTAAGGACCTTTTCTGTACCCCTAAATCAGTCGCTTGATGCAGGGTAGGGTCGCCTAAATTGGGACATCCAGTCGCCTGGCTCCCAATCCAGTCGCTTGGATGTACCTGGCATACTCTCTTTTTCTGATTTTTAACCCCTTTTTCAAATTTTAAAAAATGTTATATCAGTAAATCAAGAAATTTAAATTTTTTTTATTATTTTTAATATCGCCAATCATCAATCAACATGTTATGCAACCAAATTCATCAATATAATGCATGATCATAATATGTATAATTTCAATTCAATTTCAATTCTCAAGGTATATATAGATAGATAGTTTAAACATAGTTGAATCAAATAGAAAAATAACAAATTTAAGTTCATTTGATATCAACGTACCTTGCCATACCTATTTCACATCGTATTGTGCAAAATCGTTCTTCAATGAGAGGTTTGGTGAAGATATCCTCCCATTGATGGTCAATGCTCACAAATTCAAGTTCAATGTCCCCTTTTTGCACATGATCTTTTAAGAAATGGTATCTAATTTCAATGTGCTTAGTGCGAGAGTGTTGAATAGGATTTTTACTTAGACTTATGGCACTTGTGTTATCACACCTTATGGGAATATGATCAAATAAAACTTTAAAATCCTCTAGTTGTTGTTTTATATAAAGAGATTGAGCACAACAACTACCAGCCGCTACATACTCGGCTTCCGTCGTTGATAAAGCCACGGAGTTTTGCTTTTTACTAAACCAAGAGACTAGTGAGTGTTCTAGAAAGTGACAAGTACCACTAGTGCTTTTGCGGTCAATTTTGCATCTGGCAAAATCCGCATCCGTGTAGCTTATTAAATCAAATGAATTTGACTTAAGGTACCATAATCCTAAATCAATGGTTCCAAGCAAATATCGAAATATTTGCTTGACCGCAATTAAGTGTGATTCGTTAGGATAAGATTGGAATCGTGCACAAAGACATACACTAAACATAATATCAGGTCTACTTGCGGTTAAATAAAGTAAACCACCAATCATACCTCAATACAACTTTATGTCCACCGGTTTACCTTTTTCATCTTTGCCGAGCTTTGTTGAAGGACTCATGGGAGTTCCGAATGCTTTGGCATTTTCCAATCCAAATCTTTTTAGTAAATCTTTGACATACTTGGATTGATTTAAGAATATCCCACATTTGGTTTGT
The DNA here is from genome assembly GCA_907173295.1 of Fagus sylvatica. Lineage (NCBI taxonomy): Eukaryota > Viridiplantae > Streptophyta > Magnoliopsida > Fagales > Fagaceae > Fagus > Fagus sylvatica. The sequence continues at coordinate 2,249,523 of OU015766.1, forward strand.
TTAATTTGAAGTCCGAGAAAGAATTTTAGCTCGCCTATCATACTCATTTCGAATTCATCCTGCATAGTCTAAGAAAAATTTGTGCACAAATTCTCGTTAGTAGAACCAAATATAATATCATCAACATAAATTTGCACAATAAGCATGTCTTTTCCATCAAACATTAGAAATAATGTAAAGTCTAGTTTTCCACGTGTAAAACCCTTTTCAATAAGAAAACCACTTAGTCTTTCATACCTAGCTCTTGGAGCTTGTTTCAAACCATATAAAGCTTTTGATAATTTAAAAACATGGTTTGGAAATTCATGATTTTCAAATCCGGGAGGTTGTTCTACATAAACTTCTTCGGCAATAAAACCATTTAGAGAAGCACTTTTGACATCCATTCAAAATAGTTTAAAATCTTTAAAGCATGCAAAAGCAAGTAGCATACGAATAGCTTCTAATCTAGCAATTGGAGCATAAGTTTCTTCATAATCAATACCTTCTTCTTGATTGTAACCTTGAGCTACTAACCTTGCTTTGTTCCTTACTATTGTACTTTCCTCATCCTTCTTGTTTCGGAATACCCATTTTGTTGAGGTCGAGAAATTGTGTCTAAAACCATTTTGATCACAATACAGTTCAATATCTTAATTATCAAGTTCTCTACCTCTATCACTTTTAACATTGTTAATAACATAACCTTTTTCATTTTGAACTCTTCTACAAAGTTTAACAAATGCTTTATGAGCTTCATTTTTGTGAGCAAGAAATAATATCCATGTGTAGCGAGAATAATCATCAATAATTACAAATGCATACAATTTACCACTTAAACTAGTGGTTCTAATGGGACCAAATAAATCCATATGCAAGAGTTCTAGAGGTCTTGATGTAGAAATAATTTTATTTTTCTTAAAAGATGATTTAGTTTGTTTACCAAGTTGACATGCATCACATATTTTATCTTTAAGAAACTTAGTAATAGGCAAGCCTTTTACTAAATCAAGTTTAGATAACTTTGAGAGTAAATTCATATTAGCATGTCCAAGCCTTATATGCCATAATCAACTAAATTCATTTATTGCAGCAAGACAAATCCATTCATTTCATAACACATAATCAAGTTCAATTGTCTAAATATTTTCATTTCTAAATGCGTTAAACAAAACTTAATTATCAATAGTGCTCATGGTAGATTTGAATATAACAAAATATCCTTTGGCATTCAAGCCATCATTATCAATTACGAAAGAGGATACCTTACCGATTTTACCAATAACCTTACCTTTTGGATTATCTCCAAGTGTGACATTTCTTCCATCTTTTTGGTGAAAGGGTTGTGAACTTATTCACCCGTCATGTGTCTTGACTATCCATTATTGAGAAACCACTTATCCTTGGTAGATTTGGATATCAAGCACACCTACAAGACAAATTCAAGTAACTTTCTTTGGTACCCAAATCTTCTTTAGTCCACTTGGGTTAGTTCTAGGTGGACTAGTTCCTTTGATAATCCAAATTATATTTTTCTTTATGGAACATGTATGAATGTTATGCCCCATTTTTCCACAATGTTTACACATAAGAGATTTCAAGAAGCTTTCATTAACGAAGAATCTTTGATAGTGTTTTTCTTTAATTTTCGGGTTATATCCAATACCCGCTTTGTCAAATGCACATCTTTCACTACCCAAAAAATTATCCAAGTTTTTCTTTCCATTTGTAAAGTTAGTCACAATCTTGGTTAAGTCTTCAATTTTGAATTTTAATTCTTTATTTTCATTTACCAAAAGATTTGAATCTTGAGTATTTAGTGATGATGTTTCCATATCATTTACTTTCATTTTCTCAAGGGAGTTTTGTGACTTAATTTCCAACTCAATTATTTCTTTTTCCAAAAACATATTTTTATCATTTAAAGAATTAATTTGTTTTTCCAAAATTTCATTTTTGTTTTTCAAATCATTTAATTCATTTGAAAGAGATGTGACTTTCTTTTTAAGAACTTTGTTTTTCAAAACATTTTTCTCAAATTCTTCAACTAATTATTCAAAAGCATTTTGTAAATCATCATAGCTATAAGAATTATCTTCTAAAGAATTAAGTTCCAAAGTTACCTCATCTTCATATGCCATTAAGCAAAGAACTTCGGTAGAATCTTCTTCATCGTTGGATGCTTGAGGGCTAATGCTTGTACATTCATTTTTCTCTATTAGAGACAATTATGTTTTTAAACAAGCACGCTCATCTTTGATTCTTCAACTTGACTTGATCCTTCACATGTAGCTTCAAGTTTATCCCAAATTGCTTTAGTAGAGTTACAACTCGAGATTCTATCAAATTCATTTGGATCAAGAGCACAACATAAACAATTTATAGCTTTATAATTTAATTCAATGAGTTTTACATTATTTTCATCCCATTCATTTTCTAGTTTGGGTATTTCTTGTTCTTCCACTATTTTTGTGGGAACATGAGGACCATTTACAATGACTTTCCAAATATGATAGTCTCAAGCTTTAATGCATGTAGTCATTCTAGTTTTTCAATAACCATAATCACTACCAATAAACAAAAGAGGTCTATTAGTGTATTTCCCTTCAAGTATTTGAGGTCTAGGTGTGTTTGCCATGATCTTAACTCTAAGATTGTTAAATCTTAATATAAAGCCTTGGCTCTAATACCAATTGTTACCCAAATATCAACCTTAGAGGTGGAGTGATTTAGGTTGAAGCAAACTTTTTTGATTTAAAGGCGGAATTAAAAACTGTTGCAAAGATTGATTAAAAAAATATAAGAACCCAATTCAATTGCAACAATAATATGATAGTCAATCAAGTACACATATGTAAGCAATTAAATAATTAAGAGAGAGATAGAGAATCAAACTCGGTGATTTTTATCGAGGTTCGACTTCCCCGCCTCAAGAACACTTCTTGAGGATTCCCAAATTCACTATTGGACAACCATATTTCGGGTGAAGATCAAACTGTTACAAATCTTCCTTAACCAATGAAGAGTAACCACAATCTTGCTTACACGGTCAAGAATAATCACCGAGTGAAAATTCCTTTTCACTCCTTAGGATTATACCCAAATCCTAACTATCAATTACAACGATGATAAGAAGTTGTTGTACAAACAAAAGCTCTCTCAAAGAGTTTATAGTACACATAAGCTCACTCTAATAATATATCAAAGATTTGATCAAGATGGCTCAAGAACTATTTAGAAGAATTTGATTTTCAATCAAGGAATTTGAATGATATGAAAATGTAAGCTTGAGAAAGGTTGGATTGATGTAAAAGAAGTTTTCTTTTCTTTCTCTAGTTTTTCCTTGTTCTTTCTTGTGTCAAGATACTCAGAAAGTTGAGTATTTATAGCCAAAAATGAATTTTTCCCGTTATGGTGGCTGACCTAGCTGTTATATTGAATTTCAAGCAATCCAGTCGCCTGGATATATAAGCAGTCGCCTGGATTATTAATATGGAAAAAATATTTTGAAAATAATCTGTTACAGTGAAGAAACTAGCTATTATAATTTGAATTTTGAGAGATCCAGTCGCCTGGATGAAGTATCAATCGCCTGGATTAATTAGGCAGATTTGGACAGAAACTCTCAGGTTGGAATTTTCAGTCGACCGGGTCAATTTAGTCAAATGGACTAAATCGAGTCGCCTGGATCCTTGATGCAGTCGCCTACATCTTGGGTATCCAACCTTTAATTGTTTTTGGCTTTGTTTTGAATAATCAAACTTTTATAAATTTCTTTCTTTTGAGCAATTTGATTATTTTCTTTGAGAACATGTTAGTCCTATATAAATATTATTATGATTTGAATTTAGGACTATATAATTAATTATTTTGAAAATCATTTTGAGTTGGTTTTAAAGTTGAGCCATGAAGATCAAAACTTAATAAACTTTACAAAAACCTAACTTTTACTCTCGCTTGTCTTGGAACATGATTCTTGAGTTTGATTCCTTTGACTTTTGTCTTGATAACTTGATCTTCAATGAATCTGTATTTTGATGACGTTGCATTTGTTTGATTCTTGTTTGACCATGGCGGTCCAATCAAATAACTTGTCAAAATCATACTTTAAACATAAATCATTAGTTCACATGAAAGTATCATTTATGAATATCTTTAAATTATTGTTATCATCAAAATTACATAAATGTCCTTGGATTCATTATCCAAATAATAGGTATTGAAACCTTAAGGCTAACACCCCCCATGGGTACGTCTGTTCATAGCCAAATGGCCTATGGTATAGGCCCTGAGGAGGATGTCCTTCATGGAGTTAGCCTCAGCTTTACTAACTTCATAAGGAAGTAAAAGGTGATTCAAACTCGGATGTCTCTTACAAGGAGGAGTGCTGCTTCTATCTTTTTTGGATATGCAAATTTCTGACTTGCACTTCTTCCAAACGGGTCATAAGCAATTATTTACCACTAGCTCGATCCTTAGCGTTATTTACCACTAGCTCGATCCTTAGCGAATGGTATCTGTGTGGACTTGGGCTCTTTTGTCTTGGGCGAACTTTATCAAGCTATGTTCTTGCTCAGCACTGATCCCAAACAATCCCATGGTGGACCCTTGTGGCTCATGTAGATGTGGGCTTATTCGTATTTCCCTTTGATCACTCTTGAGTTTCACCCTACCATTCATCCACGATCATATAGGGAAGCTTGGATGCATGCTAGGTATCCTAAAGAAGTCCCTACTTTTCCATTTTGCTTTAAACTCTTCAATGACCCATCAAGAAAACGGTCGCCTGAGGATTTCATGCCTTTCGAGGGTAAGAAGTACAATTCTAAGGACTTCAAAAGCTTCTCAAACCAAGGCTTCTTCAGGGGTAACGTTGTGTGTGGTGCCTATCTCCATTCAAGAGACTTGGTGGTTATCAAGGCATCCAATGCTGCTGTGGAAAACTACTGTCCCTTGCTTGTAACGAGGCAATTTGGCCTAATCCAAATGTTACTAGTTCCCCCAACCTGGTCTAAGAACAAATACTGGAGTGCCAGGGTCTCGATTTCAAAAGATATGACCTAAAAAGTGTGTACTTTGGCCAAAGAAAGGATTACAGGTTTCCCATTTATTCTTTTTCTGGTTCGACCAGTATCATCCCAATCATTCCAAGATTGGTGGGAAGCTTATAAGGCAAACTTTAACAATAAAGATGACCTGATCGAGGCCATTCAGGGTTGCTGCCCTTCATTTTTACTGCACCAACTTTCAGGTATCTCTCTTTTGTTTGTGTTAATGCTCATATGAATCTATTACTTTAGAATAATGTTTAATGTCATTGACCTTTTCCAGGTGCTAGCATGGAGCATGTAACCCGTTACGTGGCTCCATAACCTCTTCAACAAATTTCTTCTTCTAGAAAGAATATGACCAGAGGTGGTGATTCTACCTCACAAAAGTTCACCACTGCTAAAGTAAGTTCTAACCTCTAATCAGTTTGGTTGATGTAGTTACTGATAGAGTTGATGCAGCTAACGCCCAACTTGCTGAAGTGGCTTTCAACTTGAGAAACAAGTTAATGCACTATTGTCAGGCAAACTTGCTTCAAAATGCAACTTTTGTGAAAGCCAAAGAAAGCTTGAAGCTGCGTGCTCCTATTCCTCAATTGCCAGCAGCTTTTAAACAAGGGACTCGTACTTCAATCAAAAGGAAAACTCCTGAGGTTGAAGAAGTCGACCCTGCTATTTCCACCAAGGATGTTAAATCTTTTGCCAAGAAGTTTGTCAAAACTGTTGCCAAGAAGACAACTGCCAAGAAGCAAAAGACTATCGAGGTGAAACCTGATGCCTCGATCGAAGAGGCTGTATCTTTGGTGGAAGACCTTGATGATACAACCACTTTGTCTACCTTAATGAGAGAGGTTGATCAAAAGAGATAGACTCAAGCTGAGCTAATTGAGGCCTAACAAGTTTTGGAGGCTGAGGATCGATGAATAGCTCAAGAGCATGCTGAAGCTGTTCATTTTGTGATTGCCATCGAGGCCAAAACCCGTGCAGAGGAGGCTGAGAGGAGGAGATTGGAAGCTAAGGAGGAGGAGAGAAGGAGGGTTGAGAAGGTTGAAAAGGAAAGAATAGCTGAAATAGGGAGGAGGTTAGAGATGCAGAAGAAGGAGAAGAAGGAAAAGGCTGAGGTGGAGAAAAAAAAAAGAAGGAAAAAGTGAAAAAGAAGAAAAAGAAGGAGAAGGAAGAGAAGGAAGAGGTGGAAAGGAAGAAAAAGAAGGAGAAAGAAGAAGAAGAGAAAGCTGCCAAGGAAAAGGCAGAAAGGCAAAAGGCATAGGAGGCGTTAAAAGAAAAGAAAAGAATGGTAGAGGTTGACAAAGAAAGGAGGAGGCGAGAAGAAGAAGCCAAACAGCAAGAGATCAAGGCTAAGGCTTCGATGGAAGCTATAACAACTACTTCTCCTTCTATCGAGGCTACTCAAAGTGGTGTTGTAACCTCAAACACTCCTTCAAAGCATCGTAAGTTTTGACTTTTCCATTTATGCTCTAATTCTCATACCCTAATCCACTCACTTACTTGTGATTTCCTTTTACAGGCTCGATCTTCGCTTGAAGGTCTTGGAGACGTTGATAAGCTTCTTGAAGACGTTTCTTTGACCCTTCAGAAGTGTCAAACTCCCACTAAGTCAACTTCTGCCATTACTGTTTTAGAGCCAACACAAGAGCAACTCCAAGCAACAATCAATCAGTTGAGCGAGCTTTTGAAGCAACCTACGAATGTGATCCTTCTTGACATTGGTCTGGTGGACCAATTTGTGCAGATGGCTCGATTTCTCATTGCCAATCCCTCTTCTCTTAGTGAGAGTGGTAGGGCTCTTTTAGGGCTGTTTGTGCAGAACCTTGATGGTACCATCTCTAGCCTTCATGAAGGTCAAGAGGAATCAAGCTACAAGTCAAAAAGAGGAACATAAGCAGCGAGTCTCTCGATTGCAAGCTCATCAACTCAACCTTTAAGCTAAAGCAACAAAATTGAAGACCGTTGACTAGAAAATGAAGTCTCTTGAGGCTGAACTTCAATCCTGGAAGTTCAAGCGATCTCAAAAATGTTTAGAGGTTCAGTCTGTTCATATCGAGGGTCAAGGATTGATTCAAGGAATGGAGTAGATCTCTAAAGCTGAGCAAGATTTGCAGATTTTACAATCAGAGATCAACAACCTTGAGATGTTGCCCTTGATGAGTTGCACTGGTTTGTCTGCTGCTTTCAAGGAGTTGTGATTAGGCTTCTCTTTTCTGTTAATTTAGCCTTTCCTTGAACAGTTTTTGTATTGCCAATTTTGGCTCTTAACTTTATATATATTTATTCAGGCTTTTTCAAACCTCAATACACTTTGCTTTATCTCAGAATTTTTTATGTTGATAAGCCATTTCATTAAAGCTTGGCTTGTATGGTTTGAGATATTTTCCGCTTATTGATCTAATATGTTCTTCCCCAGTATGATGCATTAATTTGTATGCATTTCCATCAAATAATTGACTGATCAAATAAGGTCCTTCCCAATTTGGTGACCATTTTCCTAAATAATGTTCTTTGGTCCCTGGAGGTAAAATGACTTTCCAAACCAAATCTCCTATTGCAAAAGTCTTAGGTCTAATCCTTCAATTATAACTCTTAGTGACTTTTTGCTTTTGTAAAATAATGGAGTTTAGGGCTGCCACTTGTGCCTCATCTAAATCATCCATCTCTACCATCATAGCACTTTCATAGTCTACTTGGCTTAGTTGGTTTTGCTTGGCCACTCTTAGTGATTGAATAGTTATTTCTACTAGGAGCACTGCATCATGACCATACACCAAAGAGAATGGAGTTGTATTAATGCTTAACCTTTTTGAGGTTCGATAGGCCCATAACACCTCTGATAACAACTCATCCCAGTTTAGGGGATTATTATCGATAACTTTTCTTAAGTTGGCTTTGATAATCTTATTGGTAGATTCTGCTTATTGTTGACACCTCATTTTGCAACCATTAAATTTACTTTTTTACACTTTAATGCATAAAGGGTAAAACAGTAATTTCACAAGCTTGAAAATTCAAAGTTGGTCCATAAATTTAAAATCATATTTTAAGTGATCAAAATTGAATTAACAATGAGAGTGCATTTTTCGGATTAGAAATCGGATCAAAAACCAAGATTTTATTAAGGAAATAAATTTGATTGGTTGAAATGATATTTACCATAAGCTCACATGCATAGGATTACTTGTTAATTAATTTGATTGGTCCTCTACAGGATTAAATTAAAATCAATTAATAAATAATTCCTATTGGTTTAGAACACCTTAAAATGGTAAGTATTCATGCACAAAATATTCATCAAAGGATAATTCTTAAATTGATTTATTTTTAACTAATGGGATAATTATTTTGACCAATAATTATCATATTAATTATTAATAAATTGATTCGAATTAAGAAATATTGAATTCAGCCAAATAAGGATTTTTAAATCCACTAGAAGTTGACCAAAGATGAAAAAACCCGGAATTATCCAAAGCCCAATTCAGATTTGGATTCTAGCCCGTACTGATCAGTATTTTGACCATAACTTTTGACTCAATTATCCAATTGAGTTGATTCAAATTGGGCTGGAAAGCTGACATGATGGGCTACAAATAATTATGACCATCTCCAAATTCGAATGTTTAGAGGGTCAAAATGGGCTTGCAATCAAAGCCTAAAAATCAGTCAGAATTTCAGGATTTTCATGAAGTATATCCAATTTCCAAAACCCTAATGCATTCCCATGAGGTCCAGAACGTGGGTAGGTTCATTTTAGAACTACCATATAAATAGAAAATATTCACATTTTTGCCCGAGGTTGGAAAAATTAGTCGGAGCAATCCTAAGCAAAATTCAAGAGAATTTTTGCAAAGGGTTAAACTTTGAAATAAGAACACAAGTGTGTTCTTATATTCAAGTCCAGAGATTACAAAAACCATTTTTTGTAATCTCTATTTCCAATCTTTCAATTCCATTTTTAATCTTTTTTAACCAAATTTAGCAGTTTTTCTCAAGAATAAATTTTCAGGACCGGTGATATTCTCGATCAAGAGGCTACATCCCACCATAATCAAATTCAATTCGGGACACTCATTCAAGAGATTGCATCCCAAAAGGTACAATCCTTTTTTTTTTAATTTAATGCAGCAACTTTAATTGTGTAGAATGCATGATTAGGTTTTAATTTTAATTGCTGGATTAATTTTTAATGCACAATTGCTAGATTGCACTATTTTCGGTTTTTGTTTTGTGAATGATGCAAATCTAATTTTTTCTAACGTGTTGTACTAAAATTACATCAACTTTAAATTATCTTTTTCATGTGAGAGGCACGCTTAAATGATTTTAAATGCTTGATGATTAATTACTGTTTAATTTTTTATTGCATGTACACCTATGAATCAAATGCGAGTATGGTTTGTTTGAGGTTGTGAACTTAGACTAATGGACCCTTAGAGACTGACCTAGGTCAAGTTAGATGGGTGCCGAACACCTTCTCATCTAATCCCCTAACCCCCGAATCCTAATCTTAGGGGAAGATTAGATTAGTATATGTATCCTATTTACTTTCTTTTTTAGATTGTATTTAGGACTAAAGTCTTGTATTTTGTTTTCTTAGATTGTATCTAGGGCAAAATATTATAATTTATTGCTTTTCCAAACCATTGTGTTATTTATTCAATCAATAAAAGATAACTTTTTTCTTAGCTTTTTTTTTTTATAAAAGTTAGGTGGCGACTCCATTGTAATTTCCCCTAGTGATTAGATGGAAAACAGTGTAAGTAACCATTTTTTAGAATCATGTTTAGACCTTTATGAGTTAAGGGTCGTGGTTCTCACACTTGTCCATTTACTTGAGCATAATATGGTGTGGAATTAAGAATTTTAATTCCATATTCTTGAGCAAAACCCAAAACCCTTGATCCATTAAAAACCATTCTGTTATCCACTGTGATACTTTGAGGTAAACCAAATCGATGGATCATCATCTCTTTTATGAATCGTATGACATCATTTTCAGTCACATCCTTATAAGCTTTGGCCTCTACCCATTTTGTAAAGTAATTTGTAGCTAAAATTACAAAACAATTTTTCTTTTTGGAGGTAGGCCTTACTTTTCCAATCAAATCCATTGCCCATCCTGCAAATGGCCAAGGTTTGATAATTGAACTTAATTCGGCAGCAGGTAATCTGGGCATTGGTCCATGTTTCTGACTTGCCTCACATCCATGAGCATATTCAATACATTCTTTTAAAAATTTTGGCCAATAGTACTCATATTGATGGGCTCCACAAATTCCTTCATGAACTTCTACCATAACTTGTATTGACTCTTCTATGCTTATACATTTAAGCAAAATTCCATCAACTCCTCATTTGAAGAGACATTCATCATCTTCTCCCATCAAAACATACCTTCCGGCTTTGAGTTTTAATGCATTATTAGTACAGCCATTTTTGTTTCTTAGGTATGAGATAATTGGACTTCTCATAACTGTCTAGTGAAAATCGAGGGTACTGTCCTTGATTTTATTGCTTCAATTTCAATCCTTTCATCCTCGATTGGTCTGTATCCTGATACTGCTTGGGCCATTTTGTTAGCCTCATAATTCTCTTCTCATGGTATGTGTTGTAGGGTACATTCCTGGAATTCTTGTAATAGTTGTTGGGAAGACACTAAATATGGGGCTAGTAAAATGCTCTCACATTTATATTGTCCCTTAACTTGGTTAATCACCAATTGTGAATCACCAAATATTTTGACATTTCTTACTCCCATTTGTAAAAGTAACTCTTGGCCTACAACCAATGCTTCATATTCCACATGGTTATTAGAGCATACTTTCTCTAATCTGAATGCCAATTGGGTTTTTACCCCCTAAGATGATTCAACATTATGCCAATACCTGCTCCTTGTCTAGCTCGTGAACCATCGAAGTAGAATTTCCAAGATGCTAAAGCCACATATTGGGCCTCTTCTAATTCTGGCATATCATCACATGGATGATCAGCCAAGAAGTCTGCCAATGCTTGGCCTTTTACTGCCTTTTAAGGTACATATACTAAATGAAATTCTACTAAAGCTAAACTCTATTTGCACATTCTTCCACTTAAAATTGGTTTCAATAGCATATATTTAACAACATCAGTTTGAGCAATGATAAAAACAACATAAGGTAGCATATAATGTCTCAATTTAAGTGCAGAAAAATATAAGGCTAAACAAAGCTTTTCAATAGTAGAATATCTACACTCAGTTTGATTTAACATTCTACTTAGACAGCTTGTTCATGGCCTTCTTCATTATCTTGGACCAGTAGACTTCCAATCGAATCTTGGGTAGTAGAGATGTATAGTTTCAGTGGTTTGCCTTCTCTAGGAGGGATCAACACTGGTGGGGTAGCTAAGTAGTGCTTTGATGGCATTGAAGGCTTTTTGGTGTTCTTCATTCCACACAAATGCTTCATGATCCTTCAATCGAAGCAAAGGAGAGAAGACTTTGGTTCTTCCTGCCACATTTGCAATAAATCTCCTTAGAAAATTTATTTGTCCAAGTAATCTTTGTAGTTCTTTTTTATTAGATGGAGGCTTGGCTTGTAAAATTGCCTTAGCCTTATTTTTATCCACCTCTATGCCTCGATTGTGTACGAAAAAACCTAAAAATTTCCTTGCTGTAACATCGAAGACACACTTTAATGAGTTCATCTTTAATTGATGTTTCCTCATTCTTATAAAGGTCTGCTCTAGGTTTGTTAAATGCGCATCGAAGTCTTGAGACTTGATTACTACATCATCTATGTACACTTCCATATATTTTCCAATCATATCATGATATATGGAGTTCATAGCTCTTTGATGTGTAGCTCCAGCATTTTTTTAAACCTAAAGGCATTACTACCCATTTAAATGTTTCTATAGAACCATGACATCTAAATGCAGTTTTATGCACATCGTTTTCTACAATAAAGATTTGATTTTAGCCAGAATGTCCATCCATAAAGGATATGACTTTATACCCAGATGCAACATCAACTAACAAATCAGCTACAGGCACAGGATATTCATCTTTAGGTGTGGCCATATTTAATTTTCTAAAATCTATGCAGATTCTAAGTTTACTATTTTTCTTTATAACAGGGACTATATTTGATAACCATTCAACGTATCTGGTTGGCCTGATGAAACCTACTCGAACCAGTCTCTCAATCTCTTCCTTTATTTTGAGGATGATATCAGGGGCCATTCCTCTTAGAGCTTGTTGAAATGGCAGAAATCCTTCCTTGATTGGCAATCGATGCTCCATTAGCTTTCTGCTTAGACCTGGCAATTCTGGATAGTCCCATGCAAAACAATCCTTATACTTTCTTAGGATTATCATCATTTTGTCAAACTCTTCTAGTCCAAGATGACCACTTACAAAGGTTACTCGTGGGTCTTCCTTGATTCCTGGATTCACCTCGATCAGGTGATCTTGAACTTCTTCTTTAATATCATTCATTCTTATTGGATGAGTGCTTATTTCTTTTGGCCTACTGTTATTTGGCCATTCTCAGGTTGTGTGTCACACTCAACAATTTGAGAGTTTGTTCCAACCTTTTTTCTGTTACATATCTTACCAGTTTTCTTAGGCTAGATCGATGACCTCTTTTTTCCTTGTATCGATGGGTTTACTCAACATCTTCAACATAATAATCGAGGCCATTTTCTATTTCTGACCTTGTCTTTGTCTCTTCCAGATTTTGGCTGAGCTTAAATAAGTCCTCCACTATTAGAGGCTCTTTAGGTTCAACAGTTACCCTTGATGGATTCCCATTTTGGTCTATCCCTGTAAATTTTACAATGCCCACACAATCATTATACAACTGTGCATCAACATTGTTGTTATAAGTAACAAATGGCCTTTCATCAACCTTTACCACCTCGATATTATTGTCATCTTTCCAGAAAATTAATAATTGGTGCAAGGAAGATGGTACAACCTAATTGGAATGAATCCAATCTCTTCCTAATAAAGTGTTATATGCTGAGTCAGTGTTAACAACAAAGAATGCTACTATAGCTACTTTGCTTCCTACCTTTACTTCGATAGGAATGACTCCTTTTGTTTTTGTGGCTCCACCAGCAAAGCCACTAATAGAAACATATGTTGCTATTAGATCACTTTCTGTTTTGAATAGCTTTCTAAGCATAGATGTTGGTAAGATATTGACTGCTACTCCATTATCAACTAAAACCCTATTGACGGGTCTACCATCCATATGTGCTTTGATATATAAGGGTTTCAAATGTTGACACATAGATAAAGCAAGTTTTTCAAATACAATCTTACCTGTATCTTGGCACTCTTCTTCATCTGCCAATAAGATGGGGCTTGCCCCTCGAGCCTCATCTTCCCTTTGTACCCAACTTGTGGCCATAAACTCTCCTGGCAAGGTGATCGAATTGCAGCCAACCATTTGACCATTATTTGGTTCTTCAGGCTCGATTTCATATAGTTCATCAGTTTCTGTGCATTCCATGGCTTCTGATTTTTCTACACCTTCGATATCTTCAATACCTTTGATATTCTCAATATCTTTGATATCTTCAATCGAATCATCTTTCAGACTTTCTGTTGGTGTTTCTTGAATCTTTTCTGCTTCAATTGATTCATCTTGTGCTTATTTCTTGCCTCTCGGGCTTCGTTTCCTCTTTCCAAACCAAACTTGTACTGTTTGGTAATTTTGAGGCAGAATTGGTGTATGTGAGGACGAGGTATTGATTTTCTTGAATTCTGTCTCAGATTCAAAATTTTCACTCACTTTTTCCAGGCACTTGTGATCATTTCGTATTTTTTCAGGTTCCTTGCCTCGATGAGGCTTGGTTGTCGTGCTTTGAATCTTGTGACTGATATTGTCTCTTACTATTGGTATGTCAGCATTTTTTTCATCTTTTGTCATTGTTATGGCAATGTCCTCCTTTCTGTTTCGAATGTAAGGCCCTTTGAGATATTCGGGTGCTTCTGCTCCTGTTATTACCTCCATTGAATCTGAATCAGTTGTTGAGCTTGAGGAGTAATGGTCTTTTTCTTTATATTCTTTGTATAAGGCTGCTTGTTGCCTTATCCATCTTCGCCTCTGAGTTTACATCATCTTTGAGAAATTCGGGTTGTAGCCATACTTATATTCCTATTTGTGTATTGGCTTAAGGCTAGGAGATTCGAGGGTAACCCATCGTCCTGCTTCTGAAACTAGTGGCCTTATCATTTTTGGCCTTCTGATTGATCCAAACCTTGAATCTAAGGTTTGATGAGAAGCTGGCCTCGATCAAGCCATTTTTGGCTGTACATATTGAGGGCCGAGTCTTAATTGAATTGACTGAGAGTGTGGAGAAGATCTTGGTTTAGGTCTACCATTATCTGGTCCTTGCTGCTTCTCAATGTTCTCTTCTTTGGATTTAGCAAAACATTTAGGCAATATCTGGCTACACTTCTCACAGATAGTATCGTCCTCACTATTAGAACTCTCTTGCATAGGTTTAGGTGGCTCTTTCCTGAGTATCACCTTATAGGAGAAAACAGGTTCTTCAATAGGATATGCCACATTTTTCCCTTTATCGACCTGGACATTATTGCCTTGGATCGAAGTACTCTTGCCATATGAGAGTTGTATCGACTTGATGTAACTGACCTATCGATCTTCAAATTGCTCATCCCTTGCATAGCCTGAATTAATTGTTTTTCCTGTGGACAAAATACTTGTAGTAAATTGACTTTGGACTTATTAGTTCTGACATACAAATTTTAGTTAGGCATAAGCAAACTGAAATCAACAGATGTGGTATTAACATCTACAACAGGAAATGTGTCTGCATCTATTGCCATACTTTCTTAGGGTGCTTCAGGAAATTTTAAGAAATTTCTGTCTATTTTATCCTATATCACATTTCTAAAAGTAACGTATGATTTAGTGGCATGAGTATAAGTACTATGCCATTTGCAATAATCCCTTCCTTTTAACTATTCCTTAAATAGGAATCTGTGTCTTCCTATAATTCTTAACTGCTTGGCAATATACAAAATAGGGTTAATTACAATAAACCCTCCTGTGGTTTGGCCCATTTTAATGTTGCCTACCCGTGGTTTAAAAAGTATCACTTTACTTACCTAAGGTTTAAAACGATAGCAAGCATTACCCACCTCGCCCAATTCTGTTAAAAAAACAAATAAAGAAACAAAACATAAAAAATAAAAATAAAAATGGATTCAAAACAATTTTTCTCAGAAAATTGAAGAACATAGGTTTCAAATAAAACTCAAAAAAGGCAAATCAAATAAAACTAAAAAAGCAAATTTCTACCATTGCTTTTCCTTCCTTTTTGAGTTTAAGTGGAGTTTTTGAGTAATTAAATTCTCAACTCCCCGTCTCTCTCTCTCTCTCTCTCTCTCTCTCTCTCTCTCTCTCTCTCTCTCTCTCTCTCTCTCATCCATCCCTAAAGCTTGTACGCCGGCAAAATCGTTCTCCCTCACCGGTGCCGAAGAGATCAGGCTCTCACCTCATCAAAAATCCCCCAAACCCAACGGTAGATTTTCTCACTCCCTCACTCTTTCTCTCACCTTATCTCACCGGTACTGTGGGGCCCATCCTCATATGTCGGCACAGCTATGCCCCTGTCTCCATTGCATCGCCCGATTTCAGTCCCCCTCACAGCCACTGACCGCCTCCATGACAACTTGCCTCAAAGAATTCACAAACAAGGTTTTTTTAAGGGAGAAAAGGTATATATAGTTTCTGATACTTGTTTTTGAAGCATTAATCTTGTAGGGAAATTACAAAATTGAATGTTAAGGTTTATGACTATTCTGTTTTGGGGATTGTTGAAAGATTACAAATTTTTTCAGTTGCAGAATTTTTATAGGGTTATGGCTGCTCTATTATTCTCATTAAATGGAAATGGGTGAATTTGTCTACAAAGATGTTAAGAAATCAAAGACTTTTTTTTTATGTTTTGGGGATGTTTGAGTTCAATTTCTAGGGTTTGAAGGAATTTCTTGTCAGATTCGAGTTCTCTAGGGTTTCACATGGCTCTTGTAAGTACTCTAGTTCTGGATTTTGGTGTTGGGGTTTAAGTTTTTTGGTGTTGGGGTTGGGGTTTGAGTTTTTAATTACTCAAAAACTCCACTTAAAATCAAAAAACAAGGAAAAGCCATTGTAGAAATTTGAGCTTTTTAGTTTTATTTGATTTACCCTTTTTGAGTTTTATTTGAAACCTATGTTCTTCAATTTTCTGAGAAAAAAGTTGTTTTGAATCCAAATTTTTTTTCTTTTTTTCTTTTTTTTTTCGTAATTGGGCGAGGTGGGTAACGTCTGTTAACGTTTTAAACCTCAAGTAAGTAAAGTGGTACTTTTTAAACCACGGATAGACAACATTAAAACGGGCCAAACCACAAGGGGGTTTACTGTAATTAACCCTACAAAATATCAAAGATCTCATCTACTCTCTCCACATCGAAGGGGTAAGATTTTAAGGAAGAAGTTGGCTTGTTTGACTCTTATGCCTAGATTTGCTTTTTGTATAAAGCTTCACAAACAAAGGGTCCTTGACCTACATATTATGCCAGCTTAATTTCATAATTAGGGTCTTGATAGTAAGTCCTATAAGAAGAATTTCTTCTTTGATTTTCTTCTTTTAAAAGACCTTCAAACCTAGAGGCTCTTTCTAACAGCTCAAATAGGTCAATGAAGGTTACACCCTCGAACTTCTTTCTCAATTCAAAACTAAGGCCATCAATGGCTATTTTAATATATTCAGCTTCTGGCAGAGTAGTGAGACATCGTGTTCTAACTCTTTTGAATCTCATGATAAATTGGTCTGCTGATTCATCAGGTTTTTGCCTTAATCGAGCAAGATCTGCCATTGAGACTCCTACATCTGATCTAGCAAAATGGGATTGGAATTTTTCTTCTATTTCCTCCCATGAATTAATAGAATTTGCAGGCAGTGAAACATACTGAGTAAATGCTTGGCCTGTCAAAGAATTAGAAAACAACCTTAGTTTTCCATTTCCATTGTTGGAATATTCACCACACTGTATGGTAAACCTAGATATATGTTCTATGGCAGTTTTGTTATCCTTTCCTAAAAACATAGTAAAATCAGGTGCTTTAAATCCTCTAGGCCATTCTTCCCTATCAATCCTTTCGGGGTATGGCTTTCTATAGGAATTTCTTGGTGCCCTTCTATGACCTGGACCTAAAGCTTGATCTATGACTTCTAAGATTTGGTTTCTTAGGTCTTGACCTTGTGCTGGTCTAGGGTTTAGTTCACCTCCAATATTTCTTTTTTAGAGATTTATTCCTCTATCGAAGTTATCCCTATCTCTCTCAGGGGCATTTCTATCCTAGCCATCATAGTCATTTCTTCCATAATTTTGCTTATCGTTATTATGAAACCCAAACATGTTCCTCCTATTTTGAGGAGGTCTGTAAGGCTTATTACGTGGATATTCATTTCTAAACTCTGCCCTAGGCTCATAAGTTGCTCAAACCTAAATGGCTCCCTATGTGGCTCATTTCTTACTAGTCCTAACCTTTAGGGTGGTTCAAATCTAAACCCTACCTTTGGTTGTTCCATTCTTGGTTGTTCAAAACGGGGAGGGTCCACTCTAGGTAGTTCCACTCTTGGCCACAATGGTTCCACTCTTGGTGGCTTGAATTGAGGTTATTCCACTCTTGGTGGCTCCGTTATTTCTAGCTTGAATCAAGGTTGTTCCACTCTTGGTGCTTCGTCCTTGGCTGCTCGAAACGAGGTTGTTCCACTCTTGGTGGCTCTATTCTTAGTTGCTCGAATCGGGGTTGTTCCACTCTTGGTGGCTCTGTCCTTGACTGCTCGAATTGAGGATATTGGAGTTGGTATTGTTTGGCTCTTCCTCGGGTCTTGTTATAGGGTTAGCAGGATACCCTACAGGTATTTCTACATTTGTAGCCACTATTTCTATTTGTGGTTGATTTTCCCTAGCGTTGCCAGATCCTTGGCCCATTTCTATTCCTCTTGTTATAGTTCCTTGAGTGATTCCTTTGACCCACGTGGAAATATTCTGAGTGAATTGCTCAGTATTGTTCACGGCTTGTTCTAGCCTTTTCATCCTATCGTTCTGGTCATTTAGAATCTAGAGCAACAACTGTGTTGTGGCATCTGTTTGGACCATTGTTGGTTTAGATTGGATGTTCTCATTAAATGCTTCCAATCTTTCTTGGAGTCTGGTATCCATCTAGGTTCTAAGTTCATCAACCATACTTTTGGCTGGTGGGGACATTTTAGTGTCCTCATTTGAACTAGAACTTCCTTTATGTAATATAGCACCCTTTCCAAGGTTTTTCATCATTCTTGTTCTTACTGGCATATAGTACTCCCACTATGGTTGCCAATTTGTTTGTTGCCAAACTAGAATTTCCAAGGAATGGTCGCCAATTTTTTTGAAGGAAACAAATAACTATGCTAGATGAGGGTCTAATACCTTACAATAGAACCTTAATCTAACTTCGATCTAAAAGGGTTTAGTAGGCTCGGTGCTTGCCTTACCCAAAGGACTTTAGTAAGCTGAAAATGCAAGTAAGCAAGAGAATTAAAGTGCAATAAAGTAAATGATAATAAATAAAACTAATTAATTAAGCTAAATCCCAAAGCAAAGTCATCATAGCAAACAATACAAATCGAGGACAAAGTCTTAAATATAGTAACAAATAGTGCAATTGAGGTAATCAATGCATGAAACAAGGTAATATTCACGTAAACTCGGTACATTCTCATGTATTCAACATATCAATCGAAAGAATACTTACAAGCATGTAAAGTGACCGATCTCAGTACAAATCTCAGCACACTCTCTCTTTCTAAGTAATTGTTCTCTTAGAATCACTAAAAACTATAGTTCTCACAAGTAAAAGCTCTCCAAGTTCTCAAGTAAAGTTTTCAAGAAACAATTTCTTTTGATTTCTCAAAAGTTCCCTTTGGGTTTGTTTGGGGGTTTGTGTGTGTGTCGCGTATACCTGAGTATGCTATTTATAGGCTAACCCTAACGATTACATCTTGTGCCTTGATCTTATCTTCAAATCCCACGATAATAGCTTCTATTACTTGATAACTGTCTCGATCATGGCTTGTTTGTTAGAGATTCTAGGGACGTACTTTGACTCCACAACGTGTATAATTCCAGTTGCCATATCTCATCTGTGTGACTATTGAAGCTAACAAACGCGTGTCACTTCTTGATTGGTCTACGTGTTTGTTTTTAATTGGTTCGTACTTTGACCATTCTTTAGTCCACGTGTTGTTTTCATACTGGAGCTATTGCTAGTTCATTCGCCACATCACGATTTTTGAATGTCGTACTAACAGTCACAATTCAAGAAAAAAAATTCTCTAATCTAAATCAATACATATTTCAGTTCAAGGACAAAAAAGAAAAAATCCAATATAAATCAAGAAAACATCAAATACATCTCCATAGCCAAAAATTAAGAAGAAGAAAAACCAGATCTAAAGCAATACCCAAAAATTCAGAAACCCAAACCTAACCCATTGCCCAGATTCCAATACCATCACCATGGCACGATGTCGGAGCCAAGTTGGTCGGTTTTGAGGTGCGAGGCACGATCACCCCACTCATTCTCGACCACCATTTGGAGCGACCACCATTGAGAGTGGACTAGACGATGGTGGTGAATGACATTGTGGTGGTTCGGCGAGTGAAAGAGAGAGAGAGAGAGAGAGAGAAGGAGGCGCCGTGGGTGAGGGGGGGGAGAAGGAGGTGCCGTGCATGAGAGAGAAGATAAATTAGGATTAGGGTTTTGTTTTTATTTTAAAAAATTGAATAATTTGTTCATTAAGGGCATATATGTCATTTTCTATGAGATTGATTTATGTATTTCACAATTTTTTTTTTTTTAAAAAAGAATTTTCTGTTAAATTTAACAAAATATTTAGGTGGGGTAATTTGCACGTTTCCAATATATAAGGAGGGACATTGCTCGATTCAATACATAAAGGGGGAGAAATTGAAACTCACCCAATAGATAAAAGGGAGGAAAGTGCAATTTGCCCCAATAATTAAGAGAAGGAAAGTGGTGGTAATGACAATGGCAATTATCCAAGAAAACTATGACAACAAACATGTGGTGTGACCAACGGCAATGATGGTCGGCAACTAGTGGGGGTCAGCTATATCGCAATAGCTGAATACCGCTGGCCAGCAAGAAAGTAACGGTGATCCACAATTGGTGGTGGTGAAGACCATTTATTGTTGACCAACAAACAATCAATGAGGATGGCCAAGCCAGCCAACAACAACATTAACTCGAGCAATAACAATGATGCATTTTTCGAAAATTGTAAACTTTTTAAAAGCGTCAAATTTTTCCAACAATATGATGCTTTTTTTTTTTTTTTTTTTTGGTTCATTACAAAATACATTTCCTATTGATTAACATTTACAATCCTACCAGACACCAAAAAATAAAAAATAAAAATATTTTCCAAAAAACATTTTATGTTTAAATAAACAAATTTTTTTTTTTTTAAAGTATAATAACTCTATTCTCAGCCATCTTTAGATCTCCTCATAAAAGAGATCAATCATTGCCAATTGAACTACAATACTATTTATGACAATTTGACAATTTTAAAATAGACTATTTACGACAATTTGACAATTTCATCTTAAAAGTGAGGTAATCTTGACAAAAATTTGCCGGTTTCATTTTGAAAGTGAGGTAATTGCATTCAAGCTTAACATAAATGATCATAATTGTTCAATTGATACTCATGCATCCTTCCTTTGGGTCTAGTTAGTGCTTGCATAAAAGAGTCCGACCATATTCTATTTTAGTTCTTTTTTGCTTGGATATATTTTATTTCGGTTAGGCACGCTACAAAAAAATTTTATTGGTAAGTTTTTTATTTATTTATTTTTTTCCCTGAATTATTAGCAAGTTACACATGCATCAAGTAGATTTTAAATCCATAACCTCACCCCTCCAATCATTCTTGTGGGAGGAAGGATACTTAGGGCCAAAACCCATTAAAAGTAGATACAATACAAAAATATTGTTTAGACATAAGATTACAATTAAACTAGTCGCAAACCTGTGCAATTCACAGAAAAATTACTTTAAAATGAAATCTAAAAAATTATTGGTCTAAATATGATTTTTTCTGTCTTTTATATTTTGTCTAATTATGAAAATTAATAATTATTAAAAGACATTTATTATTATTGTGTTTATATATAAAATATATTATAGTATTAGACATTTATTATGATTGTGTTTATATATATGGAACAATATATTATTTCTATTAAAGAAAATATAATGTGTCAAGATTCTAATATGATTGTGTTTATATATATGAAACAATATATTATTTCTATTAAAGAAAATATAATGTGTCAAGATTCTAATGAGATGTTTAATTATAGAATATAATATAAATTCAATTAAAAAATATATATTAAAATAATATGGTGTAAAATTATGGGACCAGCTTATGTGACGCAATATTATGAAATCAACCAAAAGTCAAAACAGCTTCGGTTTTACATTATAGTATAGATAAGAATCACTTGTTTTTCCTATTTTCTATTATCCAAAAATACAAACCCTTTTAAGAGCAATCATTAGTGAGCTTCAGTAAACAATCTGTACATGCAAGTGAACAGGTTGTTATGACAATCTGTACAATTCAAAAGAAGAGGGACCTCACATATGACTGAAGCATGGCATCATACATTTAAGACTAAGCAAGGAGACATAGCAGACATGATTGATGTTAAACACAAAAGGCAAAATAAGAGACTCAGCCATACAAAAAGAATACTGCAGCCAGACCCCATTATAGTCCACAGGATGAGCACAACTATGGCTTCAGCGGCTGAACTGTTTCAATCTGACTTATAGGCCCAACCATGTTTATCTAGAAATGCTTGCACTGCTTCCTTTATGGCCAAGTTAGGTATCAGCTGGAATTGATCAAGTGGCTCACGAGTGACTGGGTCAAAGTTACCCACCTAAATTTTAGATAAGACATATCAATGCAATGAAAGAATATTTGAAGAAACTCAAAATTGAAACACACTATATCTAAAAGCAAACATCACCTTCTGAAGATGGTCAAGAATCACTGATCTCTCATATGTTACCCCACTTGGAGTGATGACAGGATCGCGGAAAATATCAAGCGTGATTTTACAACAGATGTAGTCTGGCACCTGACATACAAGAGTCTCCACCACATAATAAAGTAGCAATTCATCAAAGCAGATAAAAAGATTACCCAAGTACCCAAGTACTCACCTCTGTTGGCAAGTCAGCTTCTTCAGCTTCCCTAAATACTCTTCTTAAAACCTCTAACTGTTCCAAGTGGAAAATAGCAGATTCGTCCACGAAACCTTCCAATTGAGAAACGTCACGTAAATGTTTTTCTTTAAGAGCGGTCTCACAAGCTTCTCTGAGACATAAACAATAATTTTATGAAAACGCCAATAGCAATCACGTGCAGAAACTACTCTTAAAAAGGCAACCCTTTCCAATATATTTGAAACTCACTGGGAACACATACTTCAAGCTTTGCAATTCCCATGAATTTTGGGTAGATGCATTCTCCCATTCCAAGTATTTTGCTTTTGCAAGTTCCTGCCAGATTTCCTCCACCATGTAGCTCTTAGGGTTGGCACCCCTTCCAAGATCCAAAGCCTATACAAGAAAATTGATCAGATCTTGTACATTTTGATTCCAAAGAGCAGAAAAGTAACAGTAGACAATTTATGAAATTTCTTTGCTATAAAGGGAGAACAAGAATATGCCCACAAACTCTGTAATCTACTGGACTAGCACTAAGTTACTGTTTAAACGTTTTGAATCTCATATCCAGGTATAGTCATCCAATATTTCCACAAACAATAAAACAGTATACAACAACAACCAAGCCTTAATACATTTTGGGGTCAGCTATAGATCCTCATCGGATTACTTAGGGTCTCTTTTTTACTACTTTTACTAAGTAGTATAATTTAATCACTCAATTATGAATGGATCCACTATAGAACAACAAAATAGTAAAATAACCAAAGAAGTCCAGGCAAAGCAGGCAAGACACCTGTGTACATACAGGCAGATTTGATCTTCGTCCCTAATTCCCCCCAGCCAACCTTCTATCAAATGTAGCTTCAAAAACATGAGGACCCCCTTAACAGAATCACCAAGAAAACTATTTTATCCTTGAAACCTTAACTTCCAGATGTTATCAGTTCATAGTTGTGCCTACAGTCAACTGCTCAAACCACATAACATACAAGCAATTACTGATTCCAGCTACCCGTATTTCCAGCTAAGACTAAGAACCCTCCTATCAGCCGCCAGATGCCGCCTGAGAAAGCATAAGCTATAACAAGTCAAACACCATAACGTAAGTCAACATGCATCAGACTTGTCATACTTTTCCCATTTATATCAGATAATTATCAATGAAACACACCTCAAGGACAATTAGCAGATTGCACTACTTGTTCCCATCACACGACACCATGGCTTAATTGCTACCCATATATATAAGGGGTTCATGTTACATCTGGTGTAATTTCATAAAAGTTAACACATTTTTTGGACCATTGATTTCTAAAAGATCTCATGGTTAAAAAAAACACCTTTCAATTATAATCATCCGCATCAACTAACCTCATTTGTAAGATTTTTTTTTTTACTCTCTCCCTCCCTTGCTAAACGTTCCAAGACAAACTAAGAACAAATAAAAAAATCTAGAAGCCATTACACCACAATTATAGCTTTTTTTTCCTCTCTCTAGGTTCAAAGATAACCGTAAGCAGCAGCTATCAAATCTCAGAAGCTTTCCTCAAGGAATCCAGAATTGTTGCAGCATAAACATTACGCAAGGCACTAAATATTTTATCCTAATAAGTTTGGAATAGATTCCTCCAAACTAGTTTGGAGGTAAACTTTGTCCATTTGTTCTTAGTATTTCTTGGAACATTTAGCAAGGGATAGAGAGGAAAAATGCTAGATAAATGAGGTTAGCTGATGTAGAGATTGATAAATGAATGGTGTTTTTTAACCATTAGATCTCTTAAAATTAAAACCTATGAAAAGAAAACAGGCAAATTCCAGGCCTTCATATCCATACAATCAATTTATTTATAGGTAAGCTACACACCCAGTAAATCTTGAACCCACACTTCCTCAATCCATTATTGAGGAAAGAGAAAAGAAATACATCCTATGGAAAAATGAGGAAGTTAAAGCATGCTGATCAATAAGCCTGATATATGGTATTGATAAGTCCATAGAAGTCCTAGACAAATACCTATATAAAAAAATAAAATAAAAAAGTCCTAGACAAATTATGAAGCAGAATAAGAAAGATCAACAAAAGCATATCCCCGGAAAAAACCATGATTGATAATAAAAAATAAAAAAAATCCCAAAATGGGAGGGGGGGTAGTCCAAAAATTACAACTTTAAACCCCACACTTTCATTTTTGTGCCAAACAAAACTCCACTCCTTACTCCGTTAGTTCTGCTTTAACGGTGGAACTAAAAGAAAAAAATAAAACTACACAGAAACATGATTTCCTGTTGATCTGGGAGAGAGAAACACAACAGCCAACCTTTTTTTTAAAGATCTCCATTGAATTGAGAGAAAACACAATAACCACCATTTTTTTGAAGATTTCATTAGAGAAAAAGAGAGATAAACTTGGCATTAGGGTAATCAAGTAAGTCAGGACTTTCAGAGTAACAAAGTACGGGGTGTGATTTAGTTTGGCACAATAATGAAAGTGTAGGGTTTAAAGTGGCACATTTAAAAGTATGGTGTTTAATTTGTCACAAGTTTTTTCAATAGAATATATATATATTTTTTGGACTATTCCAAAAAGATATAAATAAAAATAACACAGAGAGCCATCCTATATATGTATTTGGAGTTTTGGACATAAAGACATGATTTTAAGGTAAAACACAAGTTCTGCTTAGATATACAGTACATATATATATGAGATATCCTAACTATTATAGCATTAAAAATTTGCCTAAAATCTGGTGGAGATATTGGCAATCAATCAATTAGACAATCACCCTTTATACCGTACAAGTAAATTCCAAAATTTTGGAGTTCAATTACCACACATTATTTCTTTTGATTGACATTAAGTTATTCACACTATAGAGCAACCGCACCAAAGTTACTTAAAAAATAAATAAACATCTGCATCAAAGTCAAACATGCCAAAATGAAGACTCAAAAGAGCTGTCTTATACTACTTTACAAGTGATGCAACCAACAAAGAGTTCAAGGAAAAACAAGATTAAATATCAAAAGAATCAACAATTGTGGTCTTCTTCACAGCTTTCCTAGGCTAATTTAGTTTTTTTTTTTTTTAATAAGAAACTTTATTAAAGCAACCCAGGCATACTAGAAGTATACCGTGGAAAATCAAACAGAACCACGAAAGGTACAAAGATAGATAAACTCCAATAGGGAGGAAATAGAGAACCCTAGCACTAGTACCCACTCATTCAAAGTTTGAAAAATAACATTTCCAATGCCAAAATGGTCCTTTCACAATCATCAAAATGATGGGTGTTCCAAATCCTCCAAAGACATAACATCACACAATGAGGAACAACCCGTCAAACAGAAATATGTCGATGACACCCTAAACATCCCTGCCATCACACCAAAATTTCCAATACACTTTGCGGCATGACCCACTGCACCCCAAACAAAGAAAAGATGTTGCACCAAAGTAGCTCACCCTCGCCAAATATATCTCCACAAACTAACACCATAAGGCCCCCTAACAGCACCAGTCACCCCATAGACTCCCATATTTCTCAGCTAATACCTGTCTCCAAAAGGCCTCCCACTCCAAACCATAATGCCACAACCACTTCCCTAAGAGGGTTTGATTAAATCTTTGCAAAATCCGGATGGCCAGTCCTCCACTTTGAAGATTCACAGATTACCTATAACTTAATGGAATTTAGTTCCCTCCCCCATGCCACTCCATAAGAACTCCCTTTGCAACTTCTCTAACCGGTGGGCCACCCCAACCGGAATAGGAAAAAGTGAAAGGAAATAAGTGGGTAAATTGGAAAGAGTACTCTTAGTTAAAGTAACCTTACACCCTTAGATAGGTATAGTCTTTTCCAATTTGCTAATCTTTTCTCCATCTTCTCAAGAATCGGGTTCCAAATCATTGTCATCGTCTTAAATATAGCACCTAGGGGAAGACCCAAATATTTCATAGTTAAAGTTGATTGTTTACACCCCAAAATATGCACCAACGCTTCCCCCACCGAAATCATTTCAGACTTGCTCAAATTCACCTTTAAACCAGAAACGACCTCAAACCAAGTAAACACAGACCTCAAATTCTCGATATGATTGTAATTTGCATCATAAAATATCAAAGTATCATCTGCAAAGAGCAGATGAGAAATCATCAACGAGCTGACCTTAGAAGTAACGACAGAAAACCCTGATACATACCCACCATTGATAGCTCTATCCATCAGGCAACTTAAAGCCTCCATAACAATTACAAAAAGCATGGGGGACAATAGGTCCCCTTCACATAATCCTCTTGAACTCTCAAAGATCCAATTTCTCCACATCCAATTGAATGAGTACGAAGGATCCATGGAATCCATGTATAAATAAAGAAGGGAGTATTTCTAATCGTAACTATTTGGAAAAGGTTAATTAAGGGTCCTATTCTTTCTACAAAAGGGTTGGGCAGTAGCATATATAAAAGCTTTATGTAGTCAATAATGGAGATAGAGAGATTTAATTTAATAAAACTAGTATACCCGTGAGATGCACGGATTAACCAAAAATCATATATAAATTAACAAAAACATTTCAATAATATAATTGAAACTCAAAAATGAAATAGATAGTAAGAAAAAGAGAATAAAAATTACTTTGAAGTTACGTAACGAAAGTACATTGTTTAAGACCTAGGAAGCACCGGTACGGCAAAATGGGCACCGTACCGGTACCGGGTACGTCGTGGGTACGTATACCGCTGGGGTACCGCTGCATGCGTACCCCAGGCGTACCCGATTTCGGCCAAAAAAAAAAATTTCCGGTACGGTTTTGGTACGGGTCAGGTACGGGTCGGGTCGGGTCCGGTACGGGGCGAGCCAAAACGCCGCCGTTTAGCGTAAATCTCAACTTAAATATCTTCTCCCTCACCTTTTTCAGCCACTCGATCTCACGCCGCTTGGTCTCTGCTCCCGATTCTCTCTCCTCTACTCTCTGTCTCTCACTTCCTCCACCGCCGGTGAGCTCGGTCTCTGCTCTGCTCTGCTCTCTGTCTCTGCTCTGCTCTCTGTCTCTGCTCTCCGTGTGTCTCTGCTCTGCTCTCGGTAAACGGAAGGGGATCTGCTCTGCTCTACTTCTTCCTTCCGCAGCTCCGGTCGTGAGTCTCTCTCTCTCTCACTTTCTCTTTTTACAGCTTTTCTTTTATTTTCTTTTTTTTTTATTTTCAGCTTTTCTGTTTTTTAATGGCCATTTTCTGCTGGCCATTTGGTTGGTGGTTGGTGAAATTTGGGGAACGTTTGATTTTTATGTTATACCAAATTGTGAAATTAGTGGTGATCAATTTGGGGGTTTTGTGAAATCAAATTGAGGTTTGGTGATGGAAATTGTTTTGTTTCCAAATTGTTGTGTTTTATTTTGTGGATCTGATCTGATAAATGATAATATGTATGGGTTTGTGTTTGCTCTATGGGCTTATGGGTATTGATTTTAGTGTTAATATGTTATGGGTTTGTGATTGCGGTGTGTGTTTGGTTTTTATGTGGGTTTGTAGGTAAATGGCGAATACTTCTAGTTCTGGTGGTTCTATGCCGGATGGCAATGCTCCTTTATGGACATATGTCACAAAAATAAAAAAGAGTAGTGGAGGTGGGGGAAATATAAGTTTTAAGTGTAATTATTGTCAAGAAATTTACAAGGGTTCCTATTCTAGGGTCAAAGCTCATTTGAATGTTGGTTTGTAATATAAAGACAATTCAATGGCAATGTATGTATCTTATTATCCATATTTGTTTTTAAGTTTACATATATTTAAAAATATATGTAAAAAAATATATATATAATAATATATAAAAATATATAATAAAAAAATACCCCGCCGTACCCGTACCCTAGTTTTTTAGGAATTGGAGTACCGCCGTACCTTACCCGTACCCGGAAACGTACCCGTGCTTCATAGTTTAAGACCCAATTTTATCAAAACTAAACATTATAATAGATTATTAAAAGAGAAAATTACACTTTTCGACCCTTATCTTTCATCCATTTTTCAATGTCCCCTCAACCTATTGATTTAACAATTTATCCCCCAATTGGACAAAATTGCATGCCGAGTACCCCCTCGTCTAAATTATAGTTAACCTAAACGATAAAACTTATCACGTGCAAATCACATAGGATCCGATCAAATGAGGGGTATTTTGGTAATTTTCAACCTATGAAATTACTAAAATACCCCTAATTCTCTATTATGATCAATAGCCTCTCTCTCTCTCTCTCTCTCACTTCTTCTTCTTCTTCTTCTTCTTCTTCTTCTTTTACTGATGAACATCCTTCACACAGTGCAGGACAACCTGCAACAACGACACAATTGAACTAACACATACCAACACTTAAACCAAAGTCAAATTCACTCAACAATAGAGTTGCTCTGTGAACCCAAACTCTGAACCTGCCAATTACGAGCTTCACCAGCCGCCAAAATCCCACTCCCAGAACAACAAATCCCACCCCCAGAATCCCATTAAAACTCATAAACAACATAACCCATTGGGTGCACCAAGATTAATGAAGTAACAAAATTACTCTGGCATAACCCGTTCTCACTTGTGCACTAAGATTACCACAGTCACCCATTGTCTTTCCAAAACAGCTTAACCAACCAAAAATTCAACGACACCGAAAAATTACAATCCACCTCCACATTGTCACCAACCAAAATACCCCAATTTCTCAGGATCTGTGGCCCTTCCATGTCTTGTCCAACCTTGACGAGTCCCTCTACCCACAACCAAGTCACAAAGAACTCATGGCCTCCGACCACCCAAAATTGGAACTAGGTTTCTCACAAAATCTCCCAAACTATATCAAGTGGATATTCCAAAATCCAAAAAAACAAGCTCAAAGAATTGGAATTGGAATTGGAATTGAAAAAGTGACTTACTGTTCCTTATGTTGATGGAGCAACAAACCAGAGTGGTGGCGCGGTTAGGAGATCATGGGGAGTGGGTTTTGGTCAATGGCAACGTGGGTTTCGAGCTCAACCTCAACGGAATGGGTGAGCCCAGATGTGGTTCTTGTCACCAGAATATTCCTCAAAGATCCCATAGATCGTGGTCCAGGTTGTAGCTCTCAAGGCCGCTAGAGATGAAGCACTCCGTCTTCGTCCATAAAGATTCTTCCATGGAGCCTTTCGCTGAAGCCAATGGTCTTCTTCCATGAAGCATTCCACTTCAACATCAACATCCCAGTACACTAACATGACATCGTTTTAATATGCTGAGGGCATTTCAAGAATTCCAATTTCAAATGTGGAATACAGTTAATTTAGTGGGTCCGTGGGTCACGTGTTCGGCACATGAGTTACTTTTACGTTTGGTTTAACGGCAATTTAGTCTACCTAGTTTAACAAAGACAGAGGGGGTATTGGGCTTGCAATTCCATCCACTAGGGGGGTAAATTGTTTAAATCGATAGTTTGGGGGGGACATTGAAAAATGGGTGAAAGATTATGATAGAAAAGTGTAATTTGCCCTTATTAAAATGACTTAAAATAAAAAATGAAACTCTTTTTAAAATTTGAAACTTTTGGTTTTAGAATTTTGATTATAGTAGAATTTTTGAACTTATTGAAACTTTGACAATAGAGTTCACTTAGAACAAACTATATTAATCAATTTAATGTAATCGTAATGCACCACATAGGGAGAAAAAAGAACAGGGTGACTGTTTTAAAAATTTGAAACTTTTGGTAATAGAATTTTTAAACTTATTGAATCTTTGACAATAGAGTTCACTTAGAACAAACTATATTAATCATTTTAATGTAATCATAATGCACCACATATGGAGAAAATTAAAATAAAAAGGAAGAAGGTAGCATATAGGACCCAAGTTTTATAATATAAGTATATGATTTCAGCACCTTATTTTAAGCTTGGAGGGTGTGGTTGCCTTCTTCCTAAGTGTGATTGCCTAGGATTAATCTTTCTTTTCTTTCTTTTTCTTCTCGTTCTAGTTACTGTTTCGACACCAAACAACTATCAATCAAAATCCAATCTTTTTATTGCCTAAGCCTACCTAAACTCATAAACACCAAACCCTATTCAAGAATCCTTCAAGATCTCATCAAGAATCCTAATTAAGTGTTGAATTTCTAAAGATCCTACATTGCATCTCAATTTCTCAAAAGAAAATAGCAACAATAATAATGGGACATAGAGACATGAATACAATGTAAAAGGAAACTAAATAAATAAACTACATACATATCACCAGCAGTAACAACCTCAAATGCAAAATACTTCAGTAGAAATAGTAATGGAAATAGAATTTATGAATGGGATGTTGTACCAGTCCAATGAGTTCATAGTTAAAACCACATATAATAAGGTTGAATAAGACTTAATCCAAAAACTTTATTTTGATAAGTAAACTATTACTGACAAAAAGAACAAAAAGAGGCACCTCCAAGTGTACAGGTTGTGTAGTAAAGGTGCATCAAAAATCAATTAAATTTACAACAATCAAGAAAATCCGGCAAATTAGAGAAAGAATGACCACTTAAAGCAGCCATCCAATCATACAGAGTGCAGAGAAAAATCAGTTTCAGATCCACCATAGGCAAATATAACATCAGTAGCAACTGAGAAAACAATTTTTCAAGAAAACTCAGGACAGAAAACACTTCATACCTTCTGCAGTTCTTTGACTCCTTCAACATATTTTTGCCTCTGTAGCAATGCAAGTCCCAACATATAGTGAGCCTGTCATATAGCAAAATTTTCAATGATCTCTCTGAGATCATAATGATCTAATAGAGAAAAGGTAAGCTTAATACAAGAAAATAAATTAGACCCCAACAGCAAATAATCTCTGACAATAATTGCTAAACAAACAGAGAGCAAAACCTCTTATCTGCTAATCAATGCTTGTAGTAAAATGATTACATACTTCTCATTACAACGCTAAGTTACATCCAAAAAGGAGTGGACACAATGAGAACGCAGTGCTTCTAAGGGAAAACTCTCACCACTGAAAAATATAGAGACAAAGCATCTGATTCCTTAAAATTGTCATAAAGTAGGCAATTTCCAGTGAAACAGTTTCCTAGATGCTTTGGAACACTTAGATAAAGTAATATAATATAAAAGGAATGAAATGAGGAATTTTTTTTTCTCAATGTAAAATCAAAATTAATGCAGGCTATACACATATTTTTGACATAAAAAATCTAAATGTTCATAATATGCTGGAATGTTAGTAAGGAAGATTTCATCATCACAAGAGTTCCAAAATATGGAAATCAACTCCATCATGTATATTGTGGACAATTTGATGAGAGAGGAACAGTAAAACTTTTGATGGTGTTGAACGCTATAAATATGTTCATAAACAACCTATATTAAGATCTTTATTTGATTGGATGACTTTTCTAGATTTTTTAGATCTTTTGAATTTCATATAGTAATTTTTTAGTAGTGGTTCAATAGACACTTTGTGTATTTGAACTAGCTCCTCAAAGAAATCAAATTTCTTTACTTATAAAAATAAAAAAAATAAAAAATGAGCATTTGGTCGTGACAAGCATGTGTTACTCTAGAGTGATCAATTTATTACAACCCATGAACACCTTAAATTTCTCTGACCTATCAAAACCCTAAAACCCCACATATTTTCTCTACTACATAAGCATCAAATAACCCATCAAACCACCCTTCAGTTCCTAAATTACTAAAACTTTCTAGCAACTAGTTTGCTTCAAGAAATCGTATTCATGCCATGCCTGTATCACATCTTATCGAAATCTAATCAATTTTGAGCACCACCATTTTCTTCTACATTTCTAAACCATGATTGACAATTGAAAAGAGAGAAAAATTGGCAAAGTTGCAAAACAATGTTAGACCTTGACAGAAGTGTTATCAAGCTCAATAGCTCTCCGGCAATCCTCCTCAACCCTTAGCCAATCACTACAAAAACAATGCCATAACAAGGTATAAGCTAAACAGGGTTATGGTTATCAAATCCAACCCAAAAAAAAAAAAATGAAATGAAAGTGAAAACTGAAAAAGGGTTAGTGACCGTACATACTTCCGCTTGCGATGACACAGAGCACGATTCGTCCAATACACAGGAACATTTGGGCATAGCGTAATTGCCTTCAAATCAAATCAAATCCAAACCCCACCATCAAATTTAACAAAAAGAATCAAATTTTAGAAAAAAGAACCAAAACCCATCTGTTAATAGTCCATTAGAGTTAATAATAGTACCTCGGTATAAGCATCAATGGCGGCTCCGAAACGATCTTTCTTGAAGTACAAGTTTCCGTCTTGTCTGCGTAGCTCCGCTTGTTTTGCCGGTGACAAAGCCCAACTTCCCGCTCTCATCTTCTCTTTCTGTTTCTCTTTCTGTTTCTCTTTCGAGTATATAAGGGATAATGGGAGAGAGAAAGACGCAAACGTTTTCCGAAGAGAGTGTTCAGAAGTGAATGAAATTGAAAGAGCAATGTAGTTAACGCGAAACTGACAAGAAATAACACACCTTCCAGCTTTCAAGGACTTAATTAAGAGCTTCGAAATGGCTTTTACTTTTTTCTTTTCTTTGTTTTTTTATAAGTTGATAGTTTAACTTTTTTTTTTCTTTTTTCTTTTTTCTTTTTTAAGGCTCTCGACATTACTGTATTTTTCAGTTTTTCACCATTATAAAATTAGTGTTTTGAGCTGGCCAAATTATGAAATAAAATTATACCTGTATTTATATTAATTTATTAGTATTTCATTTAAAATTTTAGAGAATTGTTAGTATTTCAAAAGTTTTCATATTTTGAAATAGATCTTATTTAAATCAATTAGTCAGGTGAGCTTTAACAAGGTTAACCCAATTTGTGATAGAAGATTTGAATGAAAGGTTTAAATTTTAAGATTTAAATCAAACATAATCAAAACTTTAAGGTTTAAAAAATAATTTTTTTTCTTTATTTTCTGAAAAAATAAAAAAGTTTCTAATAACAAGTTTACAAAGAGATAATTCTGATTTGGGAGAAAAGTGTATGTATGGTAGTAATAATTTAACCCTCCCCCTCCTCTAAAAAAGGAAATATATAATGGATTATTGATTATTTTCTTAATTTTTATTAGTTACTCCAAGTTGCGAATGTCATTAGGTCACGGTGGAGAATTTGATTGGATGTTTCTAGAGGACTGTTGGATAACCAATAATCTTACTGGCAAAAGGACCAAGACATTTCACTAGGATCTATTCGTTTCGTGTTTTCAAGATTATCATTTACTAGATAATAGCCGGTACATTGCACGGAACCAGTTATCCTAATGTTTCTTTAAATATTTTTTTTTCTAAATCTATAGAAACTTTCTTTAAAAAAATAAAATTGAAGAGCAAAATGTAAACTTTTTCAGACGCTTATTACATAGAACTGAAGTTGGAAAAAAATATATATATGTTGAGTGATTTAATTAAAGAATGGTTTCATTTAACTATTTCTTATTCAAGATAGAATTGGTCATGTGGGAGGTAACAAATGTTTTATCTTATTATAGTACTTCGAGATATGGTAGAAACCACAAAACAAATACTTTTTAAATAATCAAAATTACTAAAATATAAATAATAATAATAATAATAATAATACGTACTCAATCCTAATGGATCTACATTTGAAAGGGCAAAAATTGTCTAAAGTGCAAACAAACACTGTGATAAGCTAGTATCATAAATTATCATAGTAATACACATTTAACTTTAAATCACAAACAAAATTTAAATTCATAATTCAAAATAACATCTATAATCCTCAAATAATAAAGAAATTCAAAATTCAAATAGTTTTATTCCTTGCTTATTTACTTTATGCTCAGCACTTGAATGTCTTATAGGTCCAATGTTGTTTGTAACCATGCCTAAGGATTTCTTTGAATCTCATAATATACTAGTCAATAACTCGCGCTATACGCAGAAATGATTTTTAAATTTTCAGTAATATTTTTAAATTTATTGTTTTATATTCTTAATATATTGTTAAGTTGACTATTTTTCACCTTCTCTTTTCCCATTCTAGATTCTACTAAACATGTTATTCTATGTCTATAAAGTAATTATACAATTATTTTTTTTTTGATAAGTAATTAACTAATTATACAATTAAATTTACATGTTGGTAATTAAAATTATATAGTAATCTCCTGTGTCTATGTTTTTTAGTTTATGAAGATATCCATCAATATAAATGTAACTAATAAGATTAATTTGAGAATGACTTTAAAGTTCTTAGAATGCTAGAGGTTAGTATATCCATTGGCCTGAATTATTGTTTAATACCATTCTTTTTATATATTTTATTGTCTCAACTTCTAATTTTCTCAATTCTGTCAAACAAAATTTTGAGATATTAATTTTTAAAACAGTAATTTAATATACCGGATATAGAAAAGTTGTATGTATAAGACATGCAACTATTATATATGTAAATAGATATGATTGAAACTTATATATAGAAATCTTGCAAAAAAAATACTATAGAAAGCAAAAGCAACAAATGTTATCATGCTTGTAATATTTTTCTAACTTCATGTGAGAATTTACTACAAAGAATCTTAAAACAACATAACTCTCCCATCCATCTTTGGGATCATACTGATGAGCACCCACAGAGAGATCAGGTATACAAAAACTTCATTTCTTTACAATAACATAGCTTACACCTAATGTAACAGGTAATTTATTTGCAAGCTAGCCCCTAAGATAATATTCTATTGGAGGTTGCCTTAAACGCTTCATTTGTTTATAATAACATATCATATTATGTGAGTAATTTTAAGAGAATATTATCTTCAAAAGCATCTAAAATTAATAATGAATAGATTATGCCCAATAATGTTTAACCATTTAATGGTATTTTAGAAGTAAAATTGTTTGTTGAAATGGTTGATTACATCTACCAAGAAGCCAAATACCTACCGCACAATGGAAACCTCTTCTTTTGGAGAGAAGAGAGAGTTGATATAGAGAATGTCTCATTTTGTTCTTCTATATGATATTACCTTCCCCAAATCAACCAAACATAGTTACAAATTAATCTTGTTTTTTTCTTCTATCCTAGAACTTATCAACAAACCAATAAAGTAATCCAAAATAGTATTCAAACAATAACCATCCATTTCTTTCTCATGGATAATTTGACGTGCATATGGAAAGAAAAATATTAATCAAAATTGCAATACCACTTGCCTAAACTACAACAACACTCTAATGAAGTCCAAATTTACTATTTACATTGTAAAATCCATCATAACAAATTCTCCTTCTTTTAAAAAAATACATTTATCTTCCTCCATCTCTCTTCTGAAGAAAAGTAGTACATGACATAACACCCTTCATATCATGGTATTTGCTTACCGTTCCTGAGAAAAAAAAAAAAAAAAATAAATAAATAAATAAAAAACCCAAATCATTGATTCTATTTTCAAAGGCAAACACCAACATTTCAAGGCATTTTGATAGGAAACACAGACTAAACTTATATAACATTAACAAAAAAAACAAAAGGTTCCCAAAAATTCCACTACAGATTTTTTTTTTTTTTTTTAATACCACTACAGAGTACAGATTGTTATTTTCTCAAGTGGGTACAAAAGTTTCTCAACAAAAAAGAAAACCCTCAAACCTGACCACAATATGGATCACATTCACAGTTTATCAAACCCAACAAAGAAAATAAAAGAAAAAATAAATAAAATTGCAAGCATGTGGTAATTTTCTACCTATATTAATGGAATGCAAAAAAAATGAATGGAAGATAAAGAGTGAAAAAATTAATAGAGACAGGCCCTTAAGCAATAAGCAATAGAGGTGATTGGTTTGGAGGTCCCAGCCATGATGATGATTAAGGCTGCACCTACCGGGTCTGGCTTCCCTCCCATTCAATATCCTCCAATTTCCTCTCATATTTATCCGAATGATAGACACGTGGCAAATATAAGATCTAAAGGTAAAAAACAAACCAGATCAAACCACAATTTTTTTTCTCTCTCAACCACATGTATTAGCAACCTCCCATGGAAAACCCACCGCCCAGGCACCAACACCGATGTCGTCCCGCCAAGACCTCCGCCACCTTCTCCAAGATCGGCGACCACCACCACATCGCCAAACAAAAACATTGCCCACTACTCATTTCTCTCCGACCTCCCCCATTTTCACACACACAAATCAATCATACTCATCATCCCTTTAAAACTAAAACCCCTATTTGATCCTTTAAGGAATTTTTTGTTTTAAATGGGTTAAAGAGATGGAGTGGGATAGCAACAACTCGTCGGATCTGAGCGGATTCGAGGACGATGAGGGCCCTCTGCCCTTCCCCCCGTTAGGAACCTTCTACAAACGGTGCCGTGTGGGTTCGTCGTCACCGACGCCCTTAAGCCCGACCACCCCATCATCTACATCAATACCATCTTCGAGATGGTCACTAGCTATCGCGCCGAGGTGGTCCTCAGTCGCAACTGGTTAATCACTCCCCCCTTTTTTCATTGTTCTTTAGGCTGTGAAAAAGGTGTGGTGGTGGTGGTGGTGGTGGTGTGGTTAAACCCTTGAAGCAAGAATGAAGAAGAAACCCTAGGTGGAGGTGGTGGTCGCCAGTGTTGGAAAAGGTGGTGGAGGTCTTGGTAGCAGAAGACATCGGTGTTGGTGCCTGGGCAGTGGGTTTTCCATGGGAGGTTGCTAAAACATGTGGTTGGGAGAGAAAAAAGTGGTGTTTTGATCTGGTTTGTTTTTAACCTTTAGATCTTATATTTGCCACGTGTCCATCATCCAGATAAATATGGGAGGAAATTGGAGGATATTGAATGGGAGGGGAACCGAACCCGCACCTAAATCCCTTATGTTGTCTAAGAGGACGTTATAATTGAACAGACAAAATAAGAAATAATAATAATATTGACAAAACGGAAAATCAATTAAAAGAAGAAGAAATATGAAACAACATAGGTGAAATGGAATAAGGAAGTTCAATCTCACTGAAATTTCACCTAGGATAGCGAGATCAACGTGCTTATTTGACATTATATTTACTAAATTCCGTCTCCATCGCTGTTGGCATCATTTTTTTCTTGATGATCTTCCGTTGTTTGGAGCACAATACTAGTGTTTGTCGCTTGCTCGGTTATCACCACCTGGTGAAGTTTTCATCATTTGGACATCAAAGAAAACTGAAGGATCACACAAAACGAAAGCACAATGAAAGATTAAGTGATGAGAATAGAATAGTACGTATAGAAGAGAAATTTGGATTAAAACCATTAACCATGTGGACAAATAGAGCTTGAACACATTTCGAAAAAGGGGATCTCTCTATACCGATGTCAAAGGGAAATGGAAACAAAAAAAAATGGCATGTCTTTCCCACCATGTGCTTTCTTCTCTACAATTCATTCTCATTCCGTTTATTTTGCCTGATTTTTAAGTGGGTATGCCCAAAAACGATAAGTTAAGGAAGCTGAAGGGACATGCTAGGTAAAACAATTCATTAAATACAGAAAACTCCAACATAAGAATAGTGACATACCTAATCCAATCGGCATTAAAACATCCCAATCCAATTTTTCTGGTTTTCTCCTTCAAATACGACACCGTTTTGAAGTCAGGCAAGCCACGCATCCATCCTTTCTGTAAAACTTTTAGAAATAGGAGTAAATGTAGCAGTAGCAATAGAAATGAGATTAATTTAAAAGGTTCAATGAAAGCCAATGGTGATCTACTGATCTTAAAAAAAAAAGGCCAATGGACTTCCTACAAAGACAACTGTGCATATTTAATAGCATGTTTCATTATTTTGCCCTTTTTGTTCCTATTAAACAAGTGTCCATGTTTTATCAAAAAAAAAAAAAACAAGTGTCCATGTTAATGGACAGTTGAGATGCTATTTATGAGATCGTAGATATTTAAAGAATTTGATACTGAAGATAAACGACGTCGTTTTGGGAATACATAAATTACATAATATAATTGTTCAAAAACATTGTTTTGTGGGATGTATGTGTATCAATCTTTTTTTTTTTTTTTTTTAGTGTGTATTAATCTGATAATAAGGCAAATGTAACAACACTACAACAGTATTCTTTACCAATTAATGGGAAGGTTTTTTAGGAGTGCTTTAATAATAAAATAAAATATTCTACCATTAAATATCTTGGAATTAATAGGACACATTTAAGGGCATATATTTTTAAAAATTTATTTATTATTGACATTTGGCATAAAAATTTGACACACGTGACAAAGTTTATGACATGTGCAAAAAAATTATTAATATGGTATACTTTAATAAAACAATAAAGTTGATATATATTGATTATACACTATAGTGAACACATTTATTAATTGCATAGATATGAATACATATTAACACGTAGCAATTATGTGGCAACATCTATCCAACTAAGATGCCACATGTCTAGTAGAAAGCATTACCATACATGCCACATGGTACAAATATGGCAATGTCTTCTGTTTTAATTTATATATATATATAGATATAGATTCCTTTGCAAAACATACCTAAACATGTCGGAATAAAATGTTAAAAAGATTCCAAAAACCCAATAAAATGTTTAAAAACACTCCAAAACCCAAAAAGTACTAGGATAATGCATGTTCATTCAAAATCAAGAAAAGTCTAGTGAATAAGAAAAACAGTAAAAATGAAATAGCAATTTCCACTACTTGTTCAACTACAATTTTTTGTTATTATAAAAAATAAAAAAATAAAAAAAGTACAATGCTTTGTTCTAAATAAAAACTTCCCATGCACATTCTTCCAAACATGTTCTAATAGTACAATTTCTCATATTGTCCTACACAAAATGCTTTTTCCCACTAATAAAATAACTCACCTTTCTTTCACATTATTACATTATTTAATATAGACTCAAATATAGCCAATGCTCACAAAACAGGAGAAAAAGAAAAGAAAAGAAAAGGACAATGCCCTTACAAAGACAAAATGTCATTGAGAAAACAATTAGAATTCAACCAATGAAAGAGTTAAAATTTTATTTACTTAGGAAAAAACATCGAAAAATATGAGCAAAGATTTTTAATTGGAGCTACATTCCCATTGGGATAGGCTAAATGAACTGGCAGTCTGGCACTACACAAACAACACCTCATCTTTCAAAATACATCAACTGATCAATCCCTAATTCTCAAAATTCATTTTTCTCACTTTTACAATTGTCTTTAGCAATCAAAGAGTTTATCTTATGTCCCATAATTCAAAATTCAAGAAAAATCACAGGAGGAAACAAAAGTAAAAGTTGAACCCTTCTATTAGAGAGATAAAACAAAGTTAATATTATTAGATGGATTCCAGTAATTGAAAGTTAATATAATTTAAGCCACTCAACATCAAACAGGTGCCAAACGACAATTTTTTTTTTTGGATAAGTGTGAGCCAAACCACATAAACAAAAGACAATTAGAAAATTGCATTACAAACAAAATAGACACACTTATATTATCAAATTGAAGATGTAATCCAAAAATTTGAAGAGTATCAAAGCAAACCCATTAACAAAAATATAATAAAAATAAGACTGCATACACATATACTTATAAACACATTTGTATTACTAACTGAGCATGTAATACAAAACTTTGAGGCTACACAATCTATATTAACATCAAAAATGCCTTGTAACAATTTACATTAATTCCTCTCTTTCCAGATCATGTATCTAGTGGTAATAAGGCATGATAAGAATTACAAAGACACATACCCAAAGCCAAGAATTACAAATGGGTAATTCTACAGTATCCATGTGGGTACCGTACCTCAAATAGATTAAATCTCACATTAATGGTACCAATGTCATATATTATGGTACCTACCTCACATATGATGGTACCTACCATTTTTATTTATTATTTAAATTAATATATATAAAAAATCAAATAGTACCAATATCACATTGGATAGTACCAACATCACATATGATAGTACTTATATCACATTTAATGTTACCAATTGAGTGGGTATCATACCTACAAAAAGAGTGTGAGTATTGTAGAATGACCCCTTACAAATAGTGACACATAACTTCTGTATTGCGTGATAAAGCAAATCAAGAAGTTGGAATTGGGGAAAATAGTCTAAACATTTTTGCCATCCTTATTTCCTGCAAATGTCAGAACAATACTTCAACGTTAAAGCATTATAAATGTGCCAATTAAACTAAGAGCAAAGCATATTAGATTATGAATTGGAAAAACAAAATAATATTGAAAGATACAAAATAAGTAAGAGTAATGCCAGAAACACAACTAATTTTACAACTAAACCTTTACAACCTGATATGACAACTTAAGTGGAGGGTGCTGCATCATCCCTAAAACAACATATTTACAGGTCAGATAAATAGTTAAAATAAAAAAACAACATAAAAAACCCTAGCCTCCTCTGTCACGTTGCCTCCAAGCCCCCTCATCCAAGCCGCCACCCCTTCCTCCACGCCCCTGCCTCCTTCAAGTCACTGCCTTCTACACGCCGCCACCTACATCGTCGCCTCCACGCGATCACGCTCTCCAAGATCGCTCCTTCATATGCTCTTCAAGATTGACCTCGTCCAGTCTTCCATCTCCACGCCACTACTACTATGCCTCTGTCTCCACACCGTCCAGTCCTCAAGGACTCCAATGACAGCCATGGAAATTATCAAACAATATTAAAAACAAACTCAGAGCGAGTCAAATATCCGTGCAAGGCAAAACTTCAAGATCTGAATCTCTCTCTCTCTCTCTCTCTCTCTGCACCAATTATTTCCTCTTATAGACCTTAATACAAGTGTGGCTACAAAGGTTGAAGGAAAAACCCAACTTGATACAAGGTAGCAAAGACTTCAAGGGAAAGGCTACCATGAAAGGACTACTCCTTCAGATTATGCCTTGTGAGTTGGCTAGTATACAAGAAGAGATATGTACTCCAATCCGAGAGTTGGTAGAAGAATTTTCTCAAGTATTTGAGGAACCCGAGGGTTTGCCTCCCAAGAGGAACCATGAGCACCAAATACTACTTAAGTAAGGGGTACCTCCTCATTGCCAAAGACCTTATAGATATCCCCACTACCAAAAAACCGAGATAGAAAAGATTGTGCAAGATTTGTTAGACTCGGGTTGTGTGAGGCCAAGCCAATTCCCATTTGCCTCTCCTGTGTTATTGGTGAGGAAGGCATATGGGAGTTGGAGAATGTGCGCTGATTGTAGGGGATTGAATAAGGAAACAGTGAAGGATAAGTTCCCCATTCCTGTGGTAGACGAGTTACTAGATGAGTTGCAAGGTACAATTGTGTTCTTCAAGCTGGAATTGAGGTCAGGTTATCACCAGATCAAAATGAGGGAAGAGGACATAGAGAAAATGGCCTTCAAAACTCATGAAGGTCACTATGAGTACTTGGTAATGCCTTTTGGCTTAACCAATGCTCCTTCTACCTTTTAGGCCCTCATGAATGAGGTATTCAGACCACATTTGAGAAAGTTCATCTTGGTGTTCTTTGATGATATTCTGGTTTACAGCAAAGGACTAGAAGAGCATACTGCCCACCTCAAGACAGTTTTGCAGATCTTGGCACTTCACCAACTCTATGCCAAGATGAGCAAATGTGTGTTTGCTACTAGTGAGGTTGAGTACTTAGGGCACATCATTTCTAGGGAAGGAGTGAAAACTGATCCTAAGAAGATTGCAGCCATGGTGGACTGGCCAATACCCAAGTCCTTGAAAGCTTTGAAAGATTTCTTAGGGTTAACTGGTTATTACAGGAAGTTCATTAAGGGGTATGGGCAGATTGCTTCTCCTCTTACTTCCTTACTTAAGAATGATGCTTTCTTATGGAGTGACAAGGCTGAAAAGGTTTTTGAGGAGCTCAAGGCAGCCGTGAGCCAACCACCAGTGTTAGTCCTACCAAATTTCTCCAAAACATTTGTGATTGAGTGTGATGCAAGTGATTTTGGAATGGGAGCTGTTTTGATGCAAGATGGAAGGCCATTGGCTTATTATAGCCAAGCTTTGAAAGCTTTGAAGGGAAAGAACCTATTCCTCTCTACTTATGAGAAGGAGTTGGTTGCATTGGTGTTGTCAGTTAAGAAGTGGAGACCTTACTTATTTGCTACCATTTTCACTATCAAAACTGACCGACAAAGTTTGAAGCACATATTGGAACAAAGGGTTGGTACTCCTATGCAGCAAAAGTGGATATCCAAGTTGTTGGGGTATCACTTTGTGGTTGAGTACAAGCAAGGGAAGGAGAACAAGGTAGTTGATGCACTCTTAAGGAAGGAAGATACTGACTTGAAAACTGAAGTTGAGAAGGAAACTGCATACTTACAAGCCCAAACTTGAGGCCACCTTTGTACTATTTCTTTTCCATCTCCTACTTGGTCAGATGATTTGAGGGCTAGCTATGAGGAAGATGAGGAGTTGAAGAGTCTTGTGAGTAGATTGCAAGCAAGTGGGGAAGGTGAAGGCCACTATACCTTGAACCAAGGGTTATTGCTTTACAAAGATAGATTTTGTATTGGGAAGGAAAGTGGTATAAAGATCAAGGTGTTGGCCTTGATACATGATAGCCCACTAGGGGGACATTCGGGTTATTTGAAGTCTTTGCATAGAGCCAAGAAAGATTGGTTTTGGCATGGTATGAAGAAAGACATCAAGGCCTACATTAGAGGTTGTGACACTTGCCAAAGACTCAAGCATGAGACTAGCAAGCTTGCAGGGCTTCTCCAACCTCTTGCCATACCTCCTAGGCCGTGGCACTCCATTAGTATGGACTTTGTGGAAGGGTGCCCACTTCTAGCCCACTCCTAGCAAGCAAAATGTGATTTTGGTCATTACAAAGTGGACAGATTTACAAAGTCTGTGCATTTCATTTCCCTCTCTCATCCTTATACGGCTTCTAAGGTGGCTGCCTTATTCTTACAACATATGTTTAAGC
The DNA here is from genome assembly GCA_907173295.1 of Fagus sylvatica. Taxonomy (NCBI): domain Eukaryota; kingdom Viridiplantae; phylum Streptophyta; class Magnoliopsida; order Fagales; family Fagaceae; genus Fagus; species Fagus sylvatica. The sequence goes on from OU015766.1 coordinate 2,292,861, forward strand.
TACATGGGCTGCCATCTTCCATTGTGAGTGATAAGGATACATTGGGACAGATTTACAAAGTCTCATTTCATCCCTCTCTCATTTATACGTTTAAGGTGATTCTTACAACATATGTTTAAGCTACATGGGCTGCCATCTTCCATTGTGAGTGATAAGGATATGGTCTTCACATCATTGTTTTGAGAAGAATTGTTTCAGAGGCAAGGAATTGATTTAGCTATGAGATCCTCTTATCACCCTCAATCTGATAGGCAAACTGAGGTAGTGAATAAGAGTCTTGAGCATTACTTGAGGGCATTTGCAGCTGATAAGCCAAGCTTATGGGTGGAATGGTTACCCTTGGCTGAATATTGGTTTAATATCAATTACCACACTTCTATCAAACTATCACATTTTGAGGCATTATATGGTTACTTACCTCTTAGGTTGATTGAGTTTGTGCCTAGGCTTACTAGGGTGGTTGCAATGGAGGATTTGCTTGAGCATAGGCAGCAAGTTGTGGAGCTTTTGGAGCACAATTTGATGGCTGCCCAAGCTTGGATGAAGCAACAAGCTAACAAGCATAGATCCGAGTGAGGTTGGAGATTGGGTTTTCCTAAGGCTCCAACCCTTCAGGCAGAAGAGTATGTGCAAGAAACTTGAGAAGCTTAGTCCTAAGTTCTATGGGCCATACAAGGTGATCCAAAGAGTGGGCATGGTGGCTTACAAGCTTGAGCTACCCGAGGGGGCTTGCATACATCCAGTTTTCTATGTGTCTTTCCTCAAGGCTAAGTTAGGGAAGACTATCACTCCTATCTCAAGGCTTCCACCTAAGGATGTATTGGGTCATTTAGCTCCTCAACCAGCAAAAATCCTTGAGACACGGACCATCAAAAAGAGAAGACTACCTGCAGTGATAGAAGTGCTTGTGCAATGGGAAGGACGAGATCCAGATGATGCTACATGAGAGCTCTTGTTCAAGCTCCAAGAAGACTACCCACACCTTGTGGGCAAGGTGTTTTAGATGGGGGGGGGGCAATGTTAAGACCCCAACCATCCCACATCCGTGGGTATGCATACCCAAGCCACTAAGGCACAGATTGAAGTAGTTAAACATTTGATTAAGACATTTGTGAGCTTATATTCATGATTAGTAGGTCCAAGCTATACAAGCTTGTACCTAGGTGGTTATTTGGGTGCATTGGGGGTCTAGTACATTTCTAGGCTTTAACCCGTTGTACTTATTTGTTAGAGCTTCTAAGGGTTGTACCTTGGTTGTTACTAGCAATAGCCAATAGGAGCTTTGATCTAGACTAGCCAATAGGAGGCTTGATCTAGATCAATCAATGAGAGGCTTGCATGAGAAAACTCATGCAAACTGTGTGGGTTATCTCTCCCATTTCTCTATTGTTGCTCATTATCAAAATACCTTCATTGTTTCTCTTAGAAATTCTCTCTAGGAGATTAGATTCATTAGTTGATAGAATTCAATAATAATTAGTAGGTTTTGTTCATGAATGCAAGGGGATCAATCCTATCGAATTGAATTATTCAAATTGTTCTTTGATTGTGTGATTTAGGAGAGAATCCGAGTGTTTTAGAGAGAGAGAGAAAGGGAATCCTTTCACATGACTAATGGTATTATTAATTTATTTGGGTTTTTGATTTCTGGAGTTTTAATTTTCATTATATTAATTAGATAGAGTTTTAATGGGGTGTGATTGTGTGCATTGACTCTTATTCTTTTATTTAAAAAAGTGGACGTGGCATAATGATTTTTATTGAGTTTAAACTTTTTTCTTTCTTTTCTTGAGTTGAGATGCCATATCATCATTTATTATTAATTTAATAACACCATTAACCACACCAGCATTTTCCATCCATCACTTAATGGGAAAGAAAAAAATGACATAAAGATTAAATGTTGAAGACGAATTTGACTCATTTGAAACGTTGATGATCATTTTGACACAAAGGTCATTGGTTGAGGACCAAAATAATAATTAAACCAATTATTATTACTATTGCTAAGTAAAAAAAAAAAAAAAAATTGTTGGGACAAATAGACAAAAAAAATAAACTAAAATTTTAAGATATTAAGTTTTAAAATATTGATTCCAACAAAAGTTGTCAATACTCATACCAGAGGTCATTTCTATATTATTAGAGAAATGAAATATTTCAATACCGGTTGATAGTAATATACCGTTTTGGGATTACTGCTATTTTTTAATATATATATATATATATAGTTAAACAATAAAACTACGAACACAACGCATTCACAACAATGTTAAGGTGTCAAGCTGTGAATGGTAAATAATAAAGTGATGTAATTTGTGGGCTTGGAGAACTAATAAAAATCTACCAACTCGGTATTGATGTGAAATTGTTGTGAAAATATTATGTCTGTAGCATTAATCTTAATTAAATGAAAATTTTAATACTCATTGGCCCAATTAGTACCCCTATCTCCATTCAAACCCGTAGCCCACATGCCAAAAGATTTTTTTTCCTATTCTTTAACCCTCTTTAATTCTCCTCCACTTATTTTCTTATTTCTTTTATCATTATCATTTTCTTTTTTATCTTATTTCTTTATCTTATCTTCTCTTTGCTTCTATCTTCTTCTTCTTCTTTTTTCTTTTCTTTTTTTCCTTTCCTCTTTCTACTACACCACGTATTGATTTGTGGATCAAATGAATTCATTCAATATAATTAAAAAAACTCTTTGATATTTTAAATTTCCCAAAACGAAAACCAAGAGAGAAGCAAAAAAATAAATTATATATGCTATTTATTTTGTTTCTTTCATTCTAATGGATCCCAACAAAATCTAATATCCTAATGGCCTTGAGATGGCTAGTGCTGGGGTTCAGTCAGGTGATTCATTGGTTTTCCACTTCTCCGGCCATGGCTCACGATCTTTGCATTTCAGACAACAAGTTCTTCTCATCTCCATTCTCTCTCTTCTTCTCTTCTCTTTTCTCTTTGGACTCTTACTGACTATCCCTGATTGCGTTCACCTCATTCCAAATCTATGGAAATTTATTTACACAATAATGTCGGGAATGTTGTTTGAAGATGTGGACTCTTAATCAGAAACTCAAAACAATTCCTGGAATTTGGGTTGAACATTTAAGTTTGCCAAGAAAATGTGGACAATAATGTCCACAATTTCTGAAAATTTGTTGAACAGTTTAACTCTTAGTTTTCTCGGCTTGGAACTGTCTCGATGCGGTATTTTTTCGACTGTCCAACTCTGTTTTATGCTTCAAGTGTTAATTTTTTTCCTTAGTTTTTTGCACTCATGGCTTCTGCTGCACGCCTAAGTGAGGGAGGAGAAGTGAGAAGCGCTTATCAACTGCTTCTCATTTATTTCTCCCTTTTTTACAGTGTTTGATAATCCATTTAGGCTCCGTTTGTTTCGGCTGAAAACGTTTTCCGTAAAACGTTTTTAGCATTTGCAGGCGTTTGTTGCAACGTAAAACAAAAGTCAAACTGAAAATATTTTCATTTGACCGTAAAATGGCTAAGGAAAAAATGGAAAACGGTTTACGGAAAATATTTCCGTAAACCATTTTCCTAAACCAAAACACGCGAGCTCGACCAAAACACTTACGCCTCTCTGCTCTCACTCTCTTCTCTCTGCTCTCACTCTCTGCTCTCTGCACTTTCTCACCGTCACCAGCCACCCCCAGCCACCCCCGTGCTACCCCGGTGCCTTCAACTGATCGTTGAGTTCTCTCTCTCTGCTCGGTTTCTCTCTCTCCCAACCCGTGCCCAGCCAGCCGAGCCAGCCGAGCCAACCGAGCCACCCCCGTGCCTTCAACCCGTGCCCAGCCAGCCGAGCCACCCCATCGCATCGATCACCGTCGCACGGCGCCGGCCCATCCTCCCTTCCCTGCATCGAGCCTCTCCCACGGTAAACCCCCTCCGGTCTCTATCCTCACAGTTCGGATCAGATCTGATCTGATCAGATCAAGATCAGATCGGACCAGATCTGATCTGATCAGATCGGATCTGATCAGATCAAGATCAGATCGGATCAGATCTGATTTTTTTTTTTTTTAATATATATTTGGGAATTATTGATTTTTTTTTTTTTTCTGAGTATGAGTTGATGCGATCTGATCTTGTGTTGATTTAATTTTTGCTGAGTATGAGTTGATCCTATCTGATCTTGTGTTGATTTTTTTTTTTGCTGAGTATGAGTTGATCCGATCTGATCTTGTGTTGAATTTTTTTTCTTGCTGAGTATGATAATGTGACTGAAATTTGTGCATTTATTTTGACTGAAGTATGCTGCTGTGATATTGACTGTGCATGTATTTCTCAACTGTTTTGTGCCTGAAATCTGAGTTGAGTTGCAAGTGGTTAATGTGACTGAAATCTGTGTATTTATTTTGGTTAATATTGATTGTGCATTTAACATATTAACAGATTAATATTGACTGAAATCTGAGTTGAGTTGAGTTGCAATTGGTTAATATTGACTGTGCATTTATTTTGGTTTTATTCTGTAGATGGTTCAAGAGATGCTTGCTTCAGCTTTTGATTATATGGTTCAAGAAGAGAAGGTTGGTAAAGCTTTTATGGCTAAGGCTCCTAGACTGAGAAAGCTTTGGTTGGAGAACTATTTCACCAAAAATATGTAATATTATGAAACAATGGTTATGTATTTATGAACTATGTTTAGTATTTTGATTATGTATTAAACAATTGGATAAGTAGTGTTATGGTTATATATGTTATGGGAATGGTTATGAACTATAACGCATTGGATGGTGTCCATTGTTTGTTGTTTTCATTTATTATGTTTATTTATCATATGAAAAAACTTGTATTAGTTTCACAATATTGTGATGGATGAGTGTTTACATTTCTAAAATAAATACTTTCTTATTTTAGGTTTAAAAAAAAAAAAAAAAAATTTCATTTTACGTCGCACCAAACACCGTAAAATATTTTCCAGAACATTTTCCAGAATGCAAACAAACACCGGAAAAACAAATATTTTCCAGGAAATCATTTGCATTTACAAACATTTTACGGTGGAGAATATTTTACGTCGAAACAAACGGAGCCTTAAGTCTATTCTTGGATGATTTAGCTGATTTTTACTTGTGGAGCCCGTGGAACCCTTTGCTATATGTGGACCAATAATATTCATCTACATCCATGGTGTGAAAACACTATTTCACATCATGGTATGGATTTAGCAACACTCAATGCTAAAAAGTGTTGTGCTTTTGCATACGTAAGCCGCTGAAAAGTAAAATTATAAGAGATGAGAAAAGTGGCACAAACTATTACGTTTTTTTTTTGGATTGAGATCAAGTACAATAATTTTGCAATAGTTTTAGGTGATTGAGATTAAAAATTAGATTTTTTATTTTTTATTTATGTCGGCCATACAGATATATTAAAAAAAAATATAAAACTTAAAACTTACTTTTTATTTAAACGATGGAGATGAAAAATTAAAAGACTACAAAATTGAATAAAAAATCTTTCAATCTTATTAAACGTAAAACTATTTGACACCATTTCAATCCATTTATTTTCCACACTTGACACGTTCGGCATAAAACAAAATCTAAACTCTTTATTTTGACCGGATAAAGTCATCAAACCAAAACCAAAACCAACGGCCACTGTCTCCACTCTCGATCATTGCGCCAACCTCAACCTCAACCTCAACCTCGACCTCATATCAATACATACCAAAAAGTTTCTAAAATTGCAATTAAACAAACCAAAAATTCTCTCCGAAAAACATGGCCATAGCTACTGCATGCGTGAAACGGTTCGTTTTAGCTTGACATGGAGGCACGGAGGAGGTTAGCCATTCTCTGTTCCCATCTCCGCCCTGCCGCTTCGGATTCGTGTCAGAATCCGACCCTATTCTCACGGGTTGCCAATTCGGATTACGCTTCTGCTTCTGACAACAAGGACAACCAAAACGCCTGCGTTTTCTGTAAGATTATTAGCGATGAATCTCCTGCTGTCAAGGTAATAATTCGGTTCATTTCTTCTTCTTCTTTTCTCTCCCTCTCTTTTTATAATTAAAATTTTCTGTTTGATTTTTTTCTTATAAATTATTTTTGTTTGGTTGCTGAGAGAATTAAAGGCTTAAGGGAAAGTAAAAGAAAATTGAAATGTGAATTTTATGTTTTTTTTCATGATTTGGCTTTCCAATTTTGAAAAGTTTGCATGAACAGGAAGACATCTATATAAAGTAGGATTTCGTGGTCTCAATTTTTGATTTGTCAAAAAAGTCCGTATTAAATAATTAAAATAAATAAATTATAAGTACAGGTTATGATAAGGTTAAAATTGTCGTGAAAGTCTGCGGCACAACAAATCCCTACAACATTTTCACAATATGACTTGTATCTTGTGAGTTGTGGCAGGTCCAATGTAATCTCCTTTTATTTTATATTGAGTTATGAAATGCTGACATCTCAGTTTGTTGTGAAAATGTTGTAAGAATTTGTTGTGCCGTAGAATTACTCAAAATTGTGAAAAAAAGATAAAAGAATCCTTAAATTTAGGAAAATGAGAGGAAAAAAAAAATCTTGTTTTTTTTTTTTTTTTTTTTTTTTTTTTTTTTTTTTTTTTTAAAAAAAAAACAAAGATAATCATATAGAACTAAATGAAACATTATAAGAGTCTGCTGTTAGAGCCGTACTGAGTGAAGCAGGGAATTGAGAAAAATGCAGAGCACCTGAGAACCTAATCCCCATAGCCCACTGGCTGAGTTCATGAGCTGCTGAGTCAAGAATTCAACTAACACTATCTACATTGCATGTTGCTTCTTTTTTCCTCTGGCACTTCCTTTGTATACTCTCCCGTCTACTAGGGTGGCACATCTTTTTAATGAATTACAATTACTTAGTAAAACAAAACAAAAAATTGAACATTACAAAATTTGTAGAAAGCATTCTCATGTCTTCAACTGTGGTTGCATTCGACTGCACCAAGGTATCCTTTTTTGAATATGAATGAGACACCAATGTGACATTTCCCTCAACAATGATTTCTTGCCACCCTTTCTGGAAAGCAAGTTCTATTGCCCACGTTGATGCGAGTGCTTCCACTACTATGACGTCACAAGCCTGATGATTCTTGTCCAACCTTCAAGCATTTTTAGTTTCTAACTGCCGCATCAATGTTCAACAAGATCTAGCCATTGAATTAAGATTCCCTTATAGAATACCTAAACATTTAGCTTACTTTGCTAGATTTCTTGATTTTAATGCTTCAGACATTTGTAGTTGCTAAAGTTTAAAATCCCATTAAGAGTTCTTTTGAAAGTGATTCAAACATTAATCGTATGCTTAATGTAAAGTTGCTTCCTTCATATCATGTTATGCTATGAAAATGCCTTTTTCTGGTTACTTTGGTTCTGCCTTTTCTTATTCTATATTGGATTTGATTTTGCAGCTCTTTGAAGATGATATGTGCCTGTGTATATTGGACAGAAATCCACTGAGTCATGGGTAAGGTATCATACATCCAAGAAGCATTTTATATATTATCTTATTGCTTGATGTGGCTTCATTTGATTTATGTTTGAGGTTCATTGTGGTTTAAAGTAAACATCTTAACGCATACTGTTGAAGTATTAACCCTTAAGTGATGTTTCTTTAACCTTTAAATTTTTTTTTCTGTATGTTAGATATTAGAGAGCTTAAGGAAATATCTTAACTAGTGCACATACTATGCTGACCTGTATATCTTTTCTGTCCTTGAGGTTTTAACATTTGGTTTCAAGTAGCTTCTTTCACTGCGGATAGCTTAGGGCTTAAGACACTGAATTTTTTCCATGATGAAGCTTTTTTTATTAAAGCCATGAACTAAATTGGATTAGTTATAGGGATTTTTTGCTTCTGTCCAATATATGCCATATCTTAAGCATGAATTACAATTGGTTCTGAATGTGAAAAGCAATTAGCACAGAATTAGCAACTTGAAGAGTGGGATAGTTGATCTGATCAGTAGGACATAAGAGTGATGTTTAGATCTTACTCCAATACTGACATTATGGGGTTTATTAGAGAAATGACCAGATATTGGGGACAGTTCCATAGAGAAAAACCTGTACAACTGATAACAGAAGTTCTAAAAAATTCTTCAACTAGATTTGGGATATAGGAATTGTTATGGAGATTCTATAAAATTGCTGATTATTTACATTGTGTTCTTCTTAAAGATTAACTACTAAATACTAATAGCTGACAATTTACCACTAAACAAAATCCATGTACATTCTCTCAAATAATATTTTTTAACCTATCTCATAATGACCACTCAGAATCTGTATCTTAGATTTGTTCCTTGTTACTTCCTTTCTTTGTACTTCACAACTTTTACATTCATTCTTTTATTCATACTCCTTGAGGAAGAGCTTCTCACAAAAGCTTGCCCACAATTCCACATCTCCTGTCACACCATTCTGCATTTCTGCCCTGGTTACCCTGTTACTCTTTCTGAGTTTGCTGAAGGAAATCATGCCAATGGTGAGATCCTGCCTCTTTTCATCAGTGCTATTAGTATTAGCTGACTTCCTGATGCTTATGATGCACTTTTTTTATTACTCCACTTCTCTGTGCTCATCATAGTGGTTTCTGACGCCACATGTCAAAACAGACTTGTAGCATTAAATAGGTTACAAAATCTAAAGCGTACTACATTTAACCTTTTTTTTTTTTTTTTTGCTTGGGGTGAGGGGAAGGGTTGGGATATAGTTTCATCCACTTGTGATGTTCTTATGTTAATTATGCTGGATGAAATCATCTATTGACATGAGGTAAACATGTGAATCAATTTGCAAAGCTTGAATGACCAGGAAAGGGTTATGCTGGATGGTTACGTTGAGTTAACATGCTTAGGTTGAGTGAGCATCAGGGGTCTTATCAAATCTAATGAAACTGGAAATTCAACCCCATAATAGCCATTGGTCCTTAGAGTTTCAATTAGCCATTGGTCCTTAGAGTTCCTTTCATAGTACCTTCTCCCATAATAATGGGTGAAGGGTGAGGTTGCGGGTTCAAAACCCGTTGGGTGTATGTGTAATCTACCAATCCAAGAAAAAGAAAGCATATCATTGTTTTACCACCATGAAACTATAAATGGGACTATTGTAACTAACTAGGCTATCAGAAGCTTCAAAGTTTAGATTGGTGAAAACTGAACTCTTCACCTAGTTAATACATGAAGACCCACTAACTTGAAGGTTGATAATTTTTTTGGATTAGTAGCTTAATTTTTCGTATGCTTGACATTGAGAGAAAACAATGCAAAGTATTGTGAATAAAGTTGCTATCAAATATTAAGATAGTTTTTACCAAAAAAAATATATATATTATGATAGTTACCACTCACCATTTAAAGAGATTGGGATGTTATCAGAGGGTCAACAAGGTTGTTGGTGTTTTTTCATTGATGTTGGATGGTGTTAGTATCATTGATGTTGGTGGCTTATGAATATTGGAAATGTCAATCATTACACAGTTATAATAGAAACCAGGATCTAGGAATTTTGCTGATAGTGATGAATCAAGGTCTTAAGAGACTTATTCTTTTGTGTGTGTAACCTACTGTGGGATTCAAAGTTAACGCTTTTTGTGATGTTGTAGATAATATTGCTATTATGCCAAGCATTCTGTGCTACTTGAATGCTTTGATGGAATTATTTGTGTCTCGATGCCTCTTATTATTCTTCATCCCATTGGAATTCTATCCCCTCAAAATCCGATTCTTTCACTTGCTGAGTGAAGCTGTATTGTGTCCATATATCCTTTCTTGGCCCCTTCAAGATTTATTGTGTTTGTCTGCAAACTATTGATACAAAGGAAGTGAGTTGCTGAAATTGGCTCTGAAAGGATCCCTAATTCCCTATACCAAATAGTTTTTTTAAGACCTAAAAGTTGCATTGTCCTATATTTTCTTTTGACATCATTCTGTCTCCTATTTATTATATTTTATATTTTCTTTGTTCCCCAGGCATTCTCTTATCATCCCAAAATCTCATTTTAGTTCATTGGAAGCCACCCCACCATCTGTAAGTAATTTTTAGTGAGTACAGTCAGTTTGTATCACATCTATGTAGATCCAATAATTTTGTATTATGTCTATAGAGATATAATCAGTTTGCAATCTGCATATGAAGTCTTCACGAATTTCCTAGTGTAGACATTCATAACAGTAGCGTTGCTTTCCTTTTGAACATCTTTGCATTAGATAATGTAGTTAGTGAATTTCTTTAACATGTAGGCGAAAATCTATTTTTCGTAAGTCCATGTGTAAGAAGATCAAATGTTAAATCCCTAAAGAACTGAAGTCAAAATTATAAGTTTGGTAGCCTATTTTTTATTTTATTGTTGTTTAGGAGTACTTGGAGTGACAATATGTGCAGTTTTGGTTGTAAGACACATGAGCATGTGGAAACTCAATTTAGGATGTTGTTAGCAGTAAAAATACGGGAATATTAAAAGGGAGAATAGGAGGAGAAGTTATCATTATGTGTCTCCTCTTACTACACAACCTTAATGTAACTACCTTTAAGGAAATATAAGAGAGCCCTTCACAATTAGGGTAAATAACATGCAGATACCTGTAGAAACTGGCCTCCCAAGTTTGATTTGCTATAGATCTCATTTCCAGTATGCTTTCACCAGCTTCATCCTTACCTTCACATATTTGTTCAGCCTATCCAATTTATGCTTCCCATGGGAAATTAAAAAAAGAGAAATAAATAAATAAAGGCTGTTGCCACCTGTATAGTGGACCAAAATCATATATGCTGAGTTATTGATTTTTACCACTGTAAAAAACTCATAATAAAATAGGCTGCACCAGTTTTGAATGTTGGTCTCGTTAATGCTCTTGAACCATACTTGAGGTGATGACCTGAGCCTACAGACAGCAGTTTCGAAGTTTCCAGTCTTTTTTTGCACTAAAAGTTCACTGAAGGCATCCTTATGCTGTCTTTGTAAGCCACTGTGGAGAAGTACATCCTTCACATCCCCTTTCATGATTTCATGGTTGTTAAAGAAAGAAGCTCCTTCATGGATTCTATTTTGGCTATAGGCTCAAACATTTCAAAATTTAATATAATTTCCCCTACCTTCTCTCTCTCTTCCTTTGGTAGGCATTTCTTGATAGTCAATGACGTAGTTCGAAGGGCCAAACTAGAAATTCGAGATTGGGAATTATGGTCAAAAAGCCTTGTAGTCAGGGACGAAACTAGGTTGAAGCTTGGGGGAGCTATGGCCCTGACAAACTTTCCAAGAATTATATTTTTACCCACATATTTACATAAATTTTTTAGAAATTATATGGATGCCCCCCCCACCCCACAAACCCTTTATATTTCTTACTTTGGTCCCTGCAGTCCAAAAATTCTAGTTCCACCCTTGCTTGTAGTTCAATTGGCATTATGTGCTCTCCTTTATAAGGAGAACTAGTGTTCAAATCCCCTTTCCCCAAATTATCAAATTATCAAAAAAAAAAAAAAAAAAACTAACAATTATTAAAAATAAGCCAACTTAGAAGGGTCATATAGGTAATAAGAATATTTGGGGTGGCCACCTATATATTAAACTGAAATATAAGGGTAAATTTTGAGATTGTAAAAAGTTTTACCCTAAGCATATATGTAATTCCACCCGTGTAGTTCTTAAATTCACTGATATCTGTGGGAGATTTTTACACATGCACATGCATATCTTGTTACCTATATAGATCTTGTTAGATGTTAAAAAGCTAATTAAGGAGGCTGACAATCATTGCTTTGTTGGAGCTTGATCTAAAAAAAAAAAAACTAACAATTATTAAAATTAAGCCAACTTAGAAGGGTCATATAGGAAATAAGAATATTTGGGGTGGCCACCTATATATTTAATGTAAAATTAAACTGAAATATAAGGGTAAATCTTGAGATTGTAAAAAGTATTACCCTAAGCATATATGTAATTCCACCCATGTAGTTCTTAAATTCACTGATATCTTTGGGAGATTTTTACACATGCACATGCATATGCATATCTTGTTACCTATATAGATCTTGTTAGATTTTATAAAGCTAATTAAGGAGGCTGACAATCATTGATTTTTTGGAGCTTGATCTCTTGATATGTGAAGTCTCTCATTTCTTGTACATGTAATAAGCTAAAGTTTTTTTTTGTTATATGTGTCTATTCAAGGAGCACAGAACAGTAGAAGGATTTATGCCTCTCTCTCTCTCTCTCTCTCTCTCTCTCTCTTGGCATCCAAATATAAATTCTTCTCATATGTCTTCTAGTCAACTTATTGTGTAGGTGGTAGCTGCAATGTGTTCAAAAGTTCCCTTCATCAGCAGTGCAATAATGAAAGCTACTGGTTGTGGTATGCATTTTGGCTCACTGCTAAATTATAAAATTTTCTTTTAATTGAAAGAAAATAAAAATAAAATGGTCACCTACATGAATTACCTAACTTAATGTTTATATCGCTTGAAATACAAACAGCCATGGGAATTTGATTTTGCATTAGAAAAGGTTAGTGGTGGCTTTGGGTTTCGCAGTTGACTATATATATATTGACTAGTTGACTATATATATATTGACAAGGAAAATGTTAAACTAATATCAAATTTACTACAAAATGCTTACAAACTGTTGTGGTTTTAAATGTGATTGGTGCCACTTCAACAATATAATAACTAAATGTCTAAATTACTTTTTTTGTGATTGGTGACACATCAGTTTTTAAAACTTATATAGTAAAATTTGTAATATCTCTAGCATCATTATATTGATGATGCACATGGTCCAAAAAGATTAAACATAAATTGAAGCCATTGAAAAAGAAGCCACCAATCTACTTCCTATCAGTTTGTATACTTGTGTTGTATTCTTCGTTTTCTCAAATTTGTAAAACGTTACGATTGGTTGTTTGTCACAGGATCATGTCTCATGAAGTGGGAATCACTAGTTTGAATCTCCCTTTAAAAATAAATAAAAAGGAAAACAATATGCTTAAATTCATTTTGTAGAAGTGTGCACTTGCCACATATATATTATTGTTCTATTTATTGCCGTTTTGGGTGAAAAAGAAGGGGGGTGTGGGGAATGATGTAAGTATTGTGCTAAAAAGCAAGTACACTGCCCAAGAGCACTCAATTATCTTTTTTTTTTTAGCAATACTGGCTGTGGCACATTTTAAAGTTAATGGAAAATTACCAATTTAGATTTCTTCAAATGTAAAAAAGCAAAAACACAAAAACAAGAAAAAAATTGCGTGACATTCAAAATTCTTAAATATACTTCAATACATTGCTCTGTTTTGAGGGAATATGAATATATAATAGCAGAATTTAACTGCTATTTACTTTTTAAGTTTTCGTCTCAAGTAACTAGAAGTATTTCATGTAGATTCATTCAACATGGTAGTTAACAGTGGTGCAGCTGCTGGACAAGTTATATTTCACGTAAGTAAATATCATTATCATTGTTTCTCTTCATTTATAATAACGTAATGAATAATGATCACTCTTAAAGATTAAGTCTGGATCTTATTAAAATCGAATGCCCATCAAGGGTGCAGATTTTTTTTTTACTATTTTAGCTGGCTAGGTTTTTTTTTTACTTTTTATTGGCTAGGTTTTTTTTTTTTTTGGTATTGAAAATAATTAGCTTTTGCTAATTTTGCTATATAATATGGAAATTTCAGACTCATATTCATATAATCCCTCGTAAGGCTCGTGATTGCTTGTGGCCTTCTGAGGTATGTTTCACTTGCTTATATTTTATTAATTGTGGGAGAATAAGAAACATGAGGGTTGAGATATGTGAATGTTGATGTTTGTAGAGTTTGCGGAGGCGTCGCCTAAAGTTGGACCAGGAAGTTTTTAAACTTGTAGATCATGTTCGAGAACAGTTATCACAATCGACCAACACCGAGAACGGTCTCACTGGAGATTAGTGGGGTCATTGATCTGCGGTTGCAATTTGTAATTTATGCCATCATTTTATGGATCTTTTGAATACATGCATACATTCTGGGTTGTCTAGCAGAAATGGATCCTTTTACTTTAAAGGCAAAATTACACATACTTTGGCATTGTTCCAAACTGAAGGCATACGATAACCAAAAAAAAAATACACGTACCACTTTTGTGGTATGTGTTTAAAGGCTAAAGCATGAAGTTATCATGTATTTTATTTTGTAACACTTACCTCCTTTGTAATTTGCTCTATAACATATTTTTTCTTAACTTTAATGGAATTTGATAACGTGGTAGGTGTCAACATAACCTACTTTGAAAGAATTAAAGAAAAAAATTGTTCTATCCTTACATTTTTGGTTTTCATTCTTAATTTTTTTTCCTTCAATTCTCATTTGGGTTTCTTTTTGTTCACAAGGCGGAAGTTTGAGGGTAAATAGTATTTTTCTTCGTCCCTGCATGTTTGATATGGATATGGACCATTTGGAGAGAATGTGTGACCGGCGCACTTTCAAGAATTTGGAGAGCTCAGAGAGCCAAATTCTTGAGGAGTTTGATATATCCTTGTCTCATTGGTTGCGTGCGTTGGGGTTCACTTCTTCTATTTCTATAGATAGCTTTTTTGAGAGATTAAGTCTCAATATAGTTATCAAAAAAAGAAAAAAAAAAGAAAAAAAAAAGAAAAGGAAATTTAAGTCTCAATATTATTCCTATGTCGTCGTAATCATGCTTTATGCATAGAGTGACTTTGTCTACTAAAATCTCTACATTACTTATCAAAAAATAAAATAGTATTTTTCTTTTATTATTAATAGGTGATGTTGGCAGTTGTCACATCATCAAATTTCATTAAAGTTAGTTAAATGTCTCATTAAATAAACTAGGCTTAAATGCACGCGGTCCAATTCTATCGTTTTCTTTCAAAAAAAAAAAATGCACGTGGTCCACCAATGTTTACTCATTAAGCGTGACTAGTCCCTGAATTTTGAAATAAGCGTTATTGGTTCCTGAAGATTGAAAAATGAGTGATTTTAGTTCTTCCATCCAATTCTGTTAGTTTATTTACCTACGTAGCTAACAGATGATGATGTGACAATTTTTAATATAATGTGCCACAATAAAATTTAGATTAAAGTTCATTTTTGGCCCTTTAACTTAGGGGTGTTTTCATTTTAGCCCCTAACTTTAAAAGTTATCATTTGAGCCCTATAGGTCTGTTTAATTGTCAAATGGTCCCTTCTGTTTAGATCTGTTAGAGCCCACTCTGTTAAGTGCTTAGGTGGACAACTCTAAAGCTGACCAAGGATTAGATATGGCTTTTTTTTACACATCAGCACAAGAGAAAAGAAAAAGGACACTAAACCGGTGCTGTTCTTCACTCTTATTAGATCAGATCTTCAGCATTCACTAGACTGTTTCACCCAACACCCCTTCTCACTTCCATTCGACGAAGATCGATGAAAGAAGAGGGAGCTGGGGTTTTCGATTTGCTGAAGCGAAGAAGAGAGAAATGAAAGTGATTTGGTAAGGCTGTTTTATTTTTTGTAATTCTTTCTATATTTTTGGTTTTCTGCCATGAATGGGTAACCAAATGGTTGAAACACCAGAAAAGCACTCCAAACACATACGCGATGGTGGGGTCGTGGACTTGATTGTTGAAACGCCACATTTATAAGCATTGGAATACTATGAAATTGCTTTTACACACGGACACGGAGTCGGCTAGAAGACAATCTAGCCTGAGAATCAAATCAACTCAAGTAAAACCATAACTTATTCTATCAAGTAAAACCCTAGGAAATTGAACCTGAATTTTCACTTCATAGATTTCCAAAACACAATAAAGATCCAAGGTCACAATCTTCCTTAAGTTTATTTTCCACTAGTGAGTTATCAGTGAAAAAAGCTTAGTTAATTCAATCCTCAATTGTTTGTTATATATATAAACAACCTATGTTACGTACTATCGTTGACTGAAAAAGCTAAGAAAATGAAAAATCGGAAAAGACATACAGATCTGTATAAACCAAACGAGAATTCAGATTAATTATGCAAAATCGAAAACCACATGCAAGAGAGCACAGATGAGAGTGATCCAAAAAATTCAAATAAATAGCAAAAAACGTATAAAAATTACAAAGAAAAAAAGAAAGCATCTGATCGTGAATACGAATTTGATGAAAAAGAAATAAGCACATAATTTTTGGTGAAGATGATCGGTGCGATTGGTATGGCTTGTGTTGATCTGATCTGATGATAAGAGAGAACGGTGAAGATCTGATCTGAGTTAAAAGAATAAATGACACCGGTTTAATGTCTTTTTTTTTTATTTGCTTTTTTAGCCTATGTTTAGATCCTCTATTTAGGGAATGCATTCTCTAGAATGCATTTTACTGAAAATAGTGTATTTGATAAAATATTAAAATTATTTATAAGAAGTGATTATGCTGAAAGGAATTGTGTTTGGTTGGTATTTTAAAGAATGCATTCTTCCTATTAAATAATATATTATTAGTATACATTATGTAATTAACATTTTTTTTTAAATATCTCAATACAAGGTTAAAAATACATTTACTACTAATACAAAATTAACATTGTAATAAAGAAATAAAGTATTACGTTGTGATTTAAATTAATGTCTACTAATAAAAAAAAATAGGTCATGATTTGTGCACATCTCCTTGCACACATTTTTATAAAATTTGAATAATATAATAAAAAATATAAAGAAATGTGTATTGTGTGTACAACAAAGATATACACAAACCATTTATGCTAAAAAAATATCATAGACATCCTCTCAACAAATTTTAACAATTCTATACTTTACACCAAACAAAGTGAATATACAAATAAAACCAATTTAGTTTTTTTCCTTTCACATTTTTTTTCTTCTTTCTTTTCCACTCCCCCTTTTTTCCCACCATACACATAAACCCCACTCCCCATTTCTTTTTTCTTTTTTATTTCCTTTTTTTTTCTCCACCACCCATATACCCCCTGCCTTTTTCTTTTCTTCTCCCCCACCACACACATACATCCCCCCTCACCCATCTCATTTTTTTCTCTCATTTCCTCCTCACAGTTCACACCCCTCCCCCATTTCTCAGTTTTTTTTTTTTTTTTCTCTCTTTTATATAACATCCAAACATTACAAATAAAAGAAAATAAAATAAAAGAAAAAACATAATGTGACATAAAATCCAAACATTACAAATAAAGTGCTGGAAAAAGCACATCATAACAAGTTTACATTAAACAAAGAAAAAAACATTATTAACGATCATTCCAAATCATCCCTGGTTCTTTGATACAAAATGAGAAAATGAGAATACTTTTTCAAAGATAAAAGAAAGAAAGAGAAAAAATAGGGAACACATAAAAAAAAAGAAAGTAGGGAACAAAAGAGAGGGAAGGAAAATAAAATAAAGAAAGAGAAAAATTAAGCAGGGAAAAAAGAGTTGTTCGAGTAATAAACTGTTATAAGTGAGTCCCATTTACTTTAGCAAAAATTAAAAGTAGAAACTAGAATCAGAATAAAAAATATTTTGGATTCTGACTTCTGCTCTAGAAATGAGAATTTGCAAAATGCATTTTGCATTTTCCAAAATCCCAACCAAACATTTCCGATTTTTTGCAAAATGCATTCTATGCATAAAAATCCATGAAATCACTTTTAAGTAGAGGATCCAAACACAGGCTTATTCTCTTGTGTTGACGTGTCAAAAGAGCCATAGATGCTTGGTCAGCATTAGAGTTGTACACCTAGGCACTTAACAGAGGGGCTCTAACAGATCTAAACGGAATGGCCCATTTGATAACTAAACAGATTTGTAGGGCTCAAATGACAACTTTTGAAGTTAGAGGGCCAAAATGAAAACACCCCCTAAATTAGGGGGGCCAAAAATGGACTTTAGTCATAATTTTAATTGAAAAATTTACACAAAAACAACGAACCAACTAGGTGACTGGACCCACTAACAATAACAGTGAATCCCAGATTACCATATCTCCATTTTCCCTTCCCCTCTCTTTACCGAATCACGTACGCATGGTCTAACCCTAAATCACCATTTTTACTTACAACAATTTTCTCCGCCACCCAATGGCCACCAGCGCAATGATAACTGCACCTCTAGAATTGTTCACGCCTAACAGGCTCTCTCTCTCTCTCTACAGGCCCTTCACTTGGGCTGAATACAAGAAAGCATCATATTCTTTCTGCCTCGGGTTGAACTGTTCAAGAGATGCACCTTAGAGTGAGTTGGTGTATGAATTCATTGCAAGTTCCAAGATATGAATGGGTTTTGGGTTTTTCCACTTTTCCCTCTTTACCTTTTTTTGTTTACAGAATGATATATACATTTGTTTCTTCCTTCCTGATAACATACTACTAGATGACTTGAATATGAAGGATTTTTGTTTGTTGCCAAACTAAAAATTATAAAGAATAGTCGCCAATTTGTTTGAAGGGAACAAATAACTAAATTTGTTTTAAACTTGCGAAGGTTCTAGTGTCTTAAAGTAACCATAATCTGACTTCGATCTAAAAGGCTTATAGGCTCGGAAATTGCCTTTGCCTAAAGAACTTTAAAATAAAATGCAAGCAAAAGAAAAATAAAGTGCTGGAAAATAAATGACAGAAAGTAAAGTGCTGGAAAATAAAGCAAGATCAAACCTTAAAGGGTCTACATATCATCAAATCGAACCTTTATATGATGTCCCGCACCACCTAACATTATAAATTAATTATATTAATATTAAGTCATAAAAGGATTATAGGTTCAATAATTTATATGGTAAATTGTATTTAAATTGATAGTAATAGATTTTATTATTGGATGATAAATTAATTTAAATTGGTTAGATACTATATCATTTTAATTTAGACACAATATAATTAGTGAGGCATATAATTTAACTAACCAAACCCAAAACTAGTATTAAGGCAATTTTAAATTACATGTAGGGTATTTTGGTCATTACACTTAAATTGGTGGCCCAATGGAAATTTGCCATGTGTTGTCACCTTTTAATTGCATCACATGCAAGATGACATGTGTGATTCACTAAACCAAAACCCCATAGTCAGCCCCATTTCCCTTTAATGGCCGGCACCTTCCTCATTTCAATGCATTTTTTTTAGAGGAAAGTGAGGAAAAGAGGGAGAGAAGCTCTCCTCCTTCTGCTGGCCGAAAATCCCCGAAGGAAAAACCTCCATAGTTGCTCTCCTTCAAGCTTCACTCCATCAAGAAAAGGATAGCTCTTGTTAGGGCTTATATTCCCAACCTTTAGAAAATAAATTCCTCAAATTCTCTAGGGTTCCATGGAGTTTAATTAGGGGTTTAAACTGAAATTTCATGCATGTGTTAGATTGGGTGAAATCTTAGCTTGCATGTATGTTTTGAGATGGATTAAGCTCTGCATGTGGGATGGAATGGCTGGTGTGGGCTGAACATGATGAGTTAGGATGAGATTAGACTTGATGTGGTACTGTATGTGTTGCATTTAGAAGGAGTTGTTGGCTAATGGTTGAAAGTTGTTAGGGTGCTTGAGCATAAACCCGATCTGCTGCTGTTTCTGCAGTGATCAGTGGGTTGCATAAATTCTGGAATTTCTGAGAAGAGAAATTAATAAACGGTTTTCTTTAGCTTATTATATCACATGTCTACTGCTCATATATTAAATTTCACTTGAGAACAAGGTTGTTTGATAATTATTTGTGATTTTACAAGAAAACTGTGCAAATCTGTCCATTTGTCAGTTTGAAATTGCATAATAAATCCAATATTTGGAATTTAGGTGATTGGAGTATGTTTCTGGAACCCTAGGATGCATATGTTATTTATGGAATTAACCCCATGCAATTTTAGTAAATAAGGAATTGTGGGTACTGATTTAAAGTTACCTTCAAAACTGTGCTGGCAGATTTGAGTCTTCTGTCTTGGTTGAATTTTATAATTTTGTATAAAGCTCAAATAGAGCTGTAATTTCTAAGTAATGTACTAGACATATAATAGAACAAGTAAATGAAATATCAAGGAAATTGTGTAGTGAATGGATAGTTAAATTCACTGTTCAAATGGATTACCTTGTAGTGGGACAGAACCTTTATTTCCTGAAAGAATGAGACTTTGACAAATTTAATCTTGCAATTGGATGATTTATTTGAGTTGATATTTTATGTGCAGGGCCAATTGCATGTTTATTGTCTAGGTGAATTTTATTATGCATTGATTTCACTGTTTGGTATTATAATGAAAGTTATGAGCCATATAACTACGGTTTCTGCATTAGGTGCATTAGTGCCTTAGAAACAATGTGTGATTGCTTGAAGTATGTTGTATTTGGTATTATAGTTATGAGGTTGGTTAGCCTTGGATGCCTTCGACATGTTGTTTGGGGTTTAGTAAGGGCTTAGTAAAGATTTGTTAAGTTCAATTAAGCGAATTATGGTCATAAGTGTTGATTAGCCTATTATGAGCTAAGGTTGGCATCAAGTTGAAACTAAGATTAAGTTAAAGTTAATTTAACTCCTATACTTGATTTAGGATTATCAAGGGAGGATAGGTGAAGCGATCTGCTTGAGACTCTTGGAATCCAGCTTTTGAATTGAGGTAAGGGAATGTGCCATGAAAATTTAATAGTCCATGTTTTAAGAATATATCTATATATGTTTTATCAATGCTTTTAGTAAACTCAGTTTGATACTTGTTTATAAAGAAAATGTGCATTGATTTAGAAACAGTTTTGAGTTAGTACAGTTAAGACAAATTTTAGAAGCAAGTTGTGGATATGTTATGAATTTTGGCTTAGTAAGGCAAGAGAGAGATTGAAAAATAAACAAGCATAATATGTTTTATGAACATCTAAAACAGTTTTGAGTGTGATGTCCTGTACACTGACAACCCAAGATCATGAGAGGATCATATGCCCTAAAGACATGGCAGCAAGAAGGCCACGAGAGGTTTTATTCCTTGTAGACCGGCAACAAGTAAGGCCACGAGGGGTTGTATTCCCTGTAGATAGGCAAACAAGAAGGCCACGAGGGGTTTCATACCCTGTAGACATGGCACCAGTAAAGTCACGAGGGGCAAAGTCTTAAAGATATTGTACAGTTACATGTTCCATATAGTTTTTTCTATATTATGCAATGGTATGAGATAAGTTTTCTCTTCAGAACAGTTTAAGGGAACATGTTTTATTTACATATAAAGGAATCATGCTATATGTTCAGATTTCAATAGTTATATTATACCTTACAAGTTATTAGATATTATGTTCATTAGTATGAAACATATATGTTCAAGATACTCATGAAATCATTTTAACATGAAGTGTTTATACGCAAGTCATATCCACAAAGATTATTCTGTTTATCATACATTCAAGCATACTGTTAAATCTTTATGTCACGCCTCCCTTACTAAGCAAAGTGGATTACTCAGATTGCAGGAACATTCTATAGTGCAGCCAAGAGTCTCAGCATGGAGGAGCAAATATATTTGTATCTAGAACTAATTTTAGATGTTTTGAGTTTTTATGTATATAAAGCAGAAGTAATGTATATGTTTAAATAGTCTTCCGTTGTATTAGAGTTATTATATCCACATACTGATGTATTTTGTATAAACAATTATAGATGCTCTGACTACTATCACTTCTTTTAGGTGGACTAGTATACTCATTCGTTTTGTAAAGGAGTATGTTTATAGTATTGAGAGTTCTTAACCCAAGAAGAAGTTAAAGAATCAGGACGAGAGAAAAGAAAAGAAAGAAGAAAAATTTATACTCCTTTTAGTTGGTTTGTGTTAATATCAGACACATGCTTGGTATTAGCATACCGGTTCGACTCAGAATCATATTACGGATTTGGGTCGTGAGACTTTAATTCTAAACAAACAATGCATTCTCATCAATCATCATTTTCAAGATCTCAACAGTCATCAAATTAATTTCAAGAGTAGCTAAGCAAGACATTATGCATCAAACTTTGATAAACATTCATTAAAGGGAAATAGACTTCACAATATTCACATGAACAAAATAGGAAATATTCACTACAAGCAAGCATGTATACATAAAATCACTTTAAACAAAGACAAGTTCTCACTAAATAAGGCTCTCAGACACCTCAGAAGTGTTCTCAAATGATCCCTTGATCTCTTGAATGATCTCTTGGTCTCTCTCAAAAGTTCTCTTGATCTCTCAAATGATCTCTTGGTCTCTCTCAAAAGTTCTTTTGATCTCTAAAAGGATCTCTTGGTCTCTCAAAAGTTCGCTTTGGAATTCTCTTAAAGGATCTCCATATTCTCTTTTTTGATCTCTTGGAAGGTGTGTGTGTAGGAATTTTTCTGAAGAGAGGAGCCTCTATTTATAGACAAGAGTGGGAGTTACTTCGAGCCAATAACTACTCCACTAACCCATGTAACATGGAAGTGTGGTAAGTGGCTTTAGTGCTTCTATACTTCAAGCCAATAACTACCCTATTAACCCATGTAACATGGAAGTATGGCAAATAGCTTTAGTGCTTACATATAATGACACATGTCACTCTTTTAATAAAACACACATAATTATGGCTTCCAAATTAACACATCATGGTGGCCAAATTATATATGTAATATATATAAAAATATTTTATGGTGTAACAATTTCAATGCCTTTTAGTAATGGACATATTTTCTTTCTTTCTTTTTTGGTTAATTTTGAACTGGGAAAAAGTTTGTGGTTGTGTTTAACTATAGGAGGTCAATGCAAGTGTAATTTCAGTCATCAAAGGAAATTTCCATGTTCTCTTTTGTGCTATTGGATGTGTCCATAGATGAGCGAACGCAGACCATCATTTTGAAGCTCACAAGGCAACAAAACCTTTCTTCAATGGCTAGCACAAAAATCTGCGATTTGATTAATGTTGATTTGGGTTAGGGCGTGGGTCTTGATTTGGTAAAGAAAAGAGTGGAGGAAATGGAGATCTGGTTACTGGAATGAGTCGGGTATTGTTTCTAAAGTGGGTCAATGAAGATTGCAGAGTTGGTTAGTTGCTTAGTGTGGATGCTCAAAATTTCTTACCGCCACGTGTCGTCTCGTGAGTGGTTGAATGTGGGTTGGATCTATTTGATGGGAATGTTGAGCCCAAAACTCTACACTGGGCTCGTTGGGTTGCCCAATGGCTGATGGTGCTTCCCTCTTGAATTACTGATCTGCTAGACTCAAATACTCACAAAGAAAGTTACACTAGACAACAACCCTTATACCGCAGACTAAACTGAACACAATAACTCTCACTCAAAAGAAATTAACATTAACAAACTCGTGAGAAATTTAGAGGAAACAAAGAACTTAGAAGTTCAGTGAGCAAGAAGAGAGTCAATCTCATGAAAATGTGTATGAAACATTATTGTTAAGTGGTGTAGGCATTTTGGTAGATAAGGGTAGGGTTATCTCGGTTGTGGCAGACTATTAGTGTTTCACTCAATATGCAATTCTTCAGAGAGTACTCTGAGAATGAGTTAGGTTATGACCTTAGGCTTAAACTTGAGCTTTCAAGATCGGATTAACCCCTTCCCCTTTGTCTTTCTTCCCCTTTTATAGTGATGATTAATATCTTGTGGTCTCATGAATTATCCTTCTAATCATTATTTTTACTGTTTATCTGAGAAATAAAAGAGATAACATTTCGCTTAAATCTTATCTTGTTTAAGAGGATAATCTATTATTTTTGCATATCAGATTTGGGCTACAACAGACTCTTTTTAGAGAGTCCATCTTTTCTGGTGTTGGGGTTGGTGAGCATTTAATGCTTGACAAGAGCAACTGAAATGATTAGGTTGACTCATACACGTTTCCATAATTTAGTTTAATCTCACTGTAGCATTTATCCCTAGCAGATGTAATACTTTTGTTACGGCAGACCAACAAACTTTAGAGAATTAACCCCCTACCTCCAAACCGACCTTCCTGAGTTCTTTGTTGAAGATAAACAGTGACCACCGGAGTGTTGGGCTACGATGGTTGCCGTTCCTGAGTGGCAGCGGCTTTGGCTAGTATGATACCTCTTTTAGTCTCATCTGCTGCTGCTGATGTCATGTCTTCTTGGAAAAATCTCTTCTCAATGGTTTGCTGTTGCAGCAAATGAATATGACAGGTCTGCCATACCTGATGGTTAATTGGATTAGTCAGTTGATCATTATGGAGGATTAATGATGGAGAACCGTGAGATTTTGTTGGGGAATACACTCAACAGTGCCTTGAGTGCCGCACCTGTTGGAGAGAGAAAGATCCTCACGCGTATGAGTTTGATGTATGCTGATTTAAGCAAACTCTGATGGGACCCACAGCACAGTAAAACATATATGCTGAATTTGAATAAGTGGGCTGAGTGTATGGTATTGGGCCTAAGTATTTACTTATAATGGCCTAATCTCATTGGTCTTTACTTATAATGGCCCAATCTCGTTGGTCTTGTGCTGCGGCAGACCTGCTGGGCAAGGCTTCTTTTGGGCTATTAGAGCAAAAACCTGATACCTTGACTTTGGGCATTCTTTGGCAAAAAAGGGCATCTACACTTAGTTGTAAATTTTAATTAAAATTTATTATGCCACATCATCCTCCGTTAGTCACGTAGTTAAACAAACTAACGGAATCGGATTGAGGGACTAATAACACTCATTTTTCAATCTTCAAGGACCAATAATGTTCATTTCAAACTTCAGGAACTAATAGCACTCAACGAGTAAACTTTAGGGACCAATAATGTATATAGGCCAATAAACTATATGGGAGGTAAGCTTCACAATATAAAAAAACAAGATGACTTCATGTTGTTAAGAGTAAATATCACACTGCTGATATTTGTAATTTTCCTTACATTTAAAATTTTTTAAACTCTATAAATATGCTCTATAATACCCTATTTTAATACAGATAAAGCCATAAAGGTGTAGGTAGATCCACACAAAACACAGCTCTAAATTCTAACCCAATTAATCATAGTATACACTATTAATTATTAGTTTTGTATGATTGCTATTCTGGTTCGGGTGGATGCATAACCTTGGGAATTCTCCTTTTCTTCTTTTTTCTTCCATGTAATTCTAATCTCTTTGATTGGTTAGGATGTCAATGTGAAACAATTGAGTTGAATTCAGATCCATGGGATTTGGTTTGAGTAAGAAATCTTTGTTAAAACAGATAAGCATGGCTTCCTTCTCAAACATTTGTTCATTCAAGCATAATAAGGAGAAGAAGGAATTGTTGAAAAGCTATCCCCTCCTTATTATATTTAGTAGATAACATCTGAAGACTTAATATTTTTAATTTGGCAGAAAATTATCAAAAAAAAATAAAATAAAATAATTTGGCAGAAGCATTGACCAGCTAAGAAATTTTCCTCTATAAATAAGCATGGTTCCCATAGAAGATTTCTCACACATTACCAAAGCAATATTACACAGAACAATACAAGTTAACTATGACGAAAGGCTTTCATTTCTCACACTTGTAGCTCCTTGGCACTAACATCCTCCCTTTTCTTTGCCTACGATCCAAGTCCACTATAGGACATATGTGTAGCAATTAATGACCCTAAGTTTGCCGGTATATATTCATAGTTATTTATTTATCTAAATATGTTTAACCTTTTATCTAAATAATGTGGTATCCTTTTCTTATGCTAGGTTACAAGCTATTATTGTACCTGTGTCCATTTTTGATATACTAATAAATATCAATTTCTTTCATGCAGTTTTTGTGAACGGAAAGTTCTGCAAGGACCCAAAACTTACCAATGCCAATGATTTCTTCTTCCCAAGACTCAATATTCCTAGAAATACATCAAATCTTGTGGGATTGACTGTCACTCCTGTGAATGTGGATCAAATACTAGGCCTCAACGCGCTTGGAATATCTTTCGTACGTATTGACTATGCACCATATGGCCTAAATCCTCCACATACTCATCCTTGTGCCATTGAGATTCTAGTAGTTTTAGAGGGTACTCTTTATGTTTGTTTTGTCACATCCAACCCAGATAATCGTCTCTTCACTAAAGTTCTTATTATAATTTAATGGGTTGGGATGGACTCGAGCCCATGATCCGCCCACTATGGGTTGCGGGTCCCATTTGGTAATGTGATAAGGATAACTATCCATGATTTGAATTGGATCAAATCATGGGATAGTGGGTTATCAAATTCTTTAAAAGAAGGGATGTGCTTCTATCTAATATATTATATTCTCCGTGAATATAATTATTATACGTAGAGAAGACCAAAAAGAGAAGATAACAGTTTATACTTGATACAGAGAGAAAGCTCTTTAACTCACTAGTGTGAGACTCTCAAAGAAATCTCTTAGAATTTAGTTCGTGGAAGAAAGGGCAACTATAGTTGTCCACCTCAACCCACGAGAACAAGGATGAACACAAGAGCAAAGAGGGATTCGTAATTCAAGAAGAAAAGCAGTGTAACAAGCCAACTAAATCGATCTGGGTCTTTCGCAATGAGTAAGTATTCAGAGCTATAGTTTGGCTTGATTCGCTATTTTTTTGATTCTATGATATTCTTTGATGCTATGTTTTATTGGATTAAAAACATTGTTAAAAATTGTAAAGTTGTTATTTAAAACTTTTTATATGTTTTTGTTCCTATGAATTAAAGGAATAATCTGATAAAATTTTGTGTAAATGGTGTTTAGTTGAAAACGTAAAGAAAACAAAAGGAGACTAACGTTTACAATTCCAGTCGCTTGTCATCCGTGGCAGCCACACCGTTTTTTTTTTTTCTTTTATGATAGTCGTTAAGTTGTTATGGTGGCCATTATGTACCTACAATGCTATGATACGGAGAATAATAAATAGTTGGTAACAACACCTACAGAAACAATGCAATGAAGCATAGGTGTAAGTTAGCAATACCTACTATAAATTAATGATGTATTCCAATTTTTTTTCTTTTGAAAAGATTTCCAGATTATTTTTATTCTTTTAGAAATTGTTTTGCAAAATGACAAAAATTTGAATTGCTCAAATTAATTGTCTTTGTGACATTAATTTTTTTTTTTTCTTTTCTATGCAATTAATTTCCTAAAATTGAGGAAAATTATGTTAAATTGCATAAAAAACTTAGAGATTTATTTTATATGTTTCGATACGAATATAGAACAAAGTATATCTTTTTTCTAGATTTAAATTGTTGTAGAATTTTCTATAATATTTTTTGTGATTAAAAATTATGAAAAATTGATTAAAATATGGAAATTCTTAGTGTAGCTATTACAATCTTTTTATCGATTGAAAGCATGATATATGTTGTTTTTTGCTTGCTATCCTAAATGATATTTGGACCTTCCCATCCATTAAAAGACCAATATTTTTGTTGATATGCAAGCATATTAGTTCTAGGATTAATGGATGGGAAAAATTGACAATTTATGTAAGTTTATGTTCTTGTATGCGTGTATGGCTTAAGAATATTCCATGAGGTATAATGTAAAACGTGACATCCCCATTTTCCCATTTAAATTAATGTAAATTAGATCCTTTGTAGTAGGGATTATTTTTATTTTTTTTATTTGGGAATGTAATTTAAATTATAAGGTTGTATTATTTTAGATGAAAAATTTGTAAGGGGATGTGTTCCACGTCAACATTATAAGTGGAATATTCTTAACATAAGCTAAATTGTCAATTTAGAAATCCACATGGGATTCTTGCGCAATGAATGTTGTATGGTGCAAACCAATGATGCATGACTATATATTATCTGTTAATATACAATGTTATGCATGATTATATTATTTGTTAATATAATAAAATGGAAAATATTAGGCGAGGTCCTTATACCCCTAATATATAAATTTACTCGAAAATTGATTAATAAATATATTCTCATTCCACATAATTTAGGAGATGATTCTGAGTTTAGCAGAGTTTCGATCTCAAATGTGTAGAAAGATAATATTTATTAATTGGATTTTCGATTAAATAAGATAAAGATGTGCAAAATAACTAATAAGTCGACCATTTTGTGAATTGAATGTAGAAATTATGGCAGCAAAAAATGTAGTAGCTCATCTAACTAGGAGCGATAAATTAACTGGCAACAATTATGACATCTGGCATAGGAATATTTAGTATCTTCTTAATGAGCTAGAGTTCCTGGAAACTTTGTCCAGTAAAATGACCAAACTTGAAGATGGGAATACAGCCCAACACAGACATGATTTAGAAGCCTACCAGTCTTGGTTTAAAAAAGATCGAAGCACGTGCTTTACTATGCTAAACAGCATGCATGATGATCTGATTGAAGAGTATGAGACTTTCCAAAATGCCAAGGACATATGGGACCAACTCAAGTTTGACTTCGGTGGTACATCTACCACTAGGCTAAGGAGCCTAGTCCTCAAGTTTGAGCCTAGCATACGATGACTGAACATCTTAGAATGATGTCTGGGATGATTCGTGATTTAAAGGTTGCTGGAAATGTCCTTACCGATTGTTCTTTCTTTTAGATTGTACACTAGGACACAAAGCCTTGTACTTTGCTTTTGTCTTAGATTGTAGTTTGGTTTTAAGTAATGTAATTTTTATTTTACTTAGATTGTATCTAGGGCAAAAGCATTGTAATTTATTTAATTTTCCAAAATTTTTTTATATTTATTCATTCAATCAATATACAAGAAGTATTATTTTCCTTAGTTTTTATGTAAAAGCTAATTGGCGACTCCATTGTAACTTCCCCTAGTGATTAGGATGGAAAACAGTGTAATCCCCATTTTGGGAACCATGTTTAGACCTTTATGGGTTAAGGGTTATGGTTCTCACACACGTTTTCACCCCAAGTGCTCCATTTGGGTTTCAATGGTTTCTCTTGACTTCTTTCATTCTCATAGATACTCCGGTCACGTTTTGGATCTAAAAGAGATTATATTTGGACCAAAAGTTAGTACTTAAATGTTTTGACACAGAAAGATCTCATTACGGTTCCAAAGGTTATTGTTGACTTGTGTTTTACTGTTAATTTACTCTTTACTTGTTATTTTATTCAAAAGGATCTTTCAGATTATATTTGAAACAAAACTTCGACCTCACATGTTTTGAAACCAAAATCTTTCATTTGTGTTCAAATGATTGCTCTTGACTTGTTTTGAACCCAAAATTAAATTTTGGGTTGGACTTGAAGAAAACATTGTGCTTGCATTTTGGGACACCAAAAGCACATATTTTTGTTCCAAAATGTTAGACTCAACTCATTTTGGTGCCCAAAGCACCATATCGATTTTCTTTGAATTAATATCAAAGTGCTCACAAGTTTTCACACTTAAAACTCCATTTTGGGTTCCAAAATTTATTGTTGGCTTGTTTTGGACTCATAAGTAACTTTTGCTATTTATTTGAATCAAAGCTTCCTCAAATTTATTTACTCCAAAAGCCCATGTTTATGTTCCAAAGGTTATTCTCAACTCATTTGTGTCCCAAAAGGACTTTCTAGAATTTTTTTAAAACAAAAACATAGTCTTCACACGTTTTCACCCCAAGTGCTCCATTTGGGTTTCAATGGTTTCTCTTGACTTCTTTTCATTCTCATAGTTAATCTAGTCATGTTTTGGATCTAAAAGAGATTGTATTTGAACCAAAACTTAGTACTTGATATTTTGACACAGAAAGATCTCATTACGGTTCCAAAAGTTATTGTTGACTTGGTTTTTACCATTAATTTACTCTTTTTTCGTTATTTTATTTTAAAAGATCTATACAATTATATTTGAAACAAAACTTTGTCCTCATATGTATTGATACTAGAAACTCTCATTTGGGTTCAAATGATTACTCTTGTCTTGTTTTAAACCTAAAATGAAATTTTAATTTAGATTAGAAGCAAAATATTGTCCTTGCATTAAGTTGCCTTTCCCAACCCATTTTCAACCCCACACAATACCTTCCTCCTTGCTTCACTTTTTAACTATTATTATAATATTCTATGTTCACACTTTATATAATTTCCTATCATTCCTATATTTTATATCCTTCCTAATTTTCCATCATTCCACCCAACCCTAACATTCCTCGCACCGCAGCGCATTTAAAGTAGTTTGTGAAGTTTGAACATTTCCATTTCCTGTCACACACGGTTTCTAGAGACGCACAACCTCACGTAATACACATTTCACCCCTCTTTTACCATTCCTTTTGCTAGCCATCATCACCAACCCCTTCAAGATCATGCCACGTCACCCCTCCCACACACGTGTCAACTCTAAATGAATCCTTTCTCCCCAAGAAACTCACACTAGTCTCACACCTTATAAAAGCCATTGCGCAACTTAGAATTCAAAATAGTCGTCCAAGACTCCCGGATCGTTGCTTTTTCAACCTGCAACCACCCGGTTCCTTTCAAGTTTCCAGTCACCATGAAACTCGACGAAGAAGAACGAAATGAACTCCAAATCCCAGCCTTAGATCTTCACAATCTCGAAGTCATCTCAGCCGTCGGCCGCGGAGCCAAAGGCGTCGTTTTTCTCGCGATAGACAAAGCCTCCAACGCCCAAGATTTATTAGCTCTTAAAGTTATCTCCAAGTCTCTAATTGAGAAAAAAACCAAACCTATGGACGACGTCGTACACGGCAGCGAGTACAAGAGAATCCTCTTCGAACAACAAGTACTGCATCGTTTTGATCACCCGCTTTTGCCGAGGTTGCGTGGCGCTTTGGACACTCAAAACGTCGTCGCGTATGCCATCGATTATTGTCCCGGTGGCAATCTTAATTCTCTCAGGAAGAGACAGACCGAGAAAATGTTCTCCGATGATGTTATTAGGTACGTTAGAGCTTTATTTTTGGATTTTGATGTCCTCAATTTGTGAAAATATGTCCACAATACTGATTTTTTTTGTTTTTAGGTTTTATGCGGCGGAGCTGGTTTTGGCATTGGAGTATTTGCACAGTTTAGAGATAGTTTACAGAGATTTGAAGCCAGAAAACGTGATGATTCAAGATAACGGTCACGTAATGCTCGTGGATTTCGATCTCTCAACAAAATTAACACCAAAAACACCTCGATCTTCTCCGAAATCCAACTCATTCCCCAAATCTGAGTCTACGAAGAAAAAGCGGTTCTCGCGGTGCTTTTGTAACTCGGGCATTTCGCCGGAAGACTCGCCGGGTGAACTCGCGCCCGAGTTATCCGAGTCAGACTCGTCGTCGAAGTGTAACTCGTTCGTTGGGACGGAGGAGTACGTGGCACCCGAGATCGTGGCAGGGAAGGGTCACGATTTCGCAGTGGACTGGTGGTCCCTCGGGGTTTTGCTTTACGAAATGCTGTACGGCACGACGCCGTTTAGGGGGTCGAATAGGAAGGAGACGTTTTATCGGATCTTAAGCAAAGAACCGGAGCTGACTGGCGAAACGACGACGTTGAGGGATTTGATCGCGAAGTTGTTGCAAAAGGAGCCGAAGAAGAGAATTGGGGTGGAGGGAATCAAGGGTCACGATTTCTTTAAACGGGTTGAGTGGGACTCGGTGTTACGAATCTCAAGGCCACCGTTTATTCCGGAAAATCAAAATGGGGAGGGTACGGAGGGGAATAAGAGAATTGATGTGGAGTTATTTGTCCAGGAGATATTTGGGGTTGGCGTTAAGAATAATAATGAACATCATGAAGAAGAGAATTTGAGCAAGAGGGTGTGGGTGGAGGAATTAAATCAGAATCCAACTAAGAATGATAAATTTCTCATTTTTTGATTTTTTATTATTAATTCATTTATCTTTTGTCGGAGGGATCATAAATTGTTTAGTTCTGAGCTGTAGATATAGATGATGAAATAATGGCATATGTAAGATTTTACTATTTTAGCCAAAAGGAAAATTGGACATGAATTTAACTTTTAATCTTAACCACAGTTTTGATATGGAATTGTGATCAACTAATATTTACTTTAAATCTGAAGTTCATTTTAATTTATGCTAAGTATGATTTTCTCTCAATTTTTTGATTTGATAACAAAATCTTTATTAAAATAATAAATACTACAAAACAAATGTATATAAAAATAAAAAGTTATCTCTTAAAATGGAGAAAAATAAGATAACAAGACAAGAGTGATGGAAAATGATTATCTTTTAAAATTAAGGGTTAAATACATTAGTGGTCTTTTTTTTTTTTTTCTTTTTCTTTTTTAATAAAACATTAGTGGTCTTTAACATTTACACATGTTATACGTTTAGTTCCTAATAATTGAAACACATGCAATTGGTTTTTAATGTTTTTAAAACTTGCATCCCTCTAGTGATTTTTGGTTCCTAAGTATCAAAAAGTGAGCGCAATTAGTTCCTAAAATTTCAAAACATGAGGGATATTGGTTCTTAAAAAATTGTGCAATTCAGGGAGCACGGTCTTGAAACATTAGGAACCAATTATGCGTGTTTCAAATAAACCAAATGTACAAACTGTGTATACATTAAAAACCAATAGTGTATTTAACCCTAAAATAAAACTATTCATATAATATAAATTAAATATAGTTGTAATAAATGTTATAATAGACTTATTATTTAAAAGTAAAAACAAAAACTTTGAGTACCTGGGAAAGAATAATAATCTAAAGAAGAAACAAAAGATTATTTTTGGGAATAGGAACCATGGAATCCTTTACTTTCAAAAGTAATGGTTCTAAGAAAATTGGAGATTATTTGAAGGAATTATACAAGAGGTATGAGAGTCGTGGGCATCATTTTAGTAGGTTCTACCAACAACCAACAACCAACAACCACCAAATCTTAATCTTAAATTTTTTTAAATCCATTATGAATCCTTAATAGACTAGTCAGGTTCAATAGCATTCACATGTATTCTTTACCGACATAATTGCACTAAAAACCAATAAGAATTAAGGGGAAAATATTTTATGATGTGTGCAGCAATGCATGCCCTTCCTAATGTCCTGTGAAATAACAATACTTAATTATAGAAAATACTATTAAATATTAAATATAAATCAATATCAATATTTAGTATACACTTTCCCTCTTGATCCCATAAATAAATAAATATTAATTTAGCATAAAATCTCTCGCAAAAAATCTCAAACTTTCTTTGACTCGATCTTAATAGTTTGATGTCTGGTTGATATATATCTGTTACGGATTTTGCTCTCTTTGCAATTGTTAATAAAGTTCTGTTCAACCCAATATGTGCTCGATATGGGACTCAACAAACACACACATTTATCAGAACTTGGGGCATTACAATCTCCCCTACTTAAATCTCTAACGTTCTCGTTAGGATCCATATGTCTAAGCCCACACGGGATATACTGGGTTGGCTCTGATACCATTTGTAACAATTCAAAGAAAGCGCTAGCTACATCTGTGCTTATACCCCAAAAGGACTAGTCAAGTTACAATTGGGACTCCTTGCAATTGTTAATAAAGCACAGTTCGACCCAATATGTGCCCGATGTGGAACTCAACAAACACACACATTTATCAGAATTTGGGACATCACAAACTCCCCCACTTAAATCCCTAACGTACTCGCTAGGGACCATATATCTGAGCCCACACGAGATATACTGGGTTGGTTCTGATACCACTTTATTGTCATACCCTAAACCCAAAGCATGAGTTTAACACGTGACACTAGCCGTACACCCCTAAAGCGTGTCTTACATGTGTGTCAGGCCTTACTAACAGATTCTAATAATAATATCCTTGATATAAAATCTCCAAATTAACATACTAACTAGTAAGTTTAAGTGAATTAAATCCATACATTGCTAGTCCAAATCCTAATAAACAAAAGTCTTTAATAAAGTCCTTAAACAACAAATAAGAAATACTAATATTATTCATGCCTAGAAGTCCTTCTCACACAACTCCCCTGCAACGTCCGAGCTAGTTAATCCTCAGAATCTGAAATGGGAAAGAAAGGGAGTAAGTCGGGAAGCCCAGTAAATAACCAATATCCTTATCTAGTCAGATCAAACATACATTTGTTAAAAACAGTATGCATAAGTACTAATTCGGATGAATGTGAGAAATCGATTTAAGATCTTTCTTTTATCTATTAAACTAATTAACAATTCTAATTTATTCATTTTATGTTCTCCTGTGTCTTCATTTCCTTTATTTCTTTTTTTATTTTGTATGAGTTCTTTCTTTTATCTATTATCTTTGGTGGTATTACATCCCACAGGTGTATTGCTTTAAATTTTTAAACAAATTATTACTTTTTTTCTTCTAGATTTTTCTTAATCCATCTTGTCATGGAACTGAAATCTTTTTAGTAATAATAAAATATCAATTTATCACTAGATTGATGACTGAGCTCTCACGCCATAAAACAAGTGATGTTCATATTACTTTATATTAGTCTTGTTAAAATATATTAAGATATTATGTATTCGGATCTTAAAAAAATACATACCACAGTTTTTATAGAATCTTATGGATTATTGTGATTTTGTAATAGAATGAATTATCGTGATTTTAAGTTTACCATACTCATTAAGTCTATATATACTCTAAATTTGATTCATTACATATATCACACAATTTAATATAATAGAGATGTAATCACTTAAGTTTTCAGGCTAAACCAAATTCAATTCTATTACTTCAATTGTTTCTCTCTACATCACTTTATTTAATTCTTTATATTTTAACAAAAATGAATGGACAGAATGGTCGTGTTTAATTTTATGTCACAAAAATGTTATGGCATGGCCGCATGAGCTCCATTCATCCCTAGACCTAAAATTGTATTGAAAATTTCATGAATTAATGTCAGAAGGGTGTCTCCAATTCAAAATCTCATGGCTGAACAAGTCATGTTTGCCTAAGATGCAGCTGGACATCAGTAATATAATTGTAAAGAATGTAAAATATTAATACTAAATTGCTAATCAATATGAATCACATGCTTGTGTCTCGTTCAACGAAATCCAATATTTTTTGTACAAGTGAATGTGATTGATCAAATAAGACAAAATGGATTATGGATCTTACTTGTTCATTTCATGTTGCCAAAATTACCAAGCAGGCATTGATAACAGGTAGATTTATAACCTATTATTTTGATTATATGGTAAAAAAAGAAACTAAAATATGAATAATATCATAGTTAAACTTTTCTTTTCCTGATTTTAGAGTCCAATTCAGCTTTTCTTTTCTCTCCTTGAGACTGATGTCATTAGGCAGATTCGATTTCATATGCAACAATTAAAGCCTAACCGATTTGCTGAACTATTTGGCGGTCCATGAATGACTTATCAATTTGGTTGTTTACAATCAAACATGCAAAGATGTCAAAGAAAGAGCTCAGCCTTTTGGTGAAAATGTCCACTATTGGGTATATGCCATGATGATGCTTCACACCGACATCAGCAGCCCCATTAAAGAGGAGACTCTTATTGGTGAGAAAAATATATGGACTTCACGTCAGTCAATAATCAAACACTCCCTACTAGAGACGGAACTATATGAGACTCCAATAATTTTTTTTTAGTTTGAAAAATTTTTAGCATCTAATAAAAAATAATAAGATTACAAATTTTATAAATTCTCACTCAAATTTATTATTATTTTTAAAATACAATTATATTTAAGGCATGTGGCAAAAGAAAATTCTTTGTCTAATTCAAAAGAAAATATTTGGTATAAGTAATAATAAATTGTGCAAGGAGAATTAGGTTTTCTCAACCTAGTTCCAACCATCCACTTTTCGGACTGTATCCAATATGCTTAGTTTTCATTTTTTTTTTTCTTGAATACTCAAAAAAAAATTTCTTCAATTAAGTGTTATTTTTATAATTTTTTTAATAATTAATTTGTTGAACTTTGGAACAGGAAAGAGTGTCACCTAACATGTCAATTGAAAAGAAAACGAGTGTTTTTTTTTTTTTTTAGAGATTGATTGAAAATAGTTTCCAAAAATGATTATTGGTTAGTGTATTACTTTGTTATTTGTGGGTCAAATAATTGTGACATATGCTCGGCATCAGTGTATTCCAAAAGTTTGTTAGTATTGTTAGTAATAAATAAGTTCTATTTTAAAAATAAAAAATAAAAAATTCAGGTGTTTAAGAGGTTAAAATTTTCAATAAACCAAAAATATATAACAAATGAGTTAAATCAAAAATAATTTTCAATCCTCTATCTAAAATGTGGTCAAGAATGTGTTCAATAAAATGTGGTCTAAAATGTGGTCTAACAAATGGTCTAAAATGTGGTCAATAAAATTTTCAATAAACCAAAAATATATATAACAAATATATGCTCGGCATCAGTGAAATCGCAGTCTCATTTACTAATGAGTAAAAGTTCAATTTGATTTAACCAAAGACTATTAATAAAGAAAAAGCGAAAAGGAATGAAATTCAAATAAATATTAGCAATATAGATTTTGCATTGGCTTAGCTGCACCCATATTTATGTGGTCAAGAAGCATTTTCTTTGAGTACTCATATTGAAGAAGAATCAATCTTGCACCTATGCATCTAGAAGACCAAAATAATATTATTTATAAGATTGTGGATGATATAATATATAATATGGTACAAATAAATGTCCTAGATCTGATACTGCATTTTATTCTTATTTTTATTTCTAATAATTTTTATTTTTTATTTGGTGGTGGTGAATATTCTTTTAACAACTCATTTAGTCAAAGAAAGGTTAAAAATTCGTCAGTAGTCGTTGAAACTTTTTATAAAAATAAAATAAAATTTGGAGGTATAAGTCGTTGATACTTGATACCAACCAGAAGAGACTTATTTCAACCAAAAAATAAATATATAATTTTAGGAGTGGGAACATATGCTTTGGCATTGTGGTGGAATCGTACATCATTCTTCCATAAAAAAAAAACCATGTGAGAATCCATCATGAACATTAAATTGCGGAATGGACCACTTCTCTCCAAACCCATTCATTAGGTGCGAGTTGGCGTCACCTATAATGCTATAATTAGCTTAGAGCATTCTCATCAACCCACTTAAACACCAAATTTTGTTAAATTGCAACTAACCAAACACAAAAGACTCACACACAATGGCACTTAAAGGAATATATATATATTTTTTTCAAGGTGTTCACTACAAAACTTGAATATAACATCACAAAAAATAAATAATAATAATATTAATAATATATGAATCTTGCGATATAGAAGAATTTGGTCAACTATTATAATCATCATGTTTATCTTGGGTAGAAGATGAATATTTTGGAATAAATGATTTCTTTATTAGAAATTTCTCCATAGTAATAGCAAAAAAAGAAAAAATAAACTATAAGGCATTTCCACATATGATATGCGGATAAATAGACAAAGAGAATTTAATTTAATTAAGTTATATGATTAATTAAATTGTTAATTAAACACTATTATTTCAGTTGTTAATATTAATTACAAAGTCACAAGCCACAAAGTGACAAAACCACAAACAACCAAATAAATAAAACAATAATCAAAACACAAACACACACAGTGGACACAGTAAAACTGTGAAACAATCAAACCATCGCATATCAACCATCACCAGTTGTTGTTATTTGGGCTTATTTTGTTATTGCGGTTATTGTTTGAGTTAATTTTTTGTTGTTATTTGGGCTTTTGTTTTTTTGTTGGGTTAAGTGGATTGAGTTTATTAGAATTAGGTTATTCAAAATTTATTTGAGAGTGTTCAAAATTTTATTTAAGAGTGTTCAACACCTATAGTAATACCCGTAACCCACATGAGAAAAGAAATAGAGTTTTTGTTTAAGTGGGTAACCTAGTAATTTTAAATGTGGGGTAAAATAAAAATAAATCATTAATTTAAGAAGTTTCTAGAAATAAAAATAAATAGGTTGTAACCTTAGCAATATTAGGGTATAAATAGAGTTATAAACTTTATTGA
Source organism: Fagus sylvatica (assembly GCA_907173295.1). NCBI lineage: Eukaryota > Viridiplantae > Streptophyta > Magnoliopsida > Fagales > Fagaceae > Fagus > Fagus sylvatica. The sequence goes on from OU015766.1 coordinate 2,330,734, forward strand.
ATACCTACAGACACTCTTTGACGGAAAGATTTTCAAGGACATCAAGGAGAAATGATTTGAAGAAAAATTTGAGATAAAAATCTTGAATAAACTCCTTTCTTTTAGATTTAATCGTCATAGAGAAATATATGTGAATCGACTTTATTGGTTAGTGACAGGTAGCAAATTTTAGGTTGATATATACATGAATCCAGTGGCGGAACCAGCTTGTGACCGGTGCCCACCCTCAATTTTGAAAAAAATACATTATCTAGGTATATATCCTCTCAGACTCTCAATATTTTGCAAAACTCTTACTCTGTTGTCTCTCCATCTTCGCCTTTCTAGTTTGGATCTTCGCGTTGTTGCTCCTTCTTCTTTCCCCTTCTCTTCATCTTCTTATGGCTTTTCTTCTTTACTGTCATTTTTCTCTTGCTATTGATTTACGGGTCAAGACCAACACTTTATCTTTAATTGTTAGCCAACTCAACTACCCTACTTTTCATTCTTCTCCAACCACGTGAATCCCCCTCCCCCTCCCCCACTCTTTTCACTTTTTAAATTTTGCATTTTACTTTTTTGATGGGATGTCTTTTTGTTTTTCTGTTTTTATAATTGATTGAATGACTACTACATTAGTTTCACTTCATTTAATAACTAATATATATTGGAATGTCATCTTATATCACTTACAATTTTATAACCTTCTAATCAATAATATATATTAGGATTTTTAGAAGCTTACCCACTAAAAAATTAAGAAAAAAAAGTTTAAGTAACAAAAAATAACCCAAATAATATCATAAAAAATTAGTTAAAAATCACAACAATATCAATAATAAACCCACAAGCTCACACTGTCGGCTAGTCCTGGCTCTCGAGTCTTAGTCCTCTTGCTCTCTCCCTCTGACCAGTAATTTTATTCCCATCTCTCTCTCTCTCTCTCTCTAATATGAAGTTTGAAATTACTCAAATGTTTTTATTTCTATGAGAGTCGACCAGACACTCTTGATTTTATCTTGGTTGATTTTATTTTATTAGTTGATATTTTGTGGTTGATTTTTAGTTTTGTGTGAGATTAAAAGGTGTCTACCCTGGATTAAATTCCTAGATCTGCCCTTGCATGAATCGGCTTGGCTTTAGTTAGGATCAGGTAGAAAAATCTAGATTGTTATGCATATAGTATTTGGAATCAGCTTTAACTTTAGGAACAAAACCATTATTCTTGGATTTATTAGGTTTCAATCCTTCTAATAAGTAGATTACCATGAATTAGGTTTCAACAAGAAAGAAAATATATTCCATCATTTTGGGGTTGGGGTATTAGTTTAGGGATTTTTGAAATGGTGATTTCTATTAGATATTAGTATTTCTATTAGTTTGATATAGATATATTAACTCATCACTATTTGGTAAATTACAATCTTGCCCCATTATTTGGTAATATATATATATATATATATATATATATTATATATATATATATATATATATATATATATATATATATATATATATATATATATAATATATATATATATATCTATTGTGGCGGTTTTATGCAGCTAGTGGGGCGGTTTTTATTTTCACGCCTCTATATAATAATAATATTGAGGGGTTTTATTAAACCGCCTCTACAGGTTAAAAAGTGTAGAGGCGGTCAAGAAAACCGCCTCAATAGTTGTCTATAGAGGCGGTTTAGTAAACTGCCTCTGAAAAAACCGCCTCTACAAATTGTGTTTTTTGTAGTGCAGAATAATATTTGTGATGAGTCTTCCTGAGACAAAGGCTCTTTAAGATTCCGATATAATTGAAGGAAGGATTTTTTTAGCCTATTCGCCAGGACTATTGAGGTTAATTTATAGGAGACATTGCAAAGGCTTATAGGGTGGAATTCAATAACTTTCATCGGATTTTGGACCTTTAGGATTAAGGTGATAAAAGTATGGTTCACTGAGATTAGGATTTTACCCGAGTTTAGGTTAGATAGGATTGCTTTTGTAACTTTTTGTCCAACGATCTTCCAGTAAAGATAGAGGCATCTCATCGAGTCCCGGGGCCTTGTGGGGTGCCATTTGTCTTAGAGCTATCTCCAATTCTACGACTATAAAGTCCATGGTAAGAGTTGTATTCATAGAGTCTGTGACTACATTGCAAATACCTTCTAGTCCATGAACCTCAAAACACGGCTGGGAAGCCGTGAATAATGTCCAAAAGTAATCTTCAAATAAGAGGGCAATGTTGTCATCCCCAACCTTCCAAGTGCCATTAGTATCTTTGAGCCTCTGAATGTTATTTCTTCTTCATCTTTGATTCGATGCCTGATGGAAAAATCTAGTGTTTTTGTCGCGCGCTTTGATCCACTCTGTATGAGCTCTTTGTCTCCGCATCTTTTCCTCCTTACACAATAACTTGCCTACTTCCAATTTTAAGGCGTGAACACGAGAGAAATCTTGTCGTTGAATTGTTGTGACTTCCACTTCTTTCAACATGGCTGATTTTTCCTTGAGTTTGCGAGTGACCTGGCTAAAACAATTTCTACTCCATTGTTTAAGTTGGGTTCGACATCTTCGAATTTTTTCATGAACTTGTTACATAGGAGTACCCGATGTATGAGAGTCCCAAGCTCGACTGATGGCTTCCGCACAACCCGGATCGCCCACCCATATGCTCTCGAAACATAAAGGGCGCTTCCAAAAAGCTGCTGGGGAGGGAGGTTCCAGTTGTAGTCAAAGTGGGCAGTGGTCTCACTTGGCTGCGGAGAGATGGTGGACCGGGGTTGGGGAAAGAGTGTGAGACAGTCTGATGTTGCCAGTCCTCGATCAAGACGACTCCACATGGTAGCGAATCCCAGTTTGTTGTTATACCAAGTAATTAAACAGGCCCCCCAAGATCATCTTGAATACTACGGAATGCCTGCATCTGCCACCCTGGCCGTAGCAGGCCCCCTAGATTTTCTTCATTATGGGAGATTTCCTTGAAGTCTCCAATGCAGCACCAAGAAATAGAATATTGTTGGTTGAGTCAATGTAATAAGGCCCACAACTCGTGTCTGAGCTTAGTTTCCGCAGCTCCATAGGAGCCTGTAAGACGCAAAGCTATGTCAGTTCCTTCTTCTATCGAGGCGAGTAACTCGTGATTCGTTAGTTGGTCTCATCCTTCCAAAATAAGGCAACCCCTTGTACTCATGAAACTTGTAAAAAAACCTAGGGAAAATTACATTTTAAATCATATAATTTAGGAGTATTAATAAATTAAATCATATAATTTACAAAATAACAAATTAAATCTTAAAATTTTAAAAAGTAACAAATTAAATGTTGAGATTTCAAAAGTAATAAATTAAACCTTAAAGTTTCAAAAAGTAACAACTTAAATCTCAACTCACTTAAGTAAAATAAGGATTTAATTTGTTACTTTTTAAAATTTTGAGATTTAATTTGTTATTTTTGAAACTATAAGATTTAATTTGCTATAACTCCTAAACTATAAGGTTTAAAATATAATTTTCCCAAAAATCTAGTATAATGAAGAATGAGTTTCTAATATTAAAATAGAAATTGCTATGAATTACACTACCGAATGATAATGGATGAATTTCATTATTTATAAGAACTGGATTGATTTGGTTTATATATATACTTTAAAGTTGTCTTGAAATGTGAATCGGACCATAACTTGGGCCCCCAATTTACACAAATTTCTGATGGTGTTTTAATAGTGGGAGCCTGTATGGTCAGCTGTCAGCCTGAGTTAACCTACCAATAAAGACGATGTACAAAAGGAACTAAATCCTAGAGACATTAAAATCGTAGTTCCTAAAATGGTTAAAAAAAAAAAAACTTGGTTGGCACACGTTTCATCCTTACTTCTAATCACATCTTCTAAATTTTAAACTTCACTGAAATGCTAGATAAGGTATTGAATTTGGGATTAGCATGAATCTAGTCACCCAAAGTGCATTAAATGCATACAGTTTCGTTACGTGGGCGTGGTGTGTTCTACATGCATGGTTTTTGGGTACAAGTGTATGGACAGTCTCATCCCTATATACAAGTTTGTCCTCAATGCCTTAAGTATCTCACTTCCAATTTTCCATTGACTGTCACCAACCATAGTAATAAAGAGAAACCGCATGCCATGTTTGACTCCATTTGCTTCCTTTCCTCAACCTTCCCTATCAAAGATTAACTTTAGATTTTGTTACAAAGAAACTATCACTCCATTGACAATCCATGGTAAGCTAGTTCAATGGACTAGTGTCTCGATCTTGTTTTCTTATGTTCTATCATATTACAATTATTTTAAATTTCAATCTTCATATTGTAGCTATTTGGAAAATGTGATGCCTAATCTGTGGCTCTAGTTAGCACGTGGTGATGGTTGTTGGGATTGCAATAATACATATATATAGAGCTACTATTAGAGTTTTTATTTTAAGGCGATGTACTTAATATATATCAATTAGAGCTTGGTGTGGTTGCAAGTGCTTTCCACCAAAAGTAACATGTTTATGTCGTCGGTTTGAGTTTTAAAATTAGTCTCTTCAAAAAATTTAGCGTGACTGCCTAACAATCATCTCCCTCAAATTTCGTGACAATGATAACTTTGTGTACTAGGTACAGCCTTTAGAGTTCAATCTTTTTTTTTTTTTTTTGAGAAATAGAGTTCAATCTTTCTTCTTAGACTAGATAATGGAACCCAAGACCTCCGGTTTTAGAGGAGCAATATGATCACTTGAATGCAAAGCCTGTCGTCTATTTTATAGTGTTGAAATGAATAACATTTGGTCATTCGCTACAACATGCAAATTTTGGTCACTACTTGGCTATATTGTCTTGTACAAGGGATATTCTTTCACTCTTTTGCCTTCTTCTTATTGTTATATGTTTCGATCAATTATTTTTCCTTTCTGTTTCCACAATTTAATAGGTTCTTGAGATGATTCCCGAGATAGAAGAGTATGTGGACTGGAAAGGGACAAGGGCTGATCCCAGAAGGCATGGTGGAGTTAGACCCGCAAGCTTTGTATGTGGTAAGATATTTAAATTAAGGCTTAATCACTCTTAATTTGATTGTGGTTTGAGTCAAATCGATTGGTCAATTTGTGGTTTCAGAAGTCCCAGCCACTTAATTGAATTTTTTTTTTTCTCTCTCTCTCTCTCATCTTCTTTTTACTTCTTAATTCTCTTAGTCTAACAAGGATAAATATAAATTGTTAACTTTAGAGGCAAAAGGACATAGAGACAGAGAAAATAATCTGTGTATTGAATATTCTGAATAAACATGTATATGTAAGAGATTATATATATGTCTAAACTAAGGTACGGTATAGTAAATACAAAGAAAGTCTTAAACTAGAACAATAATGACAGTATATATAAATATACATATGTTAAAATAAAGGATAACGACTATATCTTTGTCTTTTTAAACGAATTTTTTGTAATTTTTTTAACATATACTAATACAAGTGGAATGTAATAATGATAAAAACTAAATGAAAAACTTTTCTTTTATTTGTGGATGACAAAGTAGAACATGTCCCAAGCTTTTAACTATAAAAATCATAGCATCATCTTTTTTTTCTAATATATATATATATATATATATATATATATATGCATATATATATATATACCTAATTCTCTATATATTTGAAAATGAAATAAGGGTTTTTTTTGAAAATGAAATAGGGTTTTTTATTAAAAAAAAAGAAAGAGTTTTTACGAAAAAGAATTACTTATATATACTTTTAAGAATATATGTTGTAAATGCTCCATTGAGTTATATATAATTATATATATGACAAAAAAAAAAAGAGTAAATAATTATTTTTTTTAATAAAATGATAGAGATTTATTAATATTATGAAACCAAGATTACAAATGTAAAGATGACAACTTATATACAAGTCCAGTTACAGACAAAAACAACACAAGCAAGAACAGGAAAAAGACATTACATAATCAAACCACAAAACTTAGAACAAATAAAGAAAACAGACTCGACACAGCAGGTAGAGTAGCAATTGGCGGTGGCAGGGGCCATGGGCCGATAAACAACAATCTGAACACAGCATTTGGATTGATATCATGCTTGAGTCAAGGAGACGATAATATTTGGTCAAGTTTGGAATAGTCTTAACATTGCTAGAGGAACCACACCAGAGCAGCACAAGGTCCAGATCTGAGTAAAAAAATAGCAGATTTGGAACCCAAGAAACAACAAGGCTAGATCTTGAACAGGACACATTAGATCTAACCAGAAAAAAAAAAATCAAGAGTCCAGATCTAAGTCAACGACTCCAGATCTAGAACGTCAACAACCTGCAAAAGAAAAAAAAAACCACACAAAGTGAACAAAAAACCCCCACAAAGGGGGACAAAACCCCTACAGGAGGGAGAGAAACCTCCACTTCTCTGAACTACCCAAAAGGAAGCATCGAAAGGGGGGAGGAGAACCTTTGAAAAGATAAAAGAAAGAGAAGAGGGGGGGGGGGCACGGTGGGGGCACAGCCATGGAGGCTACCGCACCCAGGTGGCAAGTTTTTTCTTTTTTTCTTCTTAGAGAGGACGAGAACAGTGAGAGAGAGATAATGAGAAAAGAAACCAATCTTCACTCTTGCACCTGATTGATGGAGGCTAGGGCGGAACTAGAAAGAGTAAATATTAAAAGAAAGAAAAAAGAGAAATTAATATTTAATGTTTGTACAATATTTTAAAGGAGCCGTTAATTTAATTTCAATTTACGCATGATTTGAAATTTTTATTAGATAATCGAGAAACCATAAGCTTTGTTCTCTATGTTGATTTGTCTCACTCATGCAAATTGATCACTTTGATAAGGGAATTATTAATTTAAATTAACAATGCTGTAACTTGCTCCTTATTTTTTGTGTTCAGTGGTGGAGGTATTGGAGAATTTGGTTTTCTTATCAAATGCCACAAACTTTGTTGCATACTTTCTGAAGTCGATGAATTACGGACCAGCGAAAGCTTCAAACATGGTAACCAATTTTATGGGAACCTCTTTTCTGCTCACAATATTTGGCGGGTTCATTAGTGACTCATTCATCACAAGATTCAGTACATTCATCTTCTTTTGTACAATGGAATTGCTGGTATGTTATCTTTCAACTGTCTTGTCTTGTTGAAATTCTATTCACATGATCATGATAGTAAAGGAAAATTAATATATTGACATTATATGGTTTAAGGAATTGAAATAGTGCAAGACATTTTATTTTTCTTGTGATATCTAGCTATCTGATGTTAATGCGAGTGAAATATATACATGAATATTATTATTATTATTTTAGTTGAAAAGTTGGGATGGGGGATTTTGAACAACGGATGTCTCTTTTGGAATATACCAGAATATGTTAACTAATTGATTTACAAGTCTCTTGGTAATATAATAATGTAAAATTATCTAGAAGCTAGGGATATTTTTATTTCCATCCCAATTAATATATATCCACTTTGGAATACTCTCTCCACTCACATGGATAGTAGATCTCACAATGAATTTAATTAATGAAACCATTATTATGTGTTACTCTACTCCCAATGTATTGAATAATTAGTCATTCACGTATACAAATTATTAACACTAGTCGCAAACCCGCGCGATTCGCGAAAACGTCTTAATTTTTTGTGCAAAATATAAGAAATTTATTTATAATGTAGACCCGTAAACATCTGTAGCATCAACTTCTTGAATAGTTTCAATTATCATCAAATTTATGCAATGAAATATATATATATATACAAAACAAAACAAATCCAATTTGACTATAACACAAAACACACAACTTCAATCACAAAACCAAGGGAAAAAAAATACCAACCACCACAAAACTACAAACAAAGGTTCAGAACCCATAAATCCAATAAAAAAATAAAAATAAAAACTACAATCCTAGTAATAACACATACCACAAAATCCACAAATCGAATCAAAGAGTAAAAGAGGAAAAAAAATTGCATCTTTCATACACAAACCACCATAGAAACATAGGGGGTAAAAAAAATTTGAGCGCAACATCACCAATTGTTGGGATAGTGGGTAGTGGAGAGTTTAAATAGAAGATTGAGGGTACAATCAATTGGAGAGGTGAGGAGGTGAGGGAAAACCCCAAGGGAGATGAAGAGGTGAAGGACATGAAGAGGCAAAGGGTAGAAAAACTCCCGGAGATGAAGAGGTGAAGGACATGAAGAGGCAAAGGGTAGAAAAACCCATGGGAGATGAAGAGTTGAGGGAGATGGAGAGGCGAGGGGGGAGAGAGTGGAAGATGAAGAGGTGAGGGGGAGATTAAAAGGTGAAAGATGAGAGAGAGGGAGAAAGAGAGAGTGAAAAAGAAGGTAAGATGACATGGACATCTATGGGTGAGGAGATTATGACGTGACGGTGTTTGGAGAAGAAAATTTTTTTTCTCTCCGCTTCGAGTTTTAATTTATAGATAGATTATAGATAACATAAGTTTTTTTATAGGGACTAATCTTACTGACGGTCCAAGCTCATGAAACAAGATTACAACCAGCCATGGGTAGTATGCCTTCTGGGTCTCAAGCAGCGATTCTTTACGCTGGGCTCTATGCTATGGCCACTGGTGTTGGTGGTGTTAAGGCCTCCTTGCCTGCACATGGGGCTGATCAGCTTGACCACGGCAATCAGCGACTCATCTCTGCCTTCTTCAATTGGTTTTTCTTTTCCCTATGTACTGGTGGCCTCATATCTGCAACTGTGATGATTTGGATTGAAGAGAACTTAGGTTGGAATTGGAGTTTTAAGATATCGGTTATAGTCTTGACTTTGGCCCTTTGCATTTTCACTATGGGCTTCTCATCTTATAGATACAAACGTCCTGGTGGAAGTCCATTAGCAAGGATCTTTAAGGTTTGAATTTAATAAAGTTTGAAATTTTTTTTTTTTTTATTTGCTTATCTTTTTTTTTTTTTTTTCCTTTGACTTTGTGTGTGTGTGTCAAGGTGTTTGCTTCTACAGTTCGAAACTGGAAAGCCTCACAACCAGAGAGAGCGAATGGACATAGACGATCACATGACAAGTTCAAGTAATTAGTTAATTTTCCCTTGTTCTTAAATTAGGTGATTTGTGCATACCTAACAAGTATCTTGACAAGAGTGGAATTATCACTCACTCTCATCAAGAATAAGTAACTTGAACTTATGTCTAGAGTCATGCATAGACACACCCACGCACACGCGTGCATACTGCATACACACACAATGTTAATTGGACCCGGCTTACCATGAGTGATGATTCCGATAACAATAAGTTTAAAACCACAACAAAATTCACAATTGTTGAGCAGATAGATTGTGATTGGTGTGTACTAAAAGTTATGTCAGTGGTAGTTTCATACGAGCATAATGTTGCACCAATTACATTCTGTCATATCAACAGTTGTGAAATTATTATAAATTCGTTGGATATGTGGCATTGTTGATCCTATAAAGAATAAGAACTAAGCAAAAGAACCACAAAAATACAAGTTTCAAATCCTTACTAATTAATGCAAGAGGCAAATAGAAGTCATAGTAGATGGATAATAATTGTCTCAGACCACACATTATTATTTCACATCAGCTAAGTGTGAATATATACATATATATATATATATATATATATATATATATATATATATATATATGATGTTCACTATTTGTAAACATTTGTGGATATATGTCCACATCTAAGTTGTGTGTTGTGTGAACCCATAGTAAAAGGGCCAACAAGATTTTAACATTACTAGAGTCAAGCACATAGAAGCTAAAAAGTTACATTTAAAAAAAAAAAAAAAATACAATAAAAAAAAGATTTGGGAAAAAAGATTAAAAAATCAAAAATCAAAATTTTTGGTCTTTAAAGGTTAAAATTTAATGGAGACAGAAAGGGTTTTACCTGTGCAAAATCTTGCATCATGCTGTTTTCAATATTTGTATATTTATCATTCATGTCTCCTAAGTTGACAAATAAGACAAATTTGCAGGGTCCTAGATAAAGCATTGATTGATAACAACATTAGTGCATCTGAGGTTGAGGAAACAAAAACTTTTCTTGGCCTGCTTCCCATCTTTGCAACCACAATTATGATGAACTGTTGCCTAGCTCAACTTCAGACATTCACGGTCCAACAAGGGAACATCATGAATAGAACAATAATAAAAAATTTCAAAATCCCAACTCAATCATTATCAATATTTCCCCTCAGCATCATGCTTGCTTCCATACCCTTATACGAGCAGTTCGTACGTATTTTTGGCAAGAAACTTCAGCAAAAGTCCAACATGTTCCACCCACTTCGGAGGATCGGATTGGGGCTAGCACTGGCATCAGGGTCCATGGCTGTGGCAGCTATAGTTGAAGTTAAGAGACGTGAGGCTGCTGAGAATAATGTCACATTGTCTGTCTTTTGGCTTGTGTGGCAATACCTTCTGCTTGGAGTTTCTGACATGTTAACTCTTGGAGGAATGCTTGAGTTTTTCTACTCAGAGGCACCTGATAGCATGAGAAGCATTTCTACTGCGTTGTCATGGTGCTCAACGTCAATGGGGTTCTTCATTAGCTCAGTGCTAGTGACTATAACCAATTCAGTGAGTGGGAAATTTGGTCAACAATGGCTTGGGGCAAACGATTTGAATCATACCCATTTGGATCTATTTTACACCCTCCTTTCCATTCTTAACTTTCTTAATCTTTTAATCTACATTTACTGTGCCAAGAGGTATTAAGAATTTGAGAATTGTAGGTTAAGTTAGTATTTGAAATTCTAATAAACTAGAATATGGTGCTCTATGTTACTAGAAGTCATTTTTATTAGAATGATATTGTGGGATCTCGAATCATGTTTTGAGTTGTAGACATGATCTTGTTCCATTTATATACATGAATGTATCCATGTACAAGACATATAGTAGAACAATATTTTGATCACATGAGACAGTATAAAAATAAATTATCTCTAAACGTGTAGTATGAAATTTTTATTTCACCTAACTTTGTCACCATTGATAAACTTAGGGATGTGCACAGGTCGCGATAGACGGGTCAGATCTGTTGTCCAATCCGTTGAAGTCAGGTTTACGGATAATCTATCCGTTAACCATCCGTAGATACATTCAGTTTGGACAGGTTGGTTGGTCGGGTTAGGTACGGTTGATTGGTCGGATCGGAAACAAATTATAACACTATCACTTAAATTCGAAACAAATTACAACACCAAAAAGAGAAGTTTTTTATTCAAACCCAATAAAAACCCAGATACCAAACCAGCTCAAATTGCTTACAATCACTAAAAACATTAAAAATAACCTATCAATCATTATATAAAACCAAACAAATCCACAAATTAAACAAAACTCATATAACAAAAACATAAAACGATGTGAAGAAACAAGCGAGAGAGGTCTTAGTCCTGGTTGTTTACCAGGAAAGTACTTTCCCACAACACGGAAAATGTGGTTGCCTTTCTTGTATGAGCCTTGGAGGTAAAAGAACTAGAGGAGATCGAGATCAGAGAAGTCTGAGAGTGAAGGAGAAACAAGAGTGAGAGTGAGGCGGGGTGCTCGGATCGGGCGTGTGGGAGCGTGATCTAAGAGTCTAAGACTAAGAGTGACTAAGTGAGGGAGAGATCGATGGTGTGGGAGCGATCTGAGACTAAGAGCGACCAGGGTTGGCCTTGGGAATTATGAGGCCTTGGAAATTGAGATTAGACAATAATAAAGATATAGAGATGAGATGAAAAAATATTAGAAGAAAAGAGTACTAACAGTACCGTGTAAAGAGAGAGAATAAGAGATGATAAAATGCTAGAATAAAAGAATAAAAGTACCATTAAATAGAGAGAGAGAGAGAGAGAGAGAGAATGAGTGAATGACTTTTTAATATTTAGGGTTATCAAAATAATAGATGGCTAAGTTATAGAGAGGGTGAAAACTTTATTTACTTTAACTCTTTTTTAGGGTGATTTTATTATTGTTAGGACTTAGGCTAGAGAAATAAATTATTGTTAGACTTATTTTAAAGAATTAATTCTAATATTTGGGCCCTTTTCTTAGGTTTGTTTTAAATATGAGTTTTTCAATTTTTTGTATAGGGTTATGTTATAATTGTTAGCCTCAAGGTTTTAATACCTATTAATTGGCTAATTAATCCAAGGACATTTATGTAATTTTGATGATAACAATAATGTTAAGAATTATTCATAATTGATATTTTTCATGTGAACTAATGATAATGTTGACTAGTTTATTAATTGGACCAACATGGTCAATGAAGTATCAAGCAAATGCAAAGTCGACATAAGTACAAATACATTGAAAATCAAGTTATCAAGACTCAAGACAAAGGAATCAAACTCAAGAATTATATTCCAAGATATATGAGAAGTAAGAGTTGAGTTTTTGTAAAGTTTATCAATATTTCATCTTTCTGGCTCAACTTTAAAAACCAACTCAAAATTCAAAAGCTAACTAATTCAAAAATAAATAAATAAAAACCCACTCACTAATAGTTTTTGTATTAAAAATTGAATAGGCCAAACCACTAACACTTGAAACAAAATTCAGAAATAGAAATATTATCTTGTAGGAATAATACCACTTTTGTTGGCCATTTCATTAAGTTAAAAAAAATATTAGAAAATTCTAAACAAGACTATCTATCACATAGTCCTATTTCTCAATTTATCTCATCATTGTTTTTCTCATTGGCTCTACCACATTTGAATTATTAATTTGGTCTAGTATATTAAACAATTTCTAAAGATGCTTTCTTTGACTAGACATTACTAATGGAGTACTAGACATTGAGCACTAGACATTAGTAATGGAGCACTAGACATTAGTAATTGAGCACTAGACATTACTAATGGAGCACTAAACATTAGTAATGGAGCACTAGACATTGTGCACTAAACATTAGTAATGGAGCACTAGACATTGTGCACTAAACATTAGTAATGGAGCACTAGACATTGAGCACTAGACATTACTAATGGAGCACTCGACATGGAGCACTAAAATTTTTATCTTATTATTGTCAAAAAGAAGAAATGATATTTTGGCTATAAATACTACTCTTTCTAAGTTCTAAACATCAAATACAAGAGAACACACAAGAGAAAATCTAGAGAAAGAAAGAAATCATCTTTCACATCAATCTATCATTTCTTCAAGCTTATATTTTCAAATCATTCAAAATCCTTGATTGAAAATAAATTTCTTCAAAATACTTCTTGAGCCATATTGATCAAATTCTTGATACACTATTAGTGTGAGCATATTGTATACTACTACTCTTGAGAGAGTCGTTATTGTATACAACAAATCATTTGTTGAAAAGGTTTAATCTTCACCCGTAAGAAGATTGTGTGTGGTTACTCTTCACCAAAAGGAAGATTTGTAAAGGTTTGATCTTCACTCGTAAGAAGATTGGGAATGGTTTGATGTTCACCTGTAAGAAGATTGGGAACAGTTTGATCTTCACCCGAAAGATGATTGTGAATGGTTTGATCTTCACCCGAAAGAAGATTGTGGTTACTCTTCACCTGTAAGAAAGATTTGTAACGATTTGATCTTCACCCGAAAGAAGATTGTCTAATTAGTGAATTTGGGAATCCTCGAGAAGTGATCTTGAGGTGGGGACTTAGGCGGGGAAGCCGAACCTCAATAACAATCATTGTGTTTGATTCTCTCTCTCTCTATCTCTTACATATTCAATTACTTATAAATATTTGTGCTAAATTTCATATCATATCTATATTGCAAATTGAATTGTGCTTTTATAATTGCTTAATCAACATTTGCTATTTGAGGATAGTTTTTAATTCCGCATTTAAACCGAAAAAGTTTGCCTCAACCTAAATCACCCCCCCCTCTTAGGTTGATATTTGGGTAACAATTGGTATCAGAGCCAAGGCTCTACATATAGATATAACAATCTTAGAGTTAAGATCATGGCAAACACATCTAGACCTCAAATGTTTGATGGTCAATCCACACATAAACCACCCTTATTCATTAGTAGTGGTTATAGTTATTGGAAAACTAGAATGACTACATACATTAAAGCTCAAGACTATCTCATATGGAAAATCATTGTAAATGGTCCTCATGTTCCCACTAAAATAGTAGAAGAACAAGACATACCCAAACAAGAAAATGAATGGGATGAAAATGATGTAAAACTCATTGAGTTAAATTATAAAGCTATGAATTGTTTATATTGTACTTTTAACTCAAGAGATTTTGATGAAATTTCAAGTTGTAATTCAGCTAAAGAAATTTGGGAAAAACTTGAAGCTACATATGAAGAAGCAAGTCAAGTTGAAGAATCAAAGATGAGCATGCTTGTTCATAAATTGTCTCAAATAGAGAAAGATGAAGGTACAAGCATTAGCCCTCAAGCATCCAACGATGAAGAAGATTCTACCGAAGCTTTTTGCTTAATGGCATATGAAGATGAGGTAACTTCGGAACTCAACTCTTTAGAAGATAATTCTTATAGCTATGATGAATTACAAAATGCTTTTGAAGAGCTAGTTGAAGAATTTGAGAAGAGTGTTTCGAAAAATAAAGTTTTCAAAAAGAAAGTTACATCTCTTTCAAACAAATTAGATGATTTGAAAAGCAAAAATGAAATTCTAGAAAAACAACTTATTTCTTTAAATAATAAAAATCTATCTTTAGAAAAAGAAATAATTAAATTTAAAATTGAATCACAAAGCTTCATTGAGAAAATGAAAGCAAAAGATGTGAAAACATCATCACAAATAGCTCATGATTCAAATCTCTTGGTAAATGAAAATAAAGAATTAAAACTCAAAGTTGAAAACTTAAACAAAATTTTGACTAACTTTACAACTGGAAAGAAAAATTTGGATAATTTGTTAGGTAGTCAAAGATGTGTTTTTGACAAAACGGGTATTGGATATAACCCGAAAGTAAAAGAAAAACACTATAAAAAATTCTTCATAAATGAAAAATTCTTGAAAATTCCCTTATGTGAACATTGTGGAAAATTAGGGCATAATCTTCATACATGTCCTATGAAAAATATGATTTGGGTATTCAAAGGAACTACTTTTCCAAAAGCTAACCCTAGTGGACCCAAGAAAATTTGGATACCAAAGAAGGTTATTTGAAGTTGTCTTGTAGGTGTGCTTGATATCCTAATCTACCAAGGATAAGTGGTTTCTCAATAATGGATAATCAAGACATATGACAGGTGAATAAGTTCACATCTACTTCACCAAAAATATGGAAGAAATGTCATTCTTGGTGATTATACAAAAGGCTAAAGTTATTGGTAAAATCGGTAAAGTGTCCTCTTTCATAATTGATAATGATAGCTTGAATGCTAAAGGATATTTTGTTATATTCAAATTTTCCATAAGGGGGAACATTGAATTAATATAGGTATGACAAGATACGTTGACATCAAATAAGTTTAAATTTATTATCCTTCCATTTGATTCAACTATGTTAAATCTATATACACCTTAAGAATTAAATATAAAATGAATTTATCCATATCGTGTTTATAAATTTGTTCATTTGTTCATTTTATATCTTTTTAGTTATATTGTTTGAACATTAGATTATATGCTTAGTTTTATGTATATTTGCGTATATGTTCATGCATAAAATAAGAAATAAAACTCATCATTAAAAACAAACTTGAAGTTCATTAAAAGGAAAGATAATACAAAGATTAAAAGAAAAGCCACAAAGGAGAAGCCACCACAAAAGGAAAAACCATGACACTTCCCACTACATTTGTTTGGGGATAGAGCAAGAAGCCAATTCCTTCACCTCAGCAAGTAGTTTCTCGTACTGCTTCTGCAGCTCAACAGTGGTCTTGCTTTGCTCTGTGGACTGGATTACTAAATTATCGGCATAAGAATCCACAAGAGCCTTCAGCCTTTTGTTCTCCTCCTTAACCTCCCCTACCTTCTTCTTACTTTCCTTCAACAACCTTTGAAAAATGGTGACTTGAGAACATAATGCTCTAACTTCATGATTCCTAACATGAAGACAACGTCCCATGTTAGAAACAGAGGCAACACACTGAATTGTGAGTGCCATTGAATCATTTATTATTTGAGGATCAGTCCTCCCAGCTAAAACCTTTCCATCCTCAGAAGTACAAAGACCCGCAGCTACTGCAGTTGCAGTTACACCATTCAGCATCACGGAGTCAGTTACCTTGACCAGGCCGCTAGGGGAAAGAAAGTAAGGACGCCAGACTTCTGGCATTGCAGTAGGTACTTGCATTACACTTGGGGCATCATTCAAATCAATTGCTTCTTGAGTGTTTAGAGAAGAAGAGGAGGTCATCTTAGAAAATCTAAATGGAAATTAAGTTAAAAGCTTGAGAGAGATGAAGTTAATCGAAAACCAAAGAGCGTTAAATAAACTTCAGAATTTTTTTGTGTAAAGCTATCATCCGACTCTCGAGAGAAGTCTGTGTGATCAAGCTGTCATCCGACTCCCGAGATAAGTCTGTGTGATTGAGCTGTCATTCGACTCCTGAGAGAAAAGCTGTGCGATTCTCTGTCATCCGACTCCCGAGACAACTTTGTTGAGAATCGAGTCTTAACTTATACAGAAAAACACACTGCCTCAGGAACCGATGTGCTGACAAATTTTAACTTATATGGAAAAATGCACTGCCTCAGGAATCAATGCGTCGACAAGTTTTAACGTATACGGAAAAATCGCTGACTCAGGTCTCGATAAGTCGACAAGATCGTCTTTTTGAAAAAGTCGATATCTATTCCGGAATTATCGGTGTCTCTGGCGTGAGAGAATGGATAAGCCAGACACTTTGCGAAATAATTGATTAAATCTGAACCGTTCATTCACCCACGTGACACATAGCAAAATCTGAACCGTTCATTCAACCGCGCGTCTGTCCTATAAATTTGCTTCACCTCTCGACTGCATATCGCACCTCTCAGATATTTCTCTTATTCTTCAAATAAAACTCTAAGAGGATGCAGCATCATTTAGAGATTCATAAAATCAAATACTTGATCTTTTCAGATAGAAGCAAGATTATTATTGATCAAGTTTCCACGAAGCAAGATTATTATTGATCATGCTTCTCGGTTGAAGCACCTCTCTCATACACCAGGTAGATGGGAAGATCTTTGGCATACACTCTTAATATATCTTCCTCATCCAAATCACTGGAAAAATCTCACTCATACATTGTTGATACTTCTGCAACTTTGTATGACAGAAGAGAAAGAGTACCTAATATATGGGCATCATCTCATATCCTTTCCGGGTTGCTTAAATCATTGGCATCTTAGGCATACGGCAAAGGACATCATATCCTTTCCTGAAGCATCTTCAACCGAACCTTCAATCACTCCTAGCCACTAGCATGAAGAATCTTACAACTATGAATGTATTTGTTTACATTTCTTTATGCCAAAGGGGAGAAATATATGATATTTTGGAGGAGAAACCAAAGGGGAGAAATATGTTATATTGATTGGCTGTTCTATGTTTGAACTAAATTAAGGAGAAATATGTTTTTGTTTAATTTTGGTTATATAACATATTTGAGTGATAATTGGAAATATTAAAAATAATATTTATTTTTCAATTTTCTGGATTTATTGCTTAAATGATAAATTAAAATTGAAAAAGGGGTTAAAAAAATCGGAAAATGAGAAATTGCCACATCCAGGGACTGGATTGGAAACTAGGCGACTAGATGTCCTAACCTAGGCGACCCTGAAATGTGTCCAGGCGACTGAGTCAAGCAGAAAGGTTTTTAAGCTTGATCCAAGCGACTGGATCTGCGATTTCTAAGTTTTATAAAATTGAGACAGACTTCATTTTCTCTCGATTTTTCTATCTCTCTCTCCTAGGGTTTTGGCCGAAAATCCATTCTAAACCTATTCTAAACACTCAATGATGAGCCTCCAACCGCACCTCCTACGGCTCCTAGCTCCTCTCATGTCAATGAGGACAACTTCCAACTTGTGTTTGGACGATTGGACTCTTTGGCCACTAGCATGAGGAACCTCACTACAAGCATGGAAAACTTGGGAAATCTTGCAACCAACTTTGACAACTTCTCAACTATGGCTACTCAAAGGTTTTCAACTTATGATGAGAACTTTGTGAGGTTGGCTCAATCCATTGAGGAAATCAATGAGCATTTGAGGAATCATGGCATATAGTTATTTGTTTTCATATTTGTTTTTTATGATGCCAAGGGGGAGAAAGATATGACATTTAGTCAATTTGCATTTTGGTCATGGTTGTTATTGGTATTATGGTTGTTACATTTTGATGTTATGTTTAAACCAAATTCAAGAAAAGAAATATATGACATTGTGATCATTTTGGTTTCATTTGCTTATACTATTTATTTTGATTGTTATTTGTGAACCAAATCAAAAGGAAGAAATGTTGAATGAGAATTTTGGTTGATAGGCATTTATAAAGTGTTACTTATTTTATGATGGAAATGCTTGAACCAAATTGGTATATTTGAATCCATTGGTGAATTATCATATCTTGCAATAATTGGTCATAATGAGCATATATATTGATTGCTTGATTATACTTAAATGACAAATTGATCTATGCATGAAGATGGAGGGAGATCTAAAAATCTCTAATACAAAGATATGCATTATCTTAGGGGGAGCTTTTCAAGAAAAGCTTCAAAATCATTATTCATATAAAAAATATCATATCATATCATATGTGTCATCATAAAAAATGGGGAGATTGTTAGCCTCAAGGTTTCAATACCTATTAATTGGCTAATTAATCCAAGGACATTTATGTAATTTTGATGATAACAATAATATTAAGAATTATTCATAATTGATATTTTTCATGTAAACTAATGATAATGTTGACTAGTTTATTAATTGGACCAACATGGTCAATGAAGTATCAAGCAAATGCAAAGTCGACATAAGTACAAATACATTGAAGATCAAGTCATCAAGACTCAAAACAAAGGAATCAAGCTCAAGAATTATATTCCAAGATATATGAGAAGTAAGACTTGAGTTTTTGTAAAGTTTATCAATATTTCATCTTTATGGCTCAACTTTAAAAACCAACTCAAAATTCAAAAGCTAACTAATTCAAAATAAATAAATAAAAACCCACTCACTGATAGTTTTTGTATTAAAATTTGAATGGGCCAAACCACTAACACTTGAAACAAAATTCAGAAATAGAAATATTATCTTGTAGGAATAATACCACTTTTGTTGGCCATTTCATTAAGTTAAAAAAATATTAGAAAATTCTAAACAAGACTATCTATCACATAGTCCTATTTCTCAATTTATCTCATCATTGTTTTTCTCATTGGCTCTACCACATTTAAATTATTAATTTGGTCTAGTATTTAAAACAATTTCTAAAGGTGCTTTCTTTGACTAGACATTACTAATTGAGCACTAGACATTACTAATAGAGCACTAGACATTAGTAATGGAGCACTAAACATTATTAATGGAGCACTAGACATTAGTAATGGAGCACTAGACATTGAGCACAAGACATTAGTAATGGAGCACTAGACATTGTGCACTAGACATTAGTAATGGAGCACTAGACATTGAGCACTAGACATTACTAATGGAGCACTAGACATGGAGCACTAAAAATTTTATCTTATTATTGTCAAAAAGAAGAAACGATATTTTGGCTATAAATACTACTCTTTCTAAGTTCTAAACATCAAATACAAGAGAACACACAAGAGAAAATCTAGAGAAAGAAAGAAATCATCCTTCACATCAATCTATCATTTCTTCAAGCTTATATTTTCAAATCATTCAAAATCCTTGATTGAAAATAAATTTCTTCAAAATACTTCTTGAGCCATATTGATCAAATTCTTGATACACTATTAGTGTGAGCATATTGTATACTACTACTCTTGAGAGAGCCATTATTGTATACAACAAATCATTTGTTGAAAAGGTTTAATCTTCACCCGTAAGAAGATTGTGTGTGGTTACTCTTCACCAAAAGGAAGATTTGTAAAGGTTTGATCTTCATCCGTAAGAAGATTGAGAATGATTTGATCTTCACCTGAAAGAAGATTGTGAACGGTTTGATCTTCACCCAAAAGAAGTTTGTTTTAACTCTTCACCTGTAAGAAAGATTTGTAACGATTTGATCTTCACCCGAAAGAAGATTGTCTAATTAGTGAATTTACGAATCCTCGAGAAGTGATCTTGAGGTGGGGACGTAGGCGGGGAAGCCGATCCTCAATAACAATCATTGTGTTTGATTCTCTCTCTCTATCTCTTACATATTCAATTGCTTATATATATTTGTGCTAAATTTCATATCATATCTATATTGCAAATTGAATTGTGCTTTTATAATTGCTTAATCAACATTTGCTATTTGAGGATAGTTTTTAATTCTGTATTTAAATTGAAAAAGTTTGCCTCAACCTAAATCACCCCCCCTCTTAGGCTAATATTTGGGTAACAATAATTTTTATCTTTGGCCTTTTAAAATTATAAGGGCCTTAAAAAATTTTGGGATGAGGCCTAATTTTAAGATGAGACCTGGAGCGGTCGCCTACCTTGTCCATGCCCAAGGCCACCCCTAAAAGTGACTAAGTGAGGGAGAGATAGGGCGGTTTGAGAGTGAAAGTAAGAGTGAGGAGGCGATGGTGTGGCGGTTGGCTAGGGTTTGAGAGAGAGAGAGAGAGTGAGATCGGGTGAGAGAGTGAGTCTAAAATGAGAGAGTGAGTGAGGGACGTGTGGGGTGGGCTGGGGTGGGGTGGGATAGCTAGGGTTAGATTATTTTTGTAATATAATTATTATATGGTCAGTCAAGTTACCCCACAAAAAATAAGAAACCCATGACCCGCTTGAAATCTGAAAATTCTCAAAATCCCAATTTGTATCCGTCCAAATATCGCAGGCGGACGGTGATCGGGTCGATTTGAGTGGAAGATTGGACACCCCTAAGTTAGAGGGTGTTATTTTTGTAACCAATGGTTGCTTATGTCCCTTCCCTTAGACCCAAGAAATGGGTCTGGTTAAGGGTTTTGCTTCAAACTAAGTTGGTTGCAAAACATATTAACCTTACTGGGTTTTTTACATATTGGGTTAACACTGTATAACCCTATTTTTCATATAAAAAATTAAATATAAAAAACACATTCTTTTTTTCTTCATTTCAACATAAATTAGGGAACAAAGGATCGAAAACAATCAAAATTTAAATTAAATTATGTATAAATTTTAAAGTTTACAATCCAAAGATCAATAGTCTATTAGTTTCACACCAAAACAAAATGATATATAGACCAAATATCAATAGTAGGTGCACCTGTTGTAGAATGTGATTGTGAAATAAAGTTAATATGTCATATTTTACTAATAAATACATAGCCATGGTAGGATTAAGCATGGTTGCATAGGATAATGTTTGTTTGGCCCAAGTAATTTAGAGAAATTTAAAAAGAGTTTTGAAAAAGACAATAATACCTCATATGAGATAATTAACATTGTATTGCACAAATTTTATACCAAAAAAAAAAAAAAAAAAGGGTAAATTACACTGACACCCGATTCTTTTAGGGAAACTAGACTCGTTATACCCTATTTTGGGGAAATGACACTCCACTTCCAAATTTGCAAAATAATTAACACTCCCCCCTTTTTATTTTCTTTTTCTTTTTATTTTTTTTTTTTTTTTAACCAATGCCTAACTAACCAGAGTTAAAAAGAAAAATTATATTCCAATTATTTTAAATTTAAATGGGGAATATTCTTTAAAAATGGGGAAAAGGGGGCTGAGTGTTAATTATTTTGCAAATTTGGGAGCAGAGTGTCATTTCCCCAAAATAGGGTGTAGTGAGTCTAGTTTCCCCAAAAGAATGAGGGTGTCAGTGTAATTTACCCAAAAAAAAAAAAAACAATATCATATTATTTTTTTTTTTTTTAAGTGAATTTACTTAATAATGTTTAGCAATTTTTATGTAACATAAATGATTAAATAAAATTCGATATAAAATTTGAAACAAATAAAATAAATGAGTAATTGAAACTTCTTGCTATATTTTCTTTTACAAATAATTATTTCCTTTAGTTAGAATATAAATAAATAAATAGAACAATAAGGTTGAGTAGAAACAAACTCACAAATTAGGGATGTTTTGAATGAAAAAAATAAGGGTAAATTACACCCCACCCCCCCCCTCTCCTCCCCTCTCGAGTTTGGCAGAATGACAATAACCCCCAAAAGTGACTCGAACAAAAAAATCACACCCTTGAGATTTGAAATATAACTGTCATTAGTCATTATGTTATTAACATTAACAAAATATTCTAATTTTTAAAAAGATTCTTTTAAAACAGTTGACCTCATATAAATTTAGTTGGTCTTTAGGGTTGACAAATGAAATCTTATATAAGCAATTATTTTTTTTAAGATTCTTTTATGGGATTTGAGAGAGAGAGAGAGAATTTTTTTTTAAAAAAACAATCAAGGTTGTTGGAAAAAGATCATAAAAATATAAAAATAAGTTACTTTAACAATGGTAGAAATTCATAAATAAATAAATAAATCTATTTAAAAAATGAAATATTTGGTTACGTTTAGTAATAGAATGTCTAATGATAGCTATATTTCAAACCTTAAAAGTGAGACTGTTTTTCAATTCATTTTTGGGGGTTATTTTCATTCTGCCAAACCTTGAGGGAGGAGAGTGTAATTTATCCAAAAAATAATCATCAACGCTGACGGCTAAATATAATAACAAATCAATGATCGGTAGGTGATGATCCTGGTAAAGTATTGACAATTGCTAAGCAAAAGTGTGAGACCATAGAGGCGAAGATGAATTGCACTATTGGTGGAGGGAAAACAACCCTCACTATGCTCAAAGAAAGACAAAGATTAAGAAGAGTAAATAAAAGAAGGGTTAATTACATATTTGGTCTTCAACCTTTGGCCCTTGTGTCAAATTGGTCTCTAACCTTTCAACTATGTCAAATTAATTCTCAACCTTTCAACCTTGTGTCAAAATAGTTTTTACCGTCAAGTGTTGGATGGAAAAGACTGATGTATCTAACAGTTTTTTTTTTTTTTTTTTTTTTTTAATATTAAAAAATTGCGAAGTGACATGCCAACTCAAATTAAAAAAATAAAAAATAAAAGTTCTAATTCATCAAACTCACCTGCCACGCACATGAGTTTTTTTCTCCAATTCTCATGACTATTCTTTGTTGCTGCACTTACCTTTCCTCCAATGGTGCCACCCCATACACAAATGCTTACCCCCCTAGTTCAATGGGTTGGCCTTACATAGGAGAGACTCTAAAGCTCCAGGGGCGGAGTTACGTTGCTCCTTGGGGGGGCAAAAGCCCCCCAAAATTTTAATTTTTCTTAATAGAATATATGGCAATTAAAGTTAAGCCCCTCCAAAAATTAATAACCAGCCCCCCATTTTGAGTTTTGTCCCTTCTAATTTTTACCCAATGATTTTAACCAATGGACAATAACGTTTCTTCCCAAATAGCATAAAGAGAATAGTCTTTAAAACAACATTTAACTTTTTCTTTTGTTTTCTCTCCGAGGATTGTAAATTTTAAACTATTGTAGTGTTGCTTTTTGACTACTACACTGTACATTTCAGCTGCCCCTTACATACCCATTAATTATTTCAGCTGTCCCTTACCCATTAATTTCTTTCCGCAGCTTTTTTGCCCATTTCAATTCAAAAAAGTTTTTTTGCCCATTTGGCTTTCTCTCTTCTTCTTTCTCATTTCCCAAAATTGTACAAACTTACTTTTTCTAACTTTTTTTTTTTCCCCTATCTTTCTTTCTCTTCTCATTTTGTCAACACAACACATCAACTTAGCAAAATCTCTCTTCCTTTCCTAAGTGCCACCCCTGCTTAGTGTGAATTTCAGAATTTGCAATGGAGTGAGGGTGAGGACCTCTCGTGGTTGGGTACCAAAAAAATATACTTATAAGTTATAATTAGCCCCCCATATGATAATTTCTAGCTACGCCCCTGTAAAGCTCTACATTGAAAACCTAAATTCCTTCTTTTCCAACAGGCAAAAACGGTACACAATCTCCTAAGCTAGATTCTCATTTCTATGTTGACCCTTTTGTTCATAGCTAATTCCTTAACACAATCTAAAGCAAAATAGGCACATGCAGAAAGAAAAGAAAAAAAGAATTGGCTTTTTTACTAGCAAGTTCTGAATTGTGTATTAATGTCCTCATTTTATTGTAGGTATGGGGATATATTAAGACCCACATATTGGGATGTCCTTGTGGGATGATATCAAGCCCAGAAGCAGCAAGGCTTCTGTTAGTGAGTCGAGCTCATCTATTCAAGCCAACTTATCCACCAAGCAAAGAGAAAATGAAAGGGCCAGAGGCTATATTCTTTCATCAAGGGGCCTACTACCATTCAAGGCTCAAGAAATTGGTTCAAGCTTCCTTTATGCACTCAGCATTAAGAGGGTCAGTCTCGGAGATTGAGAATATTGTTCTCAAACTTATCCCCACTTGGAACAATTGCACCTTTTACACCTTGCAAGAAATGAAGAAAATATTTCGGTTTTTCACACTTCTTATTATTTGCTAGGTGACGGCCAATGGCAGAGTGGCTGTGCGAGAGAGCCATGGGAGTATTTTCAATTTTAGGGTTTTCTTTTGTATCGGCCTATCGGGTACTCTAACCATACGATGGAAGGAAGAAAAGAAAGAAAAAAACTCAAGTAATTTTTTTTTTTTTTTTTTTAATCTGAGATGGCATATCACGTCACAATTTTTTAATATTAAAATAAATAGTTAGCAACATCAACTTTTTCCATCCAATACTTAACGGTAATAACCATTTTGACACAAGTTTGAAAGGTTGAAAACTAATTTGACATAGTTGAAAGGTTAGTGACCCATTTAACAGAAGGGCCAAAGGTTGAGGACCAAATACGTAATTAACCCTGTTAGTACGAAATTCAAAAATTTATGATGTGGCATATGAGCTAGCAAGAGTCTCAATCAAAGAGCGACGCGTGGAGTAAGTAATGGTCAAAACAGGAGCCAATTAGAAGAAGGCACGTAAACCAATCAAAGAGCGACGCATGAACCAAGAAATAGTCAAAACAGGAGCCAATTAGAAGAAGGCACGTAAACCAATCAAGGAGCGATACATGTTTAATAATTTTCATAGCTACACAGATGACATCTGGCAAATGAGATTATGCACGTTGGAATCTAAAGCACGTTCTTGGATTTTCTAACAGAAAGACCATGATCAAGGCAGTTATCAAGTAACAGAGGCTATTTTTATGGAATTTGAAGAGAAAATCAAGGCATGAAATGTAACCGTTGGAGTTAGCTTATAAATAGTGAACCCATGTGCATTTCTATAGGGACCCTCAAACAAACCCAAAGAGCATTTTTGAAAGATCAAAATATATTGTTTCTTGAGAACTTAGAGAGTTTCCATTTGTGAGAATTGTAGCTTTTTAGTATTTTATGAGAGAACGGTTATTTAGGAAAGAAAGTGTGCTGAGATTGGTCACTGTACATGCTTGTAAGTATTCCCTCAATTGATATGTTGAATGCATGAGAATATACTGTTTCCGTGAATGTTACCTCGCTTAATACTTTAGTTACCTCGATTGCACTATTTGTTACTATAGTTACGGCGTAGCCCTCGATTTGCACTGTTTATTTGCTTTAGTCTATAATTTAGGTTTAATTATGATTACTATGATGATTTTTACTTGCATTAGCTTAGTTAATTGGTTTTATTAATTGTTATCTACTTTATTGCTATTTTCACTCTCCTGCTTACTTGCATTAGCATAGTTAGTTAGTCTTATTAATTGTTATCCATTTTATTATTATTTTCATTCTTTTTGCTTACTTGCATTTTTAATTTAAAGTCATTTGGGCAAAGGTAAGCACTGAGCCTATTAAGCCCCTTTTAGATCGAAGTTAGATTAGGGTTCTATAGTAAGGTACTAGACCCTCATCTAACATAATTATTTGTTTCCTTCAAACAAATTGGCAACCATTCTTTGGATATTCTAGTTTGGCAACAAACAAATTGGCGACCACATTGGGAGAGCTAAATGCCAGTAAGAATAAGAAGAATGAAAAACTCTGGAAAGGGTGCTAAATTACCTAAAGGAAGTTCTAGTTCAAACGAGGACATTGAAATGTCCCCACCAGCCAAAAGTATGGTTGATGAACTTAGAACCTGGATGGATACAAGAATCTAGGAAAGATTGAGGAATTTAATGAGAATGACCAATCTGAACCACCAATGGTTCAAAAAGACGATATTACACAGTTGTTACTCCAAATTCTAAATGACTAAAACAGTAGAATGAAAAAACTAGAACAAGCTGTGAGCAATACTGAGCAATTCACTCAGAATATTGCTACATTGGTCGAAGGAATCACTCAAGGAAATACAACAAGAGGGATAGAAATAGGCCAAGGATCTGGCCATGTCGGTGAAAATCAACCTTAGATAGAAATAGTAGCAACAAATGTAGAAATACCTATAGGTTATCCCATCAACCCTGTAATAGGACCTGAGGAAAGACCAAACAATGCTAACCCTAATATCCCCATAATAGAGCCACCTAGAGTGGAACAGCCTCGAGCTGAACAACCTATAACAGAGCCATGAAGAATGGAACAACCCTGGGTTGAACAGCCAAGAATGGAACCACCACCAAGAGTGAAACTACCTCGATTCGAGCAACCAAGAATGGAACCACCAAGAGTAGAACCACCTTGTTTCGAGCGACCAAGAACGGAGCCACAAAGAGTGGAACCACCTCGTTTCGAGCAACCAAGAATGGAACCACCACCAAGAGTGGAACCACCTTGATTCGAGCAACTAAGAATGGAACCACCAAGAGTGGAACCACCTCATTTCGAGCAACCAAGGATGGAGCCACCAAGAGTGGAACCACCTCGTTTCAAGCAACCAAGAGTGGAGCCACCAAGAGTGGAGCCACCTCATTTTGAAAAACCAAGAATGGAACCACCTAGAATGGGACAACCTCAATTCGAACCTCCTAGAATGGAACCAATCCAGCCAAGAATGGGCCAACCAGAGGGGGGGTTTAGATTCGAACCACCTCAAAGATTTGAGCTAATAAGAAATGAGCCATATAGGGAACAGTTTAGGTTTGAACAACCTTACGATTAGAGGGCAGAGTTTAGGAATGAACCTCCACGTAATGAACCTTATAAACATCCTCAAAATAGGAAAAATAGGTTTGGTTACCAAAACAACGACAGGCAAAATTATGGAAGAAATTGCTATGATGGCTAGGATAGGAATGCCTATAATGCCCCTGCCTATAATATTCCTGAGAGAGATGTCTTCAATAGAGGAATAGATCTCGAAGAAAGAAATATTGGAGTTGAACCTAACCCTAGACCTGCACAAGGTCAAAACCTAAGAGACCAAATCTTAGAAGTCATAGATCAAGCATTAGGTCCAGGTCATAGAAGAGCACCAAGACATCTCTATAGAAAACCATATCTTGAAAGGATAGATAGGGAAGAATGGCCTAAAGGATTTAAAATACTTGACTTCACCATGTTTTCAGGAGATGATGAAAAAACAGCCCTAGAACATATATCCAGGTTTACCATCCAGTGCGGTGTGTATTCCAACAATGGAAATGGAAAACTAAGGTTGTTTCCTAATTCTCTAACAGGCCAAGCATTTACCTAGTATGCTGCAATACCTGCAAACTCTATCAATTCATGGGAGGAAATGGAAGAAAAATTCCAATCCCATTTTGCTAGATCAAACGTAGGAGTCTTAATGGCAAATTTAGCTTAATTAAAGTAGAAACCAGATGAATCTGCAGAGCAATTCATCATGAGGTTTAAAAGAATTAGAACACGATGTCTCACCAATTTTCAAGAAGCTAAATATATTAAAATAGCTAGCAATGGTCTCAATTTTGAGCTAAGAAAGAAATTTGAAGCAATAACCTTCATTGACCTATTCGAGTTGTCAGAAAGAGCTTCTAGGTTCGAAGGACTTTCAAAAGAAGAAAATCAAAGGAAAAATTCCTCTTATGGGACCTACTATCAAGATCCTAATTATGAAATTGATCTAGCAGAATACATAGGTCAAGGACCTTTTGTTTGTGAGGCTTTATATAAAAAGCAAATCCAAGCACAAGAGTCAAACAAACCAACCTCTCCTTTAAGGGCTTACTCTTTCGATGTGGAGAAAGCAGATGAAATCTTTGACATCCTTTATAAAGCTAATCAGTTGAGGATTATAAGAAGACATAGATTTCCCTCTAAGGAAGAATTGAAAGGAAAGGATTACTGTAAATGGCATAGTACTTATACCCATGCCACTAAATCCTATGTAACTTTTAGAAATGTGGTACAGGATAAGATAGACAAAAATGTTTTGAAATTTCCCGAAGCACCTCAAGAAAGTATGGCAATAGATGCAAATCTGTTTCCTGTTGTAGATGTCAACACTACATCTGTTGATTTTAGTTCGCTTATACCTAGTAAGAATTTGTGTGTCAAAACTAATAAGTCCAAGGTCACTTTACTACAAGTTTTTTGCCCACAGGAAAAGCAGCTAGTTCAAGCTACACAAGGGATGAGCAACTTAAAGATCGATAGGTCAGTTACCTCAAATCGATAAAACTTAGCCAAATCTTATCACAAGAGTACCTCGATTTAAGGCAATAATGTCCATATTGACAAAGGGAAAAGCGTGGCATATCCTATTGAACAACCTGCTTTCTCTTATAAAGAGATACTCAGAAGAGAGCCACCGAAACAAAACCAAAAAGATAGTGAAGATGACACTATTTGCAAGAGATGTAGCCATATATTGGCTAAATGCTTCGCAAAGACCAAGGAAGAAAACAGTGGGACGCAACACAAACCAGAAATTGGTAGATCTAAATCGAGATCTGTCTCACACTCACAGTTGATTCAATCGAGGCTTGGCCCTCAGTATGTGATAAGTCATGAAATATGACTTATTTATATGCATTTTAGAGAGATTCTATTGGGATTATGTTGCATTACATGTCTAATTACACTTAAATGGATGTTTGTTGTTCAATTCATTGAATTACATGACTTATGTATTTAAGTGTATTAATTTAATCCCTTAGATGTTAATTTGGGCTATGTTTGATTACAGGTACAAGCTGGATTAGATTGCAGTTAGATAGCACAAGCTGGAATGAGCAAAAGAGAAGAATAGAGGTGCTGGAGCACAATCCAGTAGACTATATTAGGACATCCAACAGACTGGATTCTAAGGCAGAAACTCCAAAATTCAAATCAAGAAGGATCCAGTCGACTGGATGATGATCCAGGCAACTAGATTAATTGTCTAGAATCAGGCAGAAACTCCAGACTTCAAGAATTCAAGAATCCAGTTGACTGGATTAATTAATCCAAATCAGGCAGAAAGTCCAAGAGGCGTTTTAATGAAAATCCAGTCGACTGGATGATGTTCCACGCGACTAGATTCGTGCGAAATCAATTTTAAAGAAAGTCCAATTGTGTTTTAAAGCTCTCCCAACTCAAGACCCATTGGACCCAATTTGTTTAGGCTCTGAAGTCTGAATTAGATAGATGAGATTAGGGTTAATAAGAGGTTTGTGATTAGACGTGAGAGATTAGATAGACTTACTTTCTCTCTCTTCTCCAAGTTTAGGTTTTCACTCTCATGGCCGCCTAAGCTCCTTATTAGGGCTAGGGGCTATGTTTTCTGTATAACGGTATGAGTACTTTGTAATCCCTTAGTTTTTATTGTTAAATTACATTTAATTGTTGAATATTTGATGTCTATTGATGTATGTTTTATTCCGTATTTTCTATAAGTTCAATCATGTTTTTCTTATGATTAAGGGGGAATACTTCATGGTTTCAATTAGGTATCGTGATTTATAAAATTGAAAGGTTTTTCTAAATATTACTCTAACCACTTTATTTTCTCCAGTTATATAGTGTTCTTGAGTTCTTTTAGTTCAACCAGGTCAAAAGCTCTTTAAAGGAAAATAATCAATTGTATATTGTTATTAGAACAAGGTTTTTAACCCGGATTACAAGGGAATCATACCGGTATAGAGAAACACCCCAAAACCCTAGTGCCTTTTTACATATTAAATTTCCATAAACCAATTCATTTTACCCTTTTAGATATTGTTTTACATTGTCTTTTGAAAACACAACTCCCTGAGGATCAACAACCCCTTACACCGTACTACAAGGTACCGCTTATTATTTAGCGAAATCAATATGTACAGCCAAAAATGGCTCGATCGAGGCCAACTTCTCATCAAACCCTAGATTCTAGGTTTGAATCAATCAAAAGGCCAAGAATGATAAAGCCACCAGTTTCAGAAGCAAGAAGAAGGGTTACCCTCGAATCTCCTGGCCTTAAACCAATACATAAACAGGAATATAAATATGGGTACAACCCATATTTTTTAAAAAATGACGCGAACCCAAAGATGAAGATGGATAAGGCAACAAGCAGCCTTACACCAAGAATATGAGAGAAAAGATCATTATTCTTCAAGGTCAACAACTGATTCAGACTCAATGGAAGTAATAACAGGAGCAGAAGCACCTGAATATCTCAAGGGACCTTACGTTCAAAAGGAAGACACTATCGATATACCAACAAAAGACATTGCCATACCAATAATGAAGAATGGTAGAGGTCACAGAATGCAAAGCATGGTAACCAAGCCTTATCGAGGCAAAGAGTCTGAAAAAACTCGAAATGATCACAAGCGCCTGGAAAAAGACAATGAAAACACTGAATTAGAAACAGAATCTGAGAAAGTCAAAACCTAATATGTGCCAATTCTGCCACAAAATTACCAAACAGTACAGGTTTGGTTTGAAAGAAAGAAACGAAGCCCGAGGGGCAGGAAAGAAGCACAGGATAACTCAATCGAAGCAGAACAATCCCAAGAAACATCAATGGGGAATATACAAGTCGATTTAACGGAAGATATTGAAGATATCAAGAACATCGAAGGCATTGAAGATTTGGAAGATATCGAAGGTGTTGAAAACTTTGAAGGTATTGAAGATATTGATGATATCAAAATTGAAGGAACTGATGATATTGAAGAGATAGAAGAATCAGAAGCCATGGAATGCACAGAAACTGATGAAGTACTTGAGATCCAACTTGGAAAACCAGAGATCGAGTCTGAAGAGCCAAGAAATTGTCAAATAATTAGCTGTAATGCCATCACCTTATCAAGGGAATTTATGGCAACAAGTTGGGTACAAAGGGAAGAAGATGCCCAAGGGGCAACCCCCATCTTACTAGCAAATGATGAAGAATTCCAAGATACAGGTAAAATCGTGTTTGAAAAACCTACTTTATCTATGTGTCAGCATTTGAAACCTTTATACATTAAGGCACATATGGATGGTAGACCCGTTAATAGGGTTTTAGTCGATAATGGGACAACAGTTAATATCTTACCAACATCCATGCTTAGAAAGCTATTCAAAATAGAAAGCGATCTAATAGCAACAAATGTTTCTATTAGTGGTTTTGCTAGTGGAGCCACAAAGACAAAAGGAGTCATTCCTATCGAAGTGAAAGTTGGCAAGCAAACTGACTATAGTAGCATTCTTTATTATTAACACTGATTTAGCATATACTAAGAAGAGATTTGATTCATTCCAACTGGGTTGTACCATCTTCTTTGCACCTATTATTAGTTTTCTAGAAAGATTACAATAATATCGAAGTGGTAAAAGCTAACGAATGGCCATTCGTTACTTATAACAATAATGTAGATGCACAGTTATATAACGATTGTGTGGGCATTGTAAAATTTACAGGAATAGACCAAAATGGGAATCCATTGAGGGTGACTGTTGGACCTAAAGAGCCTCTAACAATGGAGGACTTATTCAAGCTCAGCCAAAATCTGGAAGAGACAAAGACAAGGCCAGAAATTGAGAATGGCCTCAATTATTACGTTGAAGATGTTGAATAAACCCACTGATACAAAGAAAAAGGAGGCCGTCAATCTAGCCCAAAGAAAACTGGTAGGTTATGTAACAGAAAAAATGTTGGAACAAAACTCTCAATTTACTGAGTGTAACACACAACCTAAGAATGGCCAAAAAACTGTAGGCCAAAAACAAATAAGCACCCATCCCATAAGAATGGATGATATTAAGGAGGAAGTTCAAGATACCCTTATCGAGGTAAATCTTGGAACCAAGAAAGACCCACGGATAACCTTTGTAAGTGGTCATCTTGGACCAGAAGAATTTGGCAAAATCATGACAATCCTAAGAAGATACAAAGACTGTTTTGCATTGGATTATCCAGAGTTGCCAGGATTAAGCAGAAAGCTGGTGGAACATCGATTGCCAATCAAGAAGGGATTTCTACCATTTCAACAAGCTCCAAGAAGAATGGCTCCTTACATCACCCTCAAAATAAAAGAGGAGATTGAGAGATTGGTTCGAGCAAGTTTCATTAGGCCAGCCAGGTATGTCAAATGGTTATCAAATATAGTCTCTGTTATAAAGAAAAACGGTAAACTTAGGATTTCTATAGATTTTAGAAACATAAACATGGTCACACCCAAAGATGAATATCCTATGCTCGTAGCTAATTTATTAGTGGATGGGGCATCTGGATATAAAGTCTTATCTTTTATGGATGGACATTCAGGTTATAATCAAATCTTCATTGCAAAAAGTGAAGTGCATAAAACTGCATTTAGATGCCCTGGTTCCATAGGAACATTTGAATGGGTAGTAATGCATTTTGGTTTAAAAAATGTTGGGGCTACATATCAAAGAGCTATGAATTCCATGTTCCATGATATGATTGGAAAATATATGGAAGTATACATAGATGATATAGTGGTAAAGTCTCAAGACTTTGATGAGCATTTAAGAAACCTAGAACAGGCCTTTATAAGAATGAGGAAGCATCAATTAAAGATGAACCCATTAAAATGTGCCTTCGGTGTTACAGCTGTGAACTTTTTACGGTTTCTGGTACACAATCGAGGCATAAAGGTGGATAAAAATAAGGCTAAGGCTATCTTACAAGTCAAGCTTCCATCTAATAAAAAGGAATTGCAAAGATTACTTGGGCAAATAAATTTTCTACGGAGATTTACTGCAAATGTGGCAGGAAAAACCAAAGTTTTCTCTCCCTTGCTTCGATAGAAGGATCATGAAGCATTTGTGTGGCATGAAGAACACCAAAAAGCCTTCGATGTCATCAAGCAGTATTTAGCTACCCCACCAATGTTGATTCCTCCTAGAGAAGGAAAACCACTGAAGCTATACATCTTTGCTACCCAAGAATCGATCGGAAGTCTATTGGCCCAAGACAAATGTTAAGACCCCAACTCTTAAACATATCTACTTATCTCGGGTCCATACTTGTTAGATTTCATCTTTTCATTATAGTCCTTATACTCTAGTCCTTTTTACTATAGTCCCTTTTATTAAGCTTGATACAAGCTGTCACAGCTGGTACACAGTTGTTAAGACATGCAGTGTATTGTTAGGACATGCAATATAGGGTGGTATTGAGTGAGTCGGTTACTGCCCTCCATTGCACCTAAGTTGTTAGTGCATTAGCATGCTTATAGGTAGATTGTTATGATCTATAAGGACCAATAGAAAGCTTGATCTCAATGAGCCAATGAGAGGCTAGTAAGCAAGCTGGCCATGCAATTGAGTTACTTAAGGTCATTTATTTTGATGGCTAAAGGATATGAAAAATTGATTAGAATTGTTCTTTCTTCCTTTGTTTACTTGGAGATTGATCATCTCGAATTGATCATTTTTAATACTAAATTGGTGAGATTAATAGAGTGTTGAGGGCAAGTTTTGTTAGAATTAGTGAAGATTCTATCAATTGGTATCAGAGCCGATTCGATCATGGTGCAAGAACTTCGAAGTGGAGTACCTGCTGGGGTATTTCAGGAGACCTTGCAAGCATTTCAGCAGCAACTTGATGACCACACGACTGGAATGGGGGCCATTGGAGCTAGGATGGATAGGATGGAGAGTTCTTTTGCTGCATTACAAAGCCTATTGGAAGAAAGGTTGCCTCTAAGAAATCCAGCACAACCTGAAGTCAATCAAATAGCACCAGGAGCAGAGGCAAGAACCAGACCAGGAAGTAATTCCTCCATTAATGGGAGAACAACCTCCCTCTGATCCAAGGAGAAGAGAATCGAATTCCAATTGGTGCAGAGAGAAGAAATGCCATGCCTATGAGACCACCTCTCCATGGAGATGAATTCCATCAGGAATTTCCAAGGCAAGGTAGAGAGTTTGCTAGGCCTTTTCAAGTTGATGCAGATCAGTTTGATGATATAATGGAACCACCATGGCCAGGCAGAGCTTATCTCAGACATGAGAGACACTTCAATCAGGGTAATCAATACCAGCAACCAGTACCTCGAGCTGACCTGTATGGTGACTTCCCTGATCGAAATTGGCCAGTTGAAGGCCATAATGGACAGTGGTATGAACCAGGAGGTGAGAGGAGAGCTTATGGAAGAGAAAGGGAGCAAGTTAGACCTCCAGGCAGAGTTCCTTATTGGCAAAATCAAAGAGAACCTCCATGGCAGCAAGGAAGAGCTCCCATGGGTCCCAGACCAGTCAAGTTAGAGTTTCCAAGGTTCAAAGGAGGTGACCCTACTTCATGGGTGTATAGAGCTTTGCAATTTTTTCACTACTACCAAATTCCAGAGGAGGAAAAGGTAACTCATGCATCCTATCACTTAGATGAGGAAGCTTTAATATGGTTTCAAGATTCTGAACATGAAATTTTTAATTGGACTGACTTTGTGAGGGCTGTACAAATGAGGTTTGGGTTAGCTACCTATGATGACCCAATGGAAACCTTAACTAAACTAAGACACACACAATCTGTGGCAGCATATAAGAGTCAATTTGAGGCCCTGAGCAATAGAATTAGAAACCTATCCGAGCATCACAAGCTTAGTTGCTTTATGAGTGGGTTAAGGGATGATGTGAGGTTGGCTGTGAAGATGCAGGGCCCTAGAGGTCTAGGAGAGGCTTATGCCTTAGCAAGGATTCAAGAAGAGTACCTAGCCACTTGTAGAAGAGGTTATAGGTCTAGTTTTGACAATACCAGAAACAATTGGCAGTCAACACTCCCTGCTCAATCTGCTAAAGGAGAATTTAAAACTCCTGACATCAAAACCAGTCCAAAACACCCTGTATTAGTCCATAAGCTGACCCCCATGCAGATGTCTGAAAGGAGGAAGAAGGGACTCTGCTACAACTGTGATGAGAAGTGGAATCCAGATCATAAGTGTGTAAAGAGGAGAATTTATGAAATGGTAGCAGTCAATGAGAATGAAGAAGGACTGGAATCTGAGTTAGAAGAATGTGATGAGGAGATTGAGCTAGAAGAAACTGACCCTGAGATCACCTTGAATGCTCTCTTAGGTAGTCCTGCACCTAAAACAATGAGAGTGAATTCCAAGATTAAACAACAGAGGGCAGTGGTACTGCTAGACACAGGGAGCACTCATAACTTCTTAGACTGGAAATTAGCTAAGAACCTCAAATTAACCATTGACACTTCCAAAACTTTCAAGGTTAAGGTAGCTAATGGAGCAGTCATCAACACTAAAGGTGAGATCAAGGGATTGCTTGTTGAGGTACAAGGTCATCAATTCCTAATTGATTTTAGCTTATTGGATTTGGGTGGCAGTGGAGTGGTATTGGGCACTCAATGGCTCAGAACCTTGGGTGTTATCAGTTGGGACTTTGAGCAATTGAAAATGGGCTTCACACATCAAGGCAAGGAGGTCTTATTACAAGGAATGCAGACAGGGAAATCAAGTATACAAGGCAGTAAGGAGTTTGCAAGGAAATCTCCAGCACAAGGGCTGTTATTACAAGTCTCACAGCTAACTGAAGGCTCAGATCAAGAGCCTGACCACCTTGCTGTTTCTCAACAAGTACCACCTGCAGTACAGCTGGTTCTGCAGCAGCATGCTTCTGTTTTCAGAGAACCACAGGGACTACCACCTCTCAGGGGGCATGAACATCAAATACTACTTAAGGAGGGTACCCAACCCATCTGCCAGAGACCTTACAGGTATCCTTTTTACCAGAAAACTGAAATTGAAAACATTGTGGAAGAGCTGCTTGAGTCAGGCTCCATTAGACCAAGTCAATCTCCTTTCTCTTCTCCTGTGCTACTTGTTAGAAAAGCTGATGGAAGCTGGAGAATGTGCATTGATTATAGGGGCTTGAATAAAGAAACAGTAAAGGATAAATTTCCCATACCTGTAGTAGATGAGTTGTTAGATGAATTGAATGGAGCTTGGGTGTTCTCTAAGCTAGACTTAAGGTCTGGTTACCATCAAATTCGAATGAAGGAGAGGGATATTGAAAAGACAGCCTTTAGGACACATGAAGGGCATTATGAATATCTAGTAATGCCATTTGGGCTAACTAATGCTCCATCCACATTTCAGGCCTTGATGAATGAGGTTTTTAAACCTTATCTCAGAAAGTTTGTGTTGGTATTCTTTGATGACATTTTGGTATACAGCCAAGACTTAGAACAGCATGTGGGGCATTTAGAGATAGTGTTGCAGGTTTTACTTCAGCATCAGCTGTTTGCTAAGCTAAGTAAATGTGTGTTTGCTGTCCAAGAAGTGGAGTACTTAGGACACATTATCTCGGGTCAGGGAGTACAAACTGATCCCAAAAAGACTGCTGCAATGATAGCTTGGCCAATTCCAAAGTCCATTAAGGCCTTAAGGGGATTTTTGGGCTTGACTGGATACTATAGGAAGTTTATCAAAGGGTATGGCCAAATTGCATCTCCACTAACTTCCTTATTAAAGAAAGATGCTTTTAGATGGAATGGAGCTGCAACTGATGCCTTTGAGAAACTTAAGGTGGCAGTGTCACAACCTCCAGTCCTAGCCTTACCTGATTTCAATAAATCTTTTGTAGTGGAGTGTGATGCATCCGGGTATGGCATTGGGGCAGTCTTAATGCAAGATGGTAGACCAATAGCTTACTACAGTCAAGGGCTCAAGGGTAAGAACCTATTTTTGTCTACTTATGAAAAGGAGCTGCTAGCCTTGGTACTTTCTGTCAAGAAATGGAGACCATACCTGCTAGGCAAGTCCTTTGTGATTAAAACAGACCAGCAAAGTCTCAAACACTTATTAGAGCAGAGGGTGGGGACTCCTATGCAACAAAAATGGATTACTAAGCTGCTGGGGTATCCATTTGTAGTGGAATACAAAAAGGGCAAGGAAAATTTGGTAGCTGATGCTCTATCTAGACAGGCTGACAGTGAGTTGTCTCTTGAGATTGACAAGGCAGCAAGAATGGAGAACAATGGAGGAGCCAAGCTGTGGGCAATATCATTTCCTTCACCAACTTGGCTGAGTGAACTAAAGCAGAGCTATGCTGATGACCCAGCCACTAAACAACTCTTAGGTACTTTGGTACAAGGTCAGGTCAAGCACTACTCTCTGCAGAATGGGTTAATTCTGTTTAAGAACAGAATCTACTTAGGTCCTCAATGCAATCTGAAACAGAAGGTACTCTCCTTAATCCATGACAGTCCTTTAGGAGGTCATTCAGGCTATTTAAAGACATTACAAAGAGCAAAGAGGGACTGGTACTGGCAAGGGATGAAACAAGCTATCAAGACCTATATTAAGAACTGTGACACATGCCAGAGAATCAAAACTGAAACCACCAAACCTGCTGGCCTATTACAACCACTGTCCATTCCTTATAGGCCTTGGCATTCTATAAGCATGGACTTCATTGAGGGTCTGCCTACTTCAAACAGACAAAGTGTGATATTGGTGGTGGTTGATAGACTCACCAAATATGTTCACTTCATTCCTCTATCTCATCCTTATACAGCAGCAAAAGTAGCTTCCTTATTCATGCAATATGTGTTCAAACTCCATGGCTTACCTTCTTCCATTGTCAGTGACAGAGATACAGCATTCACCTCTATATTTTGGCAAGAATTGTTCATCAAGCAGGGCATTGAATTGGCCATGAGCTCTGCATACCATCCTCAAACTGATGGCCAAACCGAGGTGGTGAACAGAAGCTTAGAACAATACCTAAGAGCTTTTGCAAGTGACAAACCTCAACAATGGGTAGACTGGCTACCCTTAGCAGAATTTTGGTTCAATACCAACTACCACACCTCTACCCATACATCACCATTTGAAGCCCTATATGGTTACCCTCCTCCTACTCTCATGGAATATATCCCTGGTACCACTAAGGTTGAAGCAGTGGAAGATCACTTATCTCAAAGACAGCAGGCCATATCTCTACTCAAAACCAACCTAGCAGCTGCTCAAGAGAGGATGAAGCTTCAAACTGACAAGCACAGGCAGGAAAGAGTATTCCAAGTTGGGGATTGGGTGTATCTGAGATTACAACCCTTCAAACAAAGGTCCATGCATCAGAAAATGGGAAAGCTAGCTCCCAAATTCTATGGTCCTTATCAAATTCTTCAAAGAATTGGAGCTGTGGCTTACAAATTGGACTTACCAACAGATGCAAGGATTCATCCAGTCTTCCATGTTTCTTGTTTAAAGATGAAGCTAGGCCAATCCATTCTTCCACTACCCCAGCTACCTCCAATGGATGCAGGGGGACAACTCACTCCAGAACCAGCACAAGTTCTGCACAGCAGAAACATCAACACCAGAAGACATAAGGGAGGTACTGAAGTCCTTGTCCAATGGACAGGAACCTCAAAAGCAGATGCAACATGGGAATCACTCCACCAGCTGCAAAAGCAATTCCCTCACCTTGTGGACAAGGTGCTTTAAGAGGGGGGCAATGTTAAGACCCCAACTCTTAAACATATCTACTTATCTCGGGTCCATACTTGTTAGATTTCATCTTTTCATTATAGTCCTTATACTCTAGTCCTTTTTACTATAGTCCCTTTTATTAAGCTTGATACAAGCTGTCACAGCTGGTACACAGTTGTTAAGACATGCAGTGTATTGTTAGGACATGCAGTATAGGGTGGTATTGAGTGAGTCGGTTACTGCCCTCCATTGCACCTAAGTTGTTAGTGCATTAGCATGCTTATAGGTAGATTGTTATGATCTATAAGGACCAATAGAAAGCTTGATCTCAATGAGCCAATGAGAGGCTAGTAAGCAAGCTGGCCATGCAATTGAGTTACTTAAGGTCATTTATTTTGATGGCAAAGGATATGAAAAATTGATTAGAATTGTTCTTTCTTCCTTTGTTTACTTGGAGATTGATCATCTCGAATTGATCATTTTTAATACTAAATTGGTGAGATTAATAGAGTGTTGAGGGCAAGTTTGTTAGAATTAGTGAGATTCTATCAACAATGAAGATGGCCATGAACAAGCTATTTTTTATTAAGTAGAATCTTAAATCCAACTGTATGTAGATATTCTATTGTTGAAAAGCTTTGTTTAGCTTTGTATTTTTCTGCACTTAAATTAAGACATTACATGCTAGCTTATGTTGTGTTCATCATTGCTCAAACTGATGTTATCAAATATATGCTGTCAAAACCTATTTTAAGTGGAAGAATGTGCAAATGGAGTTTAGCTTTAGTAGAATTTCATTTACTATATGTGTCACAAAAAGCAGTTAAAGACCAGGCATTGGCAGATTTCTTGGCTGATCATCCTTGTGATGATATGCCAAAGGAAGCCCAATATGTGGCTTTAGTACCTTGGAAATTTTATTTTGATGGTTCAAGAGCTGAACAAGGAGCAGGTGTTGGAATAATTTTTGAATCACCACAAGGAGT
The DNA here is from genome assembly GCA_907173295.1 of Fagus sylvatica. Classification (NCBI taxonomy): domain Eukaryota; kingdom Viridiplantae; phylum Streptophyta; class Magnoliopsida; order Fagales; family Fagaceae; genus Fagus; species Fagus sylvatica. The sequence continues at coordinate 2,370,607 of OU015766.1, forward strand.
AAAAACCTAGTTAGCATTTAGAGTAGAGAAAGTATGCTCTAACAACCAAGTGGAATATGAAGCATTAGTGCTGGGATTAGAGATACTTCTACAGATGGGGATAAGGAATGTGGAAATATTTGGTGATTCACAGTTAGCAATCAACCAAGTCAATGGACAATATAAGTGTAGGAGTGTTCTACTAGCCCCATATTTAGTGTCTGCCCAACAATTGTTACAAGAGTTCCAAGAGTGTACTCTACACCATATACCCCGAGAAGAAAACCACGAGGCCAATAAAATGGCCCAAGCAGTATCAGGTTATAGACCACTCGAGAATGAAAAAATTGAAATCGAGGCAATAAAATCAAGAACATTGTCATTGATATTTACCAGGCAATTAAGGACAGAAATCTTTACCCTCGAGGTAGGGAAAGAAGATTGGAGAAGTCCAATCATCTCATACCTAAGAAACTCAAATGGTTGTACCAATAATGCCTTAAAACTCAAAGCCAGAAGGTATGTTTTAATGGGAAAAGAAGATGAATGCCTCTTCAAACGTGGAGCTGGTGGAATCTTGCTCAAATGTATAAGCACAAAAGAGTCAATACAAGTAATGGCTGAAGTCCATGAAGGAATCTGTGGAGCTCATCAATCAAGAATAAAGATAAAATGGCTAATACATCGATATGGATATTACTGGCCAAAGATCTTAAAAGAATGCATTGAATATGCTCATGGATGTGAGGCATGTCAAAAACATGGACCATTACCAAGGTTACCTACTGCCTAGTTAAGCTCGATCATTAAACCTTGGCCATTTAAAGGATGGGCAATGGATTTAATTGGAAAAGTTAGGCCTACCTCCAAAAAGAAGAATTGTTTCGTAATCGTGGCTACAAATTACTTTACAAAATGGGTAGAGGCCAAAGCTTATAAGGATGTAATTGAAAATGATGTGATTCGATTCATAAAATAAATGATGATTCATCGATTTCGTTTACCTCAAAGCATTACTGTGGATAACAGAATGGCTTTTAATGGGTCAAGCGTTTTGGCTTTTGCACAAGAATATGGAATCAAAATCCTTAAATCCACACCATATTATGCACAAGCAAATGGACAAGCAAAGTCTACCAACAAGATCATCAAGGCCAATTTAAGGAAAGTTGTTAATAATAACCCTTCAAATTGGGATGAATTATTGTCAAAAGTATTATCGGCCTATCGAACTTCAAAAAGGCTAAGCATCAATACAACTCCTTTTTCATTGGTTTATGGTCATGATGCAGTGCTCCTAGTAGAGATAACTGTTCAGTCACTTAGAGTGGCCAAACAAAATCATTTGAGCCACATAGATTATGAAAGTGCTATGATGGCAGAGATAATTGATTTGGATGAAGCACAAGTATCAGCGTTAAATTCTATCATTTTACAGAAGCAAAAAGTCATTATAAGAGTTATAATCGAAAGATTAGACCTAAGACATTTGCAATAGAAGACTTGGTTTGGAAAGTGATATTACCTCTAGGGACCAAAGACCCTTATTTGGGAAAATAGTCACCCAATTGGGAAGGACCTTATCTGGTCAGTCAATTATTTGATGGAAATGCATACAAATTAATGCATAGTAATGGAGAAGAGCATATCGGATCAATAAATGGAAAGTACCTTAAATCATACAAGCCAAGCTTTAATGAAGTGGTTTATCAACATAAAAGATTTTGAGATAAGGTAAAAAGTATTAAGGCTTGAAGATAGCCTGAATAAATATACACAAAAGCCAGAAATTGGCAATATATTAAAGCTGTCCAGAAGAGGCCAAAATTTAGGAAAAGAAAATCTTGATTACAACTCCTTGAAAGCAGCAAACAAACTAGTCCAACTCATTAGAGGCAAGGTCACTGATCTCTAAATGAAGGGTTTGCAAATCCTGTTCAGCTTTAGAGATCAATTCTACCCCTCGAACCAAACCTTGACTCTCAACATGTACTGATTGAAGCTCTAAACATTTTTGAGTTCACTTGGATTTCCAAATTTGGAGTTCACCCTCAAGAGACTTCACCATTTGGTCAATGGACTTTAACTCTGATACTTTGGCTTGAAGGTTGAGTTGATGAGCTTGCAATCGAGAGACTCTCTGCTCATGATTTGCTTCTTGACTTATGGCTTGATTCCTCTTTTCTTGGGTTGCTTGAAGGTTAGAAATGGTGCTATCAAGATTCTACATAAACAAACCCAGAAGAGCCCTGCCACTCTCACTTAGGGCAGAGGGATTGGCAATGAGAAATCGAGCCACTTGTTGAAATTGGTCCACCAGACCAACATCAAGAAGGATCACATTCACAGGTTGCCTTAAAAGCTGCTTGAAATTGTTCCTTCGATGGCTTCAAGGAAGTAATGACAGAAGAAGTTTTGGTAGGGGTCTGGCACTGTTAAAGAGTAAAAAGAACATCTTCAAGAAGTTTGTCGATGTCTCCAAGACCCTCGAACATAGGTTGAGCTTGAAAAAAGGAATTGCAAGTAAATAAGCAAATTAAGGTATAAGGATATGGATATAGAAAGAGGAAAGCAAGACTTATGCTAACCAAAGGAGTGGCAACCTCGACAGAGGAAATCACAGCCTCGATCGAAGCCTTAGCCTCGATAATTGGTTGTCTAACCTCTTTCTCTGGCATCATAGCCACCTCCCTAACTTCTTCTACCATTTTCTTTTCTTTTAGCACTATCTGTGCCTTTTGTTTTTCTGCCTTTTCTTTGGCAGCCTCCTTTTCTTTTTTCTTCTCATTCTCCTTTTTCTTCTGCTCCGCCTCCTCCTTTTTCTTCTATTTCTCCACTTTTTCCTTTTCTTCCTTCTCTTTCTTCTTCATCTCCACCTCCTCATTTTCTTTTCTCTTCTTTTCTACCTCCTCCTGCTTCTTCTTCTCAGCATCAGCCTTCTTCTTCTTCTACATCTCCAGCCTCTTCCCTATTTCAGCAATTCTCTCCTCCTCTGCCTTCTTAGCCTTCCTCCTCTCTTCCTTAGCTTACAAACGCTTCCTCTCAGTCTCTTCTGACTTATTTTTAGCTTCGACGGTAGCTACAAACTGCATAGCTTCCTTATGTTCTTGAGATATCTGTCGATCTTCAGCCTCTAGAGCCTGTTGAGCCTTGATAATCCCACCCAGAACTTGTCTTTGTTGACTCACATTTTTCATCAAAGTAGACAGGGTGGATGCATCATCGAGCTCCTCTACCATAGGCTTAACTTCTTTTATCGAAGTATCAAGGATTGCCTCGATAACCCTCAGCTTCTTGGCAGTAGTCTTTTTGGTAACCGTTTTGATAAGCTTCTTGCCAGAAGGTTTGACATTTTTGGTAGAAATGGCAGGGTCGATTTCTTCAACCTCAGGAGTTTTCCTCTTGGTTGAAGTTCGAGTCCCTAACTATGAGGTAGCTGGCATTTGAGGAGTAGGAGTGAGAAGCCTTAAGCTTTTTTTGGCTCTCTTGAACGCTGTGTTCTGAAGAAAGTTTGCCTCACAAGACTGCATTAGCTTGTTTCTTAAATGAAAAGCTACTTTAGCAAGTTAGGCATTAGCTGCATCAACTCTATCAGTAACTACATCAACCAGACTGATAAGAGGGTCAGAACTTACTGTAGCAGTAGCAAACTTTTAAGAAGAAGAGTCACCACCAAAAATCTTCTTCCCAGTTGAGGAAATTTGTTGGAGGGGTGTTGGAGTTACATAACTAGCTATGTGCTCCATGCCAACACCTAGAAAAGGTAAATGGTATTAAAAATTATGCTAGAAAGGTCATACAAGCATTAACATAAACAAAAGAAAGATGTGAAAGATACCTGAGAATTGGTGCAACAAGAACGAAGAGCAGCAACCCTGAATGGCCTCGTTCAGGTCATCATTATTGTTAAAGTTGGCTAAATAAGCTTCCCACCAACTTTGGAATTATGGAGATGACACTAATCGAACTTGAAAAGGATTAAAAGGGAAGGCTTTAATCCTTTCTTTGGACAGAACGCTTACCTTCTTGGCCTCATCTTTTGAAATCGAGACCCTGGCACTCCAATCTTTGTTTTTAGTCCAGGTTGGAGGAACTGGTAGCAATTGAACCAGGCCAAATTGCCTTGCTACCAGTGAGGGACAATAGGCTTCAACACCAACGTTGGTAAACCTAATAACTACCAAATCCCTTGAATGAAGGCAAGTGCGCCACACAGCATTGCCCCTAAAGAAACCCAAGTTTGAAAAACTTTTAAAGTCTTTGGAACCATATTGCTTGGCCTCAAAAGGCATAAAATCTTCAGGTGACCACTCCCTCGATGGGTCACTGAAGAGTCTAAAGCAATTTGGATAAGTAGGGATTTCTTCTGGGTACCTGGCATGCATCCAAGCTTCCCCATAAGACCGTAGGACGATGGTAGGATGCAGTCTAGGGGCGATCGAGGGGAAGTATGAGTAGGCCTACATCTGCATGAGCCACATGGGTCCACCGTGGGACTGTTTGGGGTCGGTGCTGAGTAAGAACATGGCTCGGAAAAGCTCGCCCAGAATAAACGAACCCAAATCCACACAAACACCATTTGCCAATAATCGAGCGATTGGGAGATAGTAGTTGATGACTCGTTTGGAAGAAGTGCAAGTAAAAAACTTGCATATCCAGAAGAGATAAAAGCAACACTCTTCTTTGTAGGTGACGTTGGAGTTGGAAGCACCTTTCACTTCCTTGATAAAATCGTTGTAGCTGAGTGTTATCTCTTTTAGAATGTCATCTTCAGGGTCTGTGTCAGAGGCCATTAAGCCATGAGCAGATGCACCCATGGGAGGCAGGCACGTTAGCGCAAAAACATCAGCTAACGTTAAGGTCATGTACCCCTCAAAAAAAAAAAAAAAGTATTGGTCACTAAGGACCAGAAGCTTATCAAATCAATCAAGAAGCTTGGATTAATGGGAATGTCGAACTTTGAAGCATGAATTGCTTCATTAATTCCCAATTTCTTCCATTTATCAAGTTTGGTAAAGGATAACCTCTCTATCCAAGCTGACCAACTGTCAGATGTTTTGTACCAATGCACCAAGGAGGTGAAAGTGTCCCATTCTCCCCACTTCATATGTTTTCTTTGATAAGCAGAAGCAAAATGAGGATGATAAGGGAAGATGGGGGAAAGATTTTCAGGGCAAGCTGAAAGGCTAGGGCCCAAACCATATCGAGATAAAGTAGACACAGAAGAAGAAGAAAATCGTCTACTTTCTAGGGGGATTAAGACACCCCTAATGTTTTGATCAACAGGAAGTGCTTCGATTATTTGAATGGCACGATCACAGAGATCACCATTGGAGGAAGATTTTGCCATCGAAGTAGAAAGAAGGTGAGATCAAAGTTCAAACAAGAATAAGGGTTTACAGCAAACTGAGAAAGAAACGCTTGAGAGTTGGTAGGATTTCAAAAGTTGAAATGATGAAATGATTACTGAGCAATGAAATGACTATATGATGTCTTTCATTCATTTAAGAGCCGCAAAAAAGCTGGCATAACCGTCAGAAGGCGAAGCGTACTTCGGAGCCATGTTTTCACACGTTTAGTATAGAATCTTTACTGAATCGTGTGCGAAGGGCATATGTTAGTACGAAATTCAAAAATTTATGATGTGACATATGAGCTAGCAAGAGTCCCAATTAAAGAGCGACGCGTGGACTAAGTAATGGTCAAAACAGGAGCCAATTAGAAGAAGGCACGTAAACCAATCAAAAAGCGACGCATGGACCAAGTAATGGTCAGAACATGAGCTAATTAGAAGAAGGCACATAAACCAATCAAGGAGCAACACGTGTTTATTAATTTTCATAGCCACACAGATGACATCTGGCAAATGGGATTATGCACATTGGAATCTAAAGCACGTTCCTGGATTTTCTAACGGAAAGACCATGATCGAGGCAATTATCAAGTAACAGAGGCTATTTTTATGGGATTTGAAGAGAAAATCAAGACATGAAATCTAATCGTTGGAGTTAGCTTATAAATGGTAAACCCATGTGCATTTCTATAGGGATCCCCAAACAAACCCAAAGAGCACTTTTGAGAGATCAAAAGATATTGTTTCTTGAGAACTTTACTTGAGATCTTAGAGAGCTTCCATTTGTGAGAATTGTAGTTTTTTAGTGTTTTCTGAGAGAACGGTTATTTAAGAAAGAGAGTGTGCTGAGATTGGTCACTGTACATGCTTGCAAGTATTCCCTCAATTGATATGTTGAATGCATGAGAATGTACTGATTCCGTGAATGTTACCTCATTTAATGCTTTAGTTACCTCGATTACACTATTTGTTACTATAGCTAAGGCGTAGCCCTCGATTTGCACTGTTTATTTGCTTTAGTATATAATTTAGGTTTAATTATGATTACTATGATGATTTTTACTTGCATTAGCTTAGTTAGTTAGTTTTATTAATTGTTATCTACTTTATTGCTATTTTCACTCTCTTGCTTACTTGCATTAGCTTAGTTAGTTAGTCTTATTAATTGTTATCCACTTTATTGTTATTTTCATTCTTTTTGCTTACTTGCATTTTTAATTTAAAGTCCTTTGGGCAAAGGCAAGGACCAAGCCTATCAAGCCCCTTTTAGATCGAAGTCATATTAGGGTTTTATAGTAAGGTACTAGACCCTCATCTACCATAGTTATTTGTTTCCTTCAAACAAATTAGCGACCATTCTTTGGATATTCTAGTTTGATAACAAACAAACCCATAAAAGAATATGAGAAAATGAGAATCAAAGAGAGAAACAGCTGATATTCTAAAACTACTAAACAAATAAATAAAACCATAATCAAATAAGAAAATAGATTATTTTTTTCTTCCAAAAAAACTGGTCAACCCACAAGTCAAACCAACCCAACCCACTATTTTAGCAAGTTGGGTTCCATTAAAAACCAAAATGGATCTCTAGAGCACAAGTGACAATCGACACATGAGGCACCCATTAGTACTCTCCAAGTGCCGATCACTTCAGCAAATGATCCTAAAATTCTGCGAAGTCTCTTCCAAATTTATTACACATGTTGGTATCCTAAAATCTAGATCAAGAGCAGCAGAGGAGCTTAATTCTAGAATTAGTAGTAACTATGCAAGTTAGTTAGGAACTAGGAAGTTGTTAGAAGAGTTGTTAATTAGCACGTGTAATAATTAGTGGTTAAGCTTGAGTAGTCAGTTCTTTAAATGGGACTCGTTTATCACATGTTTTTAATTAGAATTCTCTAGCTTTTAACGTGTGCTTAAATGTCTCAACCAATAGGAGTTTAGTGAGAGAAGTATAAAAGATCTTCTTTGTAATTAGAATTTTCACAATAAACCAAGTTGATGCATTTCTCCTCTCTCTCTCTCTCACTACAAGAAAAATCACTTTAAGCGTCAACCTTTGTTGACGTTAAGATAAAAAGTTGTCGCAAAAAATATTTTTTGCGTCAACTAAAAGATTGCCGCATAGTGATGCAATAAATCATGTCGCTTAAAATATTCACGTCAACAAATAGTTGACGTAAAAAGTAATACATTTTTGCGGCAACTAATAGCTTTTAGCGTCAACATTTTGTTGACGCCAAATCCTATATAACATCTTTTAGCGTCAATATTTTGTTGACGCCAAAAACCTATATAACATCTTTTGCGTCAACATTTTGTTGATGTCAAAAACCCAGATGACATTTTTTGCGTCAACAATTTGTTGACGCCAAAAACCTATATGACATTTTTTACATCAACAATTTGTTGATGCTAAAACCCATATGACATCTTTTGCGTCAACATTTTGTTGACACCAAAAACCTATATAACATTTTTTTTAAACCTATATAACATTTTTTTTTTCTTTGTTGCTATCACCTGATTTCTTTTTTTCTCATTCAAATAAAAATTAATAGAGATGATGAAAGGAAAAAAGAAAAGAAAACATCTACACAACAAAATAGAATATAACTTCTATTCATGAATGATTTCAATATATAGCATAAATTTTTTAATGAGGCGAGGGGTCAAACCCATTCTAAACTGTAACTATTTACAAATAGAACAAATAAAAAAAAAATAAGGGAGTCACAGAGGATGCGAACTTTTCAAATAAAAAGACTACATAAGACAAGTATTGGAACTCATCCTGGATTTTGCACACAATTGTGGTTTGATCTGCACGCAAATGTTCAGAGAAAGCATTGCATTTTTCTTGGATTGAAGTTCGTGAAAAAACTTCATGGAATTCAGTGTGACATCCATAATCACACAATTGTGGTTTGGTCTGCATGTAGATGTTCAGAGAAAGCATTGCCTTTTTCCTGGATTGAAGTTTGTGAAAAAACTTCATGGAATTCAACTGTGGCATCCTTTATGGCTACTAAATAAGCTTCACCCCAATAACACATATCTACATCTTCATTACCACCAAGATCTAGCTTCTGCCTCCTCACACCAAATTGCAATAGTGATAAGAAACCATTTGCCTTTTGGTTTAATATAAACAAAGAAAGTATTCAAGTATAGACCACGGAGAAGAAGACCCACATTGTCACCAACCTAATAACATTTACAAACTCATCATTATTTTATATCAGCTGTGCAAGAGGCATTCTAGCTGAAGGTGTTATCAATCACTTACTTGCCCATTATCCAACATTTTTTTGAACATTTCAACACTAGTGACCGTAGTTTTCAAAGGACCGCCCTGTATTGAAGAGGATTGAAATAAATACTGTCAATATTTGAACCAGATATTCCAAGTATGGATTTTGACTGAAGAGGACCTTCTACCAAAGGTCAAATCCAAATTAAGCTTAAAGAAGGCATAGCTTATCAGTAATGACAGACTTGTTCTTGGAGTACAGAGCAAATCATCAACTCATTTCTGAGAAGGAAATGCCCATTGATTTTTCACAGAAATATGAAAAAGAAAAAAACAATTCACGCACTTATCTACCTTAAACCCAAAACCTCCACTTTCTCACCAACTTTAATAACTCCTTGTTCAATGCAGCTAGTGGCAATAGTCTCATGCCCCTTAAACAAACAAAAACATTTAAAGCTAAGTTGAAATTCCAGAGAAACTATCTTTGTGCATATAATCACTTCAAAAGCATAGAAAAAAATGCAAGAGCTAAATAAGTATGGTGGACAAAATTTTCAAGCTACTCTTAGCAAGACACCCACCTGGTGTGCAAGCAGAATATGTTCCTTGGTCTGTGCCATGGGTCCATCGGGGGCAAAGACAACGAGAATACCCCCATCCATTTGTGCAACACTAGTAATCATGTTCTAGAAATTGTGAATAGGTGCATGAGGGCGTAGACACTTCTATAGGTTGTTCCTGACATGTTAATGCTGCAAAATTTCTCAAATGGATTAATATACTTCCTTCTTAATAAAACCAAAATAATTGTACAGTTTACCTTACATAATCTGCATGTCCTGGATAGTTCTACATGTGCATAGTGTCGCTTAGTAGTTTCATACTCCACATGTGCTTATAAATCAGAGTAATTCTAAGTTAAGTAGAAGATATTTTGAGAAGACAAATTTGATAAAAGAAGAAAAATGGGATGGAACACAAGAGTATGCACAAATGAAATAAGAAAACAGTATCCCAACCATTGCAATTGTAATTCCTCTATTTTTCTCTTCTGGGGCCTTGTCAATTTCATCAAAGGCAACAGCCTTAGCTTTTCCTTCTTCTGCTAGCACCTAGAGAAACATCACATGAAACATTTTGTATTTCATACTAAATTATTCAGTATTGTAGTCCAACTTTCAGTTACTTAATAAAACACAAAATAACTAGATTAAAATTGGGGAAATAAATATAATCCACAGACAGAAGCAACCAAACCCTTGTAATAGCTGCAGTCAATGTAGTCTTCCCATGATCAACATGGCCAATCGTTCCCACATTCACGTGAGGTTTCCTGTCAGCAAAATAATATCAAACAAATAAGACTCCAAAACAAAAACCTACTAACAACGGTATGACAACACGAAAATCCACACTTTTCATACATACACACACACACACACACAACGACAACAACATTACCTATTTGAAATTGTCAAGTTTTAAATAATTTGGTTACCAAGATCTGATTATAAGTTATTAAATGGTAAAAAGAAAAAAAAAAATTCGCAATTAGAGGGGCTCTTCCTAATTCTAAAGTTCCACCCTCCTTTTCCTTACAAGAGTCCTTCGGTTTTCAAAAAAGTATAAAAAGAAGTGCTTCCTTCCTTCTTAGTTATCCTAATTAATGCTCGAACAGTCTGAAATATGGTTCAACAACAGACTATGAATTTTGGTGCCAGCATTCACATAAAAGTTCCCATCAATCAAACACTTCAATTTCCCTTCATTGGCAAGTGATGATAAAATAGAGATCAGGTACCAAAGCTTTATAAAGAAAATTAAGTTAATAAGAATGCAGTGGGATTTGAATCCCCTAACTCATAGTATATGACTTTATTCATGTTTATCTCCCTAATGAGCATGTGTATTAACATATTAGAAAGATTTATTAATTGAATGGAATCAGGACCAACATAATATCGCACAAAGCAAGGGCCAGCGAAGCAATCAGAGAACTTTGAAGACCAATATGAAATAGAGTTTTACATCAAATTCAAATATAACAACCTTGTCATATTGCTTTGCTTTTTGCAAGAAACAGCTTTATCTTCAGAAACCAAGAATGAATAAATCACATAGGCATCGAAAATCAAATTAGTAAAGACCCACTAAGAGACACCAACAACAATATATATAGAAAATAAAAATCAGAGTAATATAGCAAAGCAATCAGAGAACTTTGAAGGCAAATATATAATATGTTCCACATCAAATTCAAAGTAAAGAACTTCATCATTTTGCTTTGCCATCTTTAAAAATAAATAAATAAACATAAATGTTTGCACAATGAAAATTTCTAGACTGAAATTTAACACTTCCACTCTTCATCAATATTTTATCTAAAGCCTAACACAACAACTTAAACAAAAACATTTCAAATCTATAGCTCAATCTCAAACACTGCTACTAATATTCAAATTATAGCAATTCAAGTAAAAAACAAGGAAAACATTAAATTAAATGAGCGATTAATGATAAATTTATATTTTTCCTAGGGTTTCTTTTCTCAGCAAACAATCATAGATTGAACAGAAAACTAGATCAAAAAAGCAAATAGAGAATTTAGAACCTTGAACAGTGCCCATTTCCTTCTCGGCCTTGGCCTGCATTTCGCGAAGAGCGGCAACTTCCTCTATTTGCAAATGATAACCATCCTAGAAAGTCTTGCTCAAAATTTTCCCAAGAAACAAACAGAGACAAAAGGACCAATCCACCACATGGATCACTAAAAAAATCACACAATTATGTCAAAAAAAAATCGAATAACCAAAATAACGAAATCTAATCGAAGTTAGAAAATTAAATACGAAAATCTTCAAAATTAATTAAATAAAGGAAAAATAAAAGGTGAGAGAGAGAGAGAGGACCTGAGGGAAGCTGGAGATTACAAAAATCAAAGATTGAAATCCACGAGCAATATAGATCGAAGATAGAGAGAAATAGAGAGAGAGAGAGAGAGACTACTTGGCTTTTTTCTTTTTCTTTTTTAATATTAAAGATTTAGACTATTTAAAGATGATAAGGGAAATATTGATCTTGACAATATCCAATTTGTGATTTTAGTTATGGTAAAATTTGTTAAACAGAAAAACCTTTAACAATACAAAGTAAACTCTGGAACACCAACCCAAACACAAAATGGAATGGGCCCAAGAAAAGTAAATAAGTGGGCGGCCATTTAGACTAAATTTGAAAAGACTGTAAATAGTAAATACTTACCTTTGAACCTTGGACAGCCATTTAGACGATATAGGTGTGCCTCTACTAAAAAAGAAATTGGGCCGCTCTCCAGCTTCCTTTTTATAAGGCTTTCTGCGGCATCTTTTTAGTTGATGCAAAACACATGACGCTAAAACCATATTTTCTTGTACTCTCTCTCTCTCTCTCTCTCTCAATTATTTATTATCCACAAACATCACCTAAGCACTCATGCTTAGGCCCGTTCATTAACCGCTCAGGCTCGACTCGAGAAAATGTTTGTTTATGTTCGTTTATTTAGCAAAGAGTCAAGCTCAAATACGAGTTTAGACTCGATTAGTAAATGAGACTAGCTCAAACATAATAATTTGTTCATGAACAATGAGACTTGATTTAAGTATATATAATATTATATGTTTATATCTATACATATATAAAAAATACTTATATAGAATTGATATTGGATTGTACAAGTTTATAAATAAGTTCCATAGATATCAAATTAGTATTTGTAATTTATTGATGACATAAATCATCAATTTTGTAATATAAACTATATATAATTTTTTATAATATAACATTAGTAAATGTAATTCTTATAGATTCATAAATGAAAATATTATATGTAAGTAATTCAAATAATATAATTTAAACTAAAATTTCTTAAATAAATATCAGCATGGATTTGTGAAGTGATACAAAAGTTGTTTTTACTATATAAGGGAAAAAATAATTTAATCAAGTAACTTGTGAACAAGTTCGAGTTTGTTTAATTAAAATAGACCAAACTTGAACATATAATCTAATTTATTGCTAAATTCGAGCTAGGCTTGTGTTTAAAATAAAACTGAATGAACAATCCTAAACCTTCAATACTTGACTCTACTCAGCTCGTTTACAACTCTACTAGTTATCCTCACACCCTCGCTGAGCCCTAGAGGCAAACACTAGCCTTTCCCAAGTCCCAATTAAAGACACTTAGACACTTTCCACTTCGAAAAGTGATCTTACCCATTTGTATCAGAGTAACAATCATCCTGGACGAAGGAACATGATTCCCTCAAATCTCTAAAACGCTAGCCACCCATTAAAGAGCCCTAAACACGATCTTCACCCGTCTTGAGATCTTAGATGAGCTTAAACAATTCATGATGAATTCCAAGAAAGACAGAGAAACAAATGAAATAATTTATCATTTAGCTTCCTGGTTATCCTCAAAATTAAACTCATAAAACATTTTAGAAAAGATTTATGGGTTTTTGTTTATTAAAATACGTGTGATTTGGCATTATCCCAAGTCCCAACTGTTTTGGATTGGAAGACCGAAGAAGTAGTAAAATAAAAGACATTAAATTTGCTTCCTAACTTGTAGATCAAATTTTAAAAGAATCTCGAGGAATTTAAAAATAATCACCCGCCTTGTCGCCATTTGTATATAATTATAATATCTAAAAACGATAAGTGTTAAATAAATAAATAAGGTTTCCTTAATCCCTGCTTAGAGTTTTGTGTCTGTCAAAGTTTGAATTAGAGTTGCCTTTCTTAACACCCTTCCCCCTCCCAAATATATATATTATAGCAATTGGCCCATATGGATAAAGTACCCCCCCTCCTCCTTTTTTTTTTGTTCTTCTTCTTTTGGTGGTCCTGTAACATTGAAATTGAAAATAATGCTTTGATTCATATTCACCAAACCACTTTTGTCTATCATTTGTTTGTTTAGGATGCTGCCCACCATAAAGATGAAAGAAAGAAGACTTAGCTTACTCCAAATTAGCGCAAAGTGTGGTGACTTTTAATGTTTTAAACCAAATAGGACAAAGACTTTGAACTAATAAGTAATAACCATAGTTTGTGATCATAATAAGCACATGTAAAAATTAAATCAAAGGGGTACAGGCAAAGAAATAGTTATGCACAAAACTTAGAAATAATTTCTTAGGTACTTTGATGTGGCATCTTAGGTTACTCGATTCAATAATATAATTACATTGGCCAATGAACAATATACTTGAATTTAATTTTCTTAGAAAAGATAACACATTTTATATTGTTTTGATCAATACAGTTATATGGTTGAATAAAATTGAAAAATCTAAAATACAAAACTTAAAAAACTATGAATATACATGTATATTTAGAAGAGAAAAAAAAAAAAACTAAGTGTGAATATGAATCAAAGCATTATTTTCAATTTCAATGTGAATATGAATCAAACAAGATCATTGAATGCTTTTTGACAAACGCGAGTCAATAGTGGTTTTTTAACCTTTTACACCTTCTAGATCTTGAAGTTTGAAACCTAGAACTAAAGTATAATTTAATTACTTCTAATTGATTTCAGTCTCTTCCTTATAATTATTATATTCATATAAAGAATTCCTTCCATTAAAGTTGAATTCTTTTGAAATATGAAAGGAAATTACCGTCAGTTGTGGCCTGCAAGAATCCACAAATCAAAAAGAACCAAACTCGAAGTCTTCCTCCAAAAAATTAGAAAATAAGGAGGACTTTATATTTCTCGTAATTTGAATCAACCGGACTTGTAAATATATTAATGGGTAAAACTTAGGTACACTTCCTTATGTCAAGTACATTAGGTTTCTAGTTGAATTCAAATACACTGAATTTAAATATTCTTGGAAAAGATAAAATTGTTTATATTTCATTGGTTAATGCACCCATGTATTTGAATTCAATTGAGGAACTTAATGCACCTAACCTAAGAAACTATACCGAAGTTTTACCCAATATTAAATAGGTAGAAAAAATAAAATAAAATAAAAATTATTCCATTAAAATTTTAGTTGAAATTGCAATATGAAAAGAAAACATTAATGAGGTGATGGGTCGGCAAAAGTTCACAAATGAAAGGAATCAAATTCCAAATAATCTTCCACCAAAAAAGAGTCCAAGTCCACCTTTTTTGCTGGGGCAATCCAACTATGAACTATCCAAATTCCAAGTCAGTCTTCCACAAGAAGGAAAAATGAAGAAAGTTGAATTTTAAAAAAGAAACTCAACCCTAAAGTCGTGCAATTCGCTCGTGGGTGAGCATATCAATTAGTACAACCATTCAAAGTTTCCAACGGTAACAACCCAAGCAAAGTAGGCAGGCCAGCCAGTCAGTCCCCCACATGTTCCAACCAATTATTTAACATTTTCATATCAAACGCGTTAACTTGGGGTTTCTCTCTCTGAAACGAGAAAATTGAGATCGATCGCACCCAACAAATCCATTTTAATACGCATCTTAATACAAAATTTTAAATTAACTATTAAAATAACTTAGGGGTAAACTACAGATGCAAGTACCTCTCATTTGGTGGAGTCTTAACTTCTACTTTCTTTAAGATTTGTTTTTTATAAGTCATTTCTATTAATTTTAATGGAATTTAATAATGTGGCAATTGCCAATATCACTTAAAGACACTTTCATCCTTACATTTTTTTATTTTCTCTCTAATCAAATCCTCATTTGAATTTGTGTTTATTGATAAGGCCTAAGTTTTAAGGTGGAATAATTTTTTCCTAATGGGTATTGTTGGTACATGATGACAGAACAAATTAAAATTTTCCTAATTGTTGAAAAACCATATTAATAATTAAACCCTTTTTTATATATAATATTAATTAACGTAAAATCAATTATTATTTCATATTAGATGAAATAAAATCAAATCATATACCACATAATAAAAGTTGAGTCTTAAAAACCATAATTGGGCCAAGTGTCTCTTCTTTAAATGACAAGTAATTAACTATGCTTTAGGTGTGCCAAGTGACTACCTTTCATTAAGGACTTGAATGAATTGCAAAATTCTCTTATAGTTTGGAATTATTTCAAATTACACTCTAAATAAATTTTAAAAATAAAAATTCAATATGTATGGAACTATGAGACATCCGATACACTATATAAGAATTTTTAAATTAAATAATAATCTGTAATTTAGTCATTTCACCAAAACATTCGCAATAAAATTATATATTATAGTATAATTACATATTATTTAAACTCATATACAAATCGTATCATATCGTATATTATATAATAAAAGTTGTGTGATATAAATTTTAGTTGCTCGAAGCGGACACTTTCTCTCTCTCTTCTTCTTTTTTTTTTTTTTTTCCTCCTTAATCAACTTTGTTCTTGGTGAAACTATATGGTCAAAGTTTTAAAAAAAAAAAAAATTAAAAGATATTATTGCTACTAGAATTCTATTTAAAAGAATTTTCATTATTTATTGTATATTGAAATAGAGTGAAAGTGATTCTTTTAGGTTTTTACTTTGAAATAGAGAGAACTATGTGTTAAATAAACTTTGATACGTGTCACTTTCCAATTCGATAGGTCAACCTTAGTCCAATATGAAATTTCATACTCGTTTTGTAATTGTAACACCTCCTTTTTGCCACAGCCACTCATAATTTCTTTCTGTATATATATTCATTCATTCATGCTCCAAGGTAGAGGATCCAAAAGTCTATCAGCCACAGCCTCTCAAAACACATCTCTCTCTCTCTCTCTCTCTCTCTCTCTCTCTCTCTATGGGTAGTAGTAAGCTTGTGATGTCGGAGATCTGGGTGGCGGTGGTGGTGCTGCTGCTGGGTTTGCTAGTCTCACCTGGGGAGTCACAGACATGCAAATCACAGAAGTTCACAAACAACAAGGTCTACACCAATTGCTCCGATCTCCAACAATTGAGTTCATATCTCCACTGGACCTACACTGCCTCCAATTCCACACTCTCCATAGCCTTTGTGGCTGCTCCGTCAAAGACCGATGGCTGGGTCGCGTGGGCCATCAACCCCACCGCCACCACAATGATTGGGTCCCAGGCACTCGTCGCCTTGAAATCCAACGGCTCACTGACCGTGAAGACCTACAACATCAGTGAGTACGATCTCAGCAAGGTCGGGAACAAGCTGGCGTACGAGGTTTCGGAACTGAGCGCAGAGGAGACCAACAAGACGTACACGATCTTCGCCACATGGAAGCTAACTGAGAAGATTGAGAAGTTGAACCAGGTTTGGCAGGTGGGTCCTGGTGTTTCAAACGGCGTGCCGTTGATCCATGCCAAGAACACTGAAAATCTTCAAGCCGTGGGTACTCTAGCTTTGTCCGGGACTTCAGGGATTGCTCCTAGCTCTTCTCCTAGTCCTGCTTCTGGACCTGGTTCTGTACCTACTTCTGCTCCTGCACCTACTGGTGGAAATGGAAACAATGGGAGCTCAAGTTCAAGAACTAGAGTGGGTTTTTACACGGCTTTCTTTGTGATTCCTGCAAGTTTGTTTGTTCTCTGAGTTTTGTTGGATTAATGGTTGGGATTTTGGGTTGGGGTTGGGGTTCATGATTTGTATGGGGATGAAAAGAGATATTTTGGTGTTAATAAAAACAAGGAGTAGTACTACTGTAGTAGTAGTAGTAGTAGCAGCAGAGTAGTTTTACTTGTTTACTTTTAATATAATTTCTCATCTGTATTGATTTGATGTGAAAGGAAGTTTTTTTTAATTTAAAGTGATCATTTTTATATTATAAAGTGTTGGGTTGTGTTGTGGGAACTGTGTTTACCAAAAGAAAAAATCTGGGTCACTGTGACACTCTGTGAAGTCATGAATGATTCGTGACAAAAGAAAGTAGGCAACTTTGTCCTTTTCGTTCGGATCTTTTACTTTTTCAATCGTTTTGCCAGTTAATTTGAACAAATAATATTTAACCTTTTGTTCATTTTTAAACCTCCCAAATTTGGATTTACTGTTAGAAAAGCAAGCAGCAGGGATTTTTACGTGTATCGGATTTGAGGCTTACCTTTCGGAAATTGAAAAGTCTAAGCGATGATTATGTACTACGTTCTGTGACACTCTCATTATATGCTGTCATAATAATGGCTTTGACCAAGTTGTGGGTTCAGTGTCTTCCGCTGAGATCTCGAACCATTCTCTAGCTTTGATTGATTGGATTAGATTGGGGGCATGAGCTGGAGAAATTATGCAGTCCACCGAGTGACGTGGTTCACTCATTTATTATTCCAATAATTAAATGATACGTCTGATAATTAATACAGTCAGCTTTTAACCATTAATCTCATACTTTTAAAATGACCAAATAGCCTCAAGCTGACTGTATTAATTATCACACGTGTCATTTAATTATTGGAATGGTGGACGGATGACGTGGTTCACCCAGTGGGGGAGCATATCAGCTGCAATTAAGTTAGCTGCAATCTCTGCAATGTAAACTATGTGGCCGAATTAGATGTTGCCACGTAAATTAATAAGACATGTTAGTTTCAAGTTAAATACACGTGAGCAAAACTAACGGCAATTTCTATTCTCTCCGTCAACACATGTGTTCCTTTCTCTCTCCAACAAAATCAGTCACAACCGTTCATCTTCATCACCACACCACCGTCAGTTCCTTCACCGACCTCCACCACCACCAAAAATTTTCACCTCCTTCCCCACATCCCTCCATGAAAACTCATCTCAAACGACCCCACCCCTCCAAGGTAAGTTTTTTATGCCAATCCCCTCTTTTTACTGTTACTGCCTAAGATCTAGATCTGTCCCTTTCGCTTCCAACACAATCACTTCTCTTCCAACTACTCCTCCATCTCTGATGAAAAATTCAACAAAAAACAAAGCAAACTTGCAGCAATAACTTTGAAACGCTTGAAAGAAAACAAATTTGAAATTTTGAAAGCAAAATGAAAGAGGTTGTTGCTTGAATTTAAGCACAAGGAGTGGAGTTTCATTAAGTTCCTCGTGCTCAAGGTGTAGACCTGGGCGGAGATGTGGAGCTCCGGGAAGATGACGTGGACTTTGGCTATGGTGAGGGTGGGACCTAGTGGTGGGGCGGATTGAGTTTTGGGTGAGTTGGAGGGCGAGTCGGCGGAGGAGTAGTGGCTTGGGGAGGAAGAGGAAAAGGAGGAAGAGGAAAAGGAGGAATGGAAGAGGACGATCTCTGTGAGGGAAAAGGAAGGGTTGTCGTCTTGGGATTCATGGTGGATGGACGGATGGGATTGGGATTGGAGGATTTGAAAAGGTGGAGGGTCAATATCATGGGGGTTGAGGTGATGAGAGAACAGGTGGAGGTCTTCGGTTTTATGGGGATTCATGGAGTGAGTGAAAAGGAAAGGATGGGATGGGAGGGAAAGTGGTGAAATTTGTTTGTGGTGGTGGAGGCTGGTGAAGGAACTGGCGGTGCTGTAGCGATGAAGATGAAAGGTTGGGACTGATTTTGGAGAGAGAAAGGAACACAAGTGTTGACGGAGAGAATAGAAATTGCCGTTAGTTTTGCTCACGTGTATTTAACTGGAAACTAACATGTCTTATTAATTTACGTGGCAACATCTAATTCGGCCACATAGTTTACATTGCAGAGATTGCACTTAACTTAATTGCAGCTGATATGCTCCCACCCAGTGGACTGAATAATTTCTCCATGAGCTGAGGTGGTTCCTACGAATCAGTCACGGATCTAAATTGAAGGCTTTAAAAACCAAGGTAATTAAAATCGAGATTTTACCTTGAATCGTTGAGAGGGTTTCGCGAATCGAATCGTAGAATCGAATCGTGAATCGTAAGATTTTACTTTCTGTAAATAAAAAACAAATAAAAAATATATAAATAATTATAATTCATAACATAGGTTAAAGAATCATTGAAAAATAAATAAGTTTTGGCATAAAATTTATAAAATGTAATAAGTCATCAACTACTAAATACCAAATGACAAAGGCTAAAATACACTGTTGGTCCTTAAAATTTACACGTTGAGCGCTTTTGGTCCCTGAAGTTTGAAATGAGGGCTATTAGTCCCTAAAGTTTCAAAAATGAGCGTTATTGATCCTTCCATCAAAGTCCGTTAGTTTAATTATCTATGTGGCTAACAGAAGAATGATGTAACATTTTTTTAATGATGTGGCACAATATTTTTTAAATAAAAATTACACATAATCAAAATACCCATAAGCTAACCTGGATTAATTCATAACCCAGATGCCTACAGTCCCGCCCGAATCCATAAATCCCCAAATCAATTTACTATTATTTTCCCCAAACCTAGAAAATCTCCAAATGAAAGATTGAAACTCACAAACAGCCATGAGTGCTGCCACTAATAACGCCTAAGCCATCTCCACCACCGCCGCCATCGCCATCGCCATCACCATCACCATCACCATCACCATCTCCATCTTTCTAACATTCACTACAGGCGAATAAAATATCTCTATGGCTTTCCTGTTGTAGTTTGCATTTAATTAAACAAAACCTTTGTTTCTTTCAAACGAAAATTCAAATGATGTTGAAGTTTAGAGAGAGAGATATTTTGGAGATTTTGATTAATTGTCCAATAGACGTGAAGCTTCAAAGATGATGCTGCATAGGACTGCTTAATTAGACCGCCGCCATCGCCATCGCCATCTCCATCACCATCACCATCACCATCACCATCACCATCTTCCATCTTTCTAACATTCACTACATGCGAATAAAATATCTCTATGGCTTTCCTGTTGTAGTTTGCATTTAATTAAACGAAACATTTGTTCCTTTCAAACGAAAATTCAAATGATGTTGAAGTTTGGAGAGAGAGAGAGATATTCTGGAGATTTTGATTAATGGTCCAATAGATGTGAAGCTTCAAAGATGATACTACATAGAACTGCTTAATTAGACCACCGCCATCGCATCGCCATCACCATCACCATCACCATCTTCCATCTTTCTAACATTCACTACAGGCGAATAAGATATCTCTATGGCTTTCTTGTTGTAGTTTGCATTTAATTAAACAAAGCCTTTGTTCCTTTCAAACGAAAATTCAAATGATGTTGAAGTTTAGAGAGAGAGAGAGAGAGAGAGAGAGATTCTGGAGATTTTGATTAATGGTCCAATAGACGTGAAGCTTCAAAGATGATGCTGCATAGGACTACTTAATTAGACCTTATCAACAAAGGACTTAATTACATGTCAAGTACAAGATAAGAAACATTAAGAGTTTCAATCTCTGGTTTGGAGATTTTTGGGTTGGGGAATATAGAAAACCGATTTAAGGATTTATGGGTTTAGGCAGGCTCTACTGAGATAGGTCAGTTTTATGGGTTATGAATTTATCCGAGTTAGCTCATGCTATTTTGATTATGTGTAATTTTTAAATAAAAAATATTGCGCCACATCATTAATAAAATGTGACATCATCATTCCGTTAACCAATTAGACAATTAAACTAACAGAATTGGATGGAATGATCAATAACGCTCATTTTTGAAATGTTAGGGACTAATAGCACTCATTTCAAACTTCAGGGACCAAAAGTGCTCAATGTGTGAACTTTAGAGACCAATAGTGTATTTTAGCCAATGACAAATTTCAAACTTCAAACTTTCAAGTTCCAAGTTTTAATACCACATAACAACAAAGATACATAATGTTCCAAATAATAACACTACATAAATCAAAATATTTCCCAGCCATTTTCCATAATGGTGATTTTGTGACAAAAGTAACACATTACTTATTATTCAATGTGAATAATCAAGATCTAAAAACCAAGATTATCATTGATTGGATGAATGTTGTCCTCTAATGGGAGACCTTCACCATAAATGTCGTTGCTTCCATCTAAATCATCTATGGGAAAATCATCAAAATCTCTTACTTCATTTTCAAGTTCACAATCACTAAGATTATGAATTTCTTTATCTTTATCACCTAGCAAAAAAGAACAAAAACAAATTGTATTCAAAATTTTATAAAGATCTAATAAGGAAGTCATAAGTCATAACTCACAAGATTTAAAACCTACTTACCATTTTCATCTTCCTCTTGAGCATCCCTATGAAAGACACTTGGCCATTCTTCATTTGGTTCATTTGGACTCTCTTTTGCAGCTATCCACTCATCATCTGAAGAGATATCCTCCAAAGAAAAATGGGCAGGCTTCTCTTATTAAAAAAAAAAAAAAAAAAGGGCGGGCTACTTTTTATCAAAAAAAAAAAAAGGGGGCAGGCTACTAACATACTAAAAAGTAAAAATCAGCCCAATACAAGCTAAATTTTCATTGGAGGCCCAAAAAAAAAAAAACTCAAAAAATCCGAATAAACCTTGTGCAATAGAATCGTATAGAATCGAAAGCAAATCGGGATTCTAAAGATTCTAAGATTCAAATCGGGATTCTATTAAGATTCTACCACACTTAAGATTCAGTTAAGATTCGAATCGTTTTCATAATATTGAATCGTAAAATCGTAAGATTTTAAGTCGAATCGGGATTTTAATAACCTTGTTAAAAACAATTTTGAGAAGGAATAATAAGGAGAAATTTAGTAGAAATGGCATGTGTATACCAGTCATTGGGGGAAAAAGCGAATTGGTCAATTATTTAAAATCTTGGCTGAGAGAGATGCTATTCAAGTTTTCCAATTTGTTGAATTATCATGTTTCTTCACGAATGAGGACGAAAAACCATTTCTCCTAATCGATTAATAACTGTGAGACAACCAAGATATTGAACTTCCCGATAGCAAGTCTCATAATAGAGTATAAATTTTGGATATGCTCCCTCCTAAATTTGTTGACGAAAAACCATTTGTCCTAATCGATTAATAACTGTGAGACAACCAAGATATTGAACTTCCCGATAGCAAGTCTCATAATAGAGTATAAATTTTGGATATACTCCCTCCTAAATTTGTTGAAAAATCTCAAAAATTATTAAATATCCTAGATCACAATTTAAGAAAAATGAAAATTACATGGTTGATTGAAACCTAAGTTCCGTTTGTTTCGCTGTAACCTACACCCCCAAACATAGGGAATAGGGCCACTTGCAACTCAATGAACCCCACAAGAATGATAAAAAAAATATTTTATAGGTTTGAAATTTAAGAAAAATACAAATTATTTAAGTGAAATTGGATTGACCCCACTAAAATAAATTTTTTTTTTTTACCTAAATGTATTTTAGTGGGGTCAATATTACTAACACTATATTTAATTTTTTTAATATACATTTTCCAAAATATAAAGTAAAATTGTGTGCACATATCAAGAAAAATAAAAAAAACCATGATGAATTTGTGTTTGCAAATCAATGAATTATTCACAAGTGAAGTTTATTTAAAAAAAAACAACAACAACAACGTATATCAATGCTAATAATTGAATATTAAATGCTGCTTGTTTATTAAAGTATTATGTTTGAATTTAATTATGAAACATAATATACTACACCTAAGTAACTTTACTTAACACACACTTACAACTTATCCCACAAACTCAAAAGTAAAGCAACCCATTTTTTTTCTCTTTTTTCTTCTCTCTCTCTCTCTCTCTCTCTCTCTCTCTCTCTCTCTCTCTCTCTCTCTCTCTCTCTCTCTCTCACACACACACACACATAAAAACTTGCAACAAAAAATAAAAACTTGATTTATAACAAAAAAGTGAAAAAGACCTGTTTAACTTTAGGTCCCAAATTATAACAAAAAGTAATAAAAAATCTAATTAATTTTTATTTTATATTTAGGTCTAGTTAAGCCAATAAAGCCAATAATACCATAGATAAATTTCTTAAAAGAAAATCAATTGTGTCAAGATTCATTTCCTATCTAAGAAACTCATGTTAGTGCTACTGATCATTCTTCCAAGCAAAGTCGTATTAACTCGAAAACTCTTCCCATAGATCTAACATTACGAAATAATTAAAAAAAAAAAATTAAAAATCAAAGTATCATCATATCATCCTAATGATCAAGATGAAATTAGGATAGCATATATGCAAAATGGTTATTGTCAACCTCTTAACCACAATTCTTGTAAAAGAACATTGGTGAGATATTCGTCGATTTAATCATGCATGGTTGAATGATCCCACTAAACAAATTTTTTGGCTCCGCCACTGCCCCTAAATCTAAGTTCGGAGGATATCTTATTAGGTGGGAAGATATTAGGAACCCTCCCAATATGATCTGAAAATCAATCTCCAAAATATAATAACCAATGCTCATTTACTCAGACCAAATATACAACATCACAAATTAAAAAATATATATATATATACAACAAAAATGATAAAAAGAAGTTAAATTATCAACAAAATCCTAATAAGATTGAAACATAAAATCATAAATAAATCAGAGTTAAATTTAAAAAGACTTGAATACCTACTAACCTTAGAGCATTCTCGACGACTTCTGCAAAATTTTGGGTAAAATTTACTTTAAGGAGCTACTTTTTCCATTTTGCCTACTTACTTTTATTTAAACCCCCACCCAAGTATCTATTTTTTTTCTCTATTCTATTAAAATATCATTTTTATTTTTTTTATTACTTATATTTCTCTTCTCTCTCTTCCTTTCACTTCTCTCTTTTCTCTTAATCTCAAAGCTTTCGATATGCCATGGTTCTGATCTACAAATCTAGAACTTCAAACTCAACAAAGAAAACAAACCTCATGTTGATGGTCATTCCTGCGAGGTCAGCGATTAATGAAAATTCAATAACCCAAGCCCAGTACACGACAGAAGCAAGACCCAAAAACAATGGGTTTAGTCCAAAATGAGATCTACAACAAAGAATTCCATTTTTGGCCCACAAATTTAGAGCAATCATTAATGCAAAATGGTTGGTCCAAATTCCAATTCATAGCATCGGAGCTCAAATGCAATGGGACGTGTCATAAATCAAATTCTAATACAAATGCTCCACAACAAATGGGTCCACAAACCCATCAAAAGGATAATACAAATCTTTGGGTTCCCTCTCTTGGAACAAGCCTACAACAAAGGCCCAAAAAACTCATCTATGGGCCTACTAGCCCACAAGAATACAATAAAAGGCCAAACACGTGCATGGGCCACAAGCCCACAAAGCCCATTGCAAGGGTCCCACGGCAAGTCTCAAAGACACTTCAACATAAAAGTTAAACACCAAGGCAAATGAAGCCACAAACCCATAAAGCCCACTAAAGAAAAAGTATTGAAACTCTCTATGTAAAAGAGCCAAAAGCGTGGTAGAACCCCAAAAAGGTTGCGGGAGGAAGAGATTAGGCCTGAGACTTCGTGATCAACTTGTAAGCTAACCATGACTTAGCATTTCATCGAAATCCAACGAGTTGCTAAGATATTACTCGAAGATAGGATTGATAAGATATTACCAAACTCATTAAATAGCAGTAGCCCAAACCTACAAAAGCTAACAAATTTCCTTATTTCCTGCAGGGATCACGAGACAATGGTCTGGCGGTAGGGAAATTTTTCTAGAACGCTAAGGATGAATTACCAAGGACCAATGGACTTGTTTGAGAAATCGTTTGGTCTATGAGGCTTGGAATCCTGTGGCCATACGTGTGCATGCAATCCCCAAAGCAATTCCTTTCCCACCTAACCCAAGCATTTAATGTCACCATCTCTATTGGTAATCCTAATTAATGCTTCCACCTTCCCCATAAGCCATCATCACGCTGCAGCTGGAGTGGTCTAGAAAAGATTAACTGAAATCCCACAGAAGCGATGGTGAAGGTATGAAAAGAAGCAAAGCATAGTGAAAGGACTCTTTTGCCCGAAAAAAAGGGTAGGAGCTGCCTTGGAGAAGCCCAATATAAGCTGCCCAAAGACATGTCATTGTCCAAGTGAAACGTCTGGAGTTATCTCTTGCGAACCCTGATCACTATAAAAGGGGAAACACCTTGCAGGAGAATTCAATCCAAAAAACCCACATATACTTCAAGCATATACAGTAACTATGCAAAACACTAAAAACCAATATCTCCCAAGTTCAAAACCACAAAATTCTCATTAGCGTACACACAAGTCTGGGCAAATTCTCCCTTAGATCCATCCCTTGCTTTTCTCTGTAATACTTATTTTAAATATGTTCCTACATGACTAACGTATCTTCATGCAGGGCGTTTCCCATTTCGCAAACATAGGCATTGTCTACTAAAGCTATTATTTATTGCACAATCCAAGTTTGGGCTATTGTACACTAAAGTCCAGGCAAACAGAAGAACTTTGGAGCTCGAGCTACTATCCACAAGCCAGCAACAATCTTGGCCATGAAGACCCAGTGTCACGAGATTGAGTCGTTATCTTTGGGGCGTAACCATTAGCCACAAGGCCCACCACAAAGGCCTAGTGTGAGTTTAGCCTCATTCATTCAACCCATTTCATCTACAACACCTCACAAAAAGACACCTACACCCTAGGACTATCTAAAAAAAATTTCCACTGCCATCAATTCCTTGACAAGCATACAACACATCAATTAAAACAAACCAAATCAAACTCTCACCCTCAATTAAAACTAAAACCCATGAAACACAACCATCTAATTTTATGTTAAATCCAAGCAAAAATAACATAATATTTTTTATGTTATCTATACTATAATGTAAAATCGAAACTTTTTTACTTTTGGTTAACCTCATCATGTTGCGCCATATAAGCTTTTGAAATCTTACAATTTTGCACCTCATTGTTTTAATATATATTTCCTAATTGAATTTAAATTTTATTCTATTATTAAACATTCCATTAGAATTTTGATACATCATATTTTCTTTAATATAAGAATATATTATTTCATATATGAAACACAATCATAATTAATGTCTAATACTAAAATATATTCCATATATAAACACAATATAAATATCTTTTAATAATAATCATAATTATCAATTTTCATCAAGATTTTTAGAGTTTTTTTTTTTTTTCTTATGTATTTCATTTAATTTTGTTGCTGGCAATGGAGAAAGATGGATGGATTTGTTATAATGAAACCATGTGAGCTTGAAATGAGTTATGAAAATTATTTAGGTTTGATCATATAATCATGTGTCCATGTATTTATTTGTCCTTCTTCTTATTTTAAGTATCCTTTATTTTATTTTTGGATAGGAAACATAATCCATATGGTAAATATAAACATGAATCGTGTTTTATAAAAATTGG
This sequence comes from Fagus sylvatica, assembly GCA_907173295.1. Taxonomy (NCBI): domain Eukaryota; kingdom Viridiplantae; phylum Streptophyta; class Magnoliopsida; order Fagales; family Fagaceae; genus Fagus; species Fagus sylvatica. Next base: position 2,397,398 of record OU015766.1, read on the forward strand.
ACTATATTCAACTTATGCCAAAAGAAAAATTACATTATATTAAATTTTAATTATCCTATGATAAATACTTTCTTAGTTATTTTTTTAAACCAAAAAGTAGGATCTATCCTAAATCCGATTCGTAAAGTTTCTTTATCGATCTTTGAATTTAAATTTTATTCTATTATTAAACATTCCATTAGAATTTTGACACATCATATTTTCTTTAATATAAGAATATATTATTCCATATATAAAACACAATCATAATTAATGTCTAATACTAAAATATATTCCATATATAAATACAATATAAATATCTTTTAATAATAATCATAATTATCAATTTTCATCAAGATTTTCGAGTTCTTTTTTTTTATGTATTTCATTTAATTTTGTTGCTGGTAATGGAAAAAGATAGATGGATTTATTATAATGAAACCATGTGAGCTTGAAATGAGTTATGAAAATTATTTAGGTTTGATCATATAATCATGTGTTCATGTATTTATTTGTCATTCTTCTTATTTTAAATATCCTTTATTTTATTTTTGGATGGAAACATAATCCATATGGTAAATATAAACATGAATCGTGTTTTATAAAAATTGGACTATATTCAACTTATGCCAAAAGAAAAATTACATTATATTAAATTTTAATTATCCTATGATAAATACTTTCTTAGTTATTTTTTTAAACCAAAAAGTAGGATCTATCCTAAATCCGATTCGTAAAGTTTCTTTATCGATCTTTGAATTTAAATTTTATTCTATTATTAAACATTCCATTAGAATTTTGACACATCATATTTTCTTTAATATAAGAATATATTATTCCATATATAAAACACAATCATAATTAATGTCTAATACTAAAATATATTCCATATATAAACACAATATAAATATCTTTTAATAATAATCATAATTATCAATTTTCATCAAGATTTTTTTTTTTATTATGTATTTCATTTAATTTTGCTGTTGGTAATGGAGAAAGATGAATGTATTTGTTATAATGAAAATTATTTAGGTTTGATCATATAATCATATCTCCATGTATTTATTTGTCCTTCTTCTTATTTTAAGTATCCTTTATTTTATTTTTGGATGGAAACATAATCCGTATGGTAAATATAAACATGAATCGTGTTTTATAAAAATTGGACTATATTCAACTTATGTCAAAAGAAAAATTACATTATATTAAATTTTAATTATCCTATGATAAATACTTTCTTAGTTATTTTTTTAAACCAAAAAGTAGGATCTATCCTAAATCCGATTCGTAAAGTTTCTTTATCGATCTTTGAATTTAAATTTTATTCTATTATTAAACATTCCATTAGAATTTTGACACATCATATTTTCTTTAATATAAGAATATATTATTTCATATATAAAACACAATCATAATTAATGTCTAATACTAAAATATATTCCATATATAAACACAATATAAATATCTTTTAATAATAATCATAATTATCAATTTTCATCAAGATTTTTAGAGTTTTTTTTTTTTTATGTATTTCATTTAATTTTGTTGCTGGCAGTAATAATATGTAATGATAGATTTTGAGTATTATGACTTGAAATTGAAAAAATAGATTAAAAAAAATCCGTTAATTTTACTGGAATTTAACATAAAATTAGACGATGAGAGTTATTGACATTTTTTTCAATATATAAAAGGGGATATTGCTCGGTTTTATAGATAAATTGAGAAATTGAAATAGACCCAATAGTTGAAGGGGGGATTTCCCCCTCTTATTTGCTAAAAGTTAGTAAAAATATGGTTGTACTAAAAAAATGAGACTTTTAAAAAGTTGTACATAAGAAAATAAACTAAAAACCTAAAATAAAAATAACATGTTATTAGCCATGAAAATGTAGTTTTACCGAGTACAAATTTTTGGTTGCATCTCTTAATTTTTTTTACCTTTTCCCCTGCTTTGGCGGTATCAATCCTTTTATTGATTCTTACCACTTTTATCATCAGTTCTTGAAATTTTTCAATAACTTGATATATTTACCCCTAATTCTTTATTTGGCCAAATTACATATTACACCTTTTATGTTTAGTCAAAGTTCAATTCAGTCCCCTAAGTTTTGACCGCTTCAATTCAGTCCTCTAAGTTTCATTTCGTTTCAATTGAACATTTTCCGTTAAATTTTGTTAACACCGTTAGTTTTTTATTTAAATTTAAAAAATTTCAGATTTTTTTAATACAATATTACAAACCAAAAACCTGGTTAAACCATACCCAACCCATTAAGCTAACCCGATTAAACCAAGACCAAATCCCAGCATCTCTCTCTTCTCAACAACTCTCTCTCTCTCTTACCATAACACCACCAACCTCCTTCGCCGCGAATCCACCATAATCACCACCAACCTCCCAAAAACCCACCATCAATATCACTCCACAACCAACCTCCCCAATCGCACACCCACAAGCCCCATCAAAACCTAAACCTCATCAAGACGGTGTCGTTTCTGTTTCTAGGTTGTCGAAGAGAGAGTGTTCGAGCTGAGTCAAGGAATTTGATAACTCGGTTGCAGTTTGGATAACTCGGTTGCAGTACAGGAGAACGGGTTCTAAGAACAGGAGAACGATAAGAACATGATGATTGTTGTGGCTCAGGGTGTGGTTCCTGTGTTGGTTTGATTGTTGGATTCGAGCTCGTTGGAGATGAAAGAGAAGGTTGTTGCTGGGATTTTGAGGATTTCCATGGTGGGTAGTAGCAAACACGTTTTGATCGCGAAGGGTTTGTTGCTTTTGAATCATTTGCTATGAATTTTAGATTCGGGAAGTGGGTTTTCCAAGGAAAAAGCTTGTTTGACCCTCCCAGCTCTGAGCTTTACTAAGGAAAACGCATGGATGATTGGTTCTCGAGGTGGGATTTCATCGTTGTTGGAGATCTGTCAAGCAGGGTTCTCAAGCTTCGGCAGCTGGGGTTCTGAGAAATCTCGCTCTGTTCAGTGAAATCAGAGAGAATTTCGTTGAGGGTTGTTGTTCTTTTGAGGGTCACGAATTACAGGACTGCTTTAGCACAAGAAAATGCTATGCTATTGGGTTTGTTTGTGTAAAATGAAATTCTGGTCTCTGAGGATGAAAGTTTGAAGCTTTTGGTTTTTAAGGAAGGTGGGGTTCAGTGTTTGATGGATTTCTGGGATTCTGCTTTGAAAAGTTATGGCCTAATGGGTTTCGATGAGGCTTGGGTTTTTATGAGACTTGTGGGTGTGTGATTGGAGGAGGTTGGTTATGGAATGATGTTGATGGTGGTTTTTTGGGAGGTTGGTGGTGGTTATGGTGGATTCGTGGTGGAGTAGGTTGGTGGAGTTATGGTAAGAGAGAGAGAGAGTTGTTGAGAAGAGAGAGAGATGCTGAGATTTTGTTTTGGTTTAATCGGGTTAGCTTAATGGGTTGGGTATGGTTTAACCAGGTTTTTGGTTTGTAATATTGTATTAAGCCTATGTTTGGATCCTCTATTTTGAGAATGCATTCTTGCTAGAATGCATTTTCGAGAATACATTCTCTAAAATGTATTTTGTTGAAAATAGTGCGTTTGGTAAAATATTGAAATTATTTATAAGAAGTGATTATGCTAAAAGGAATTGTGTTTGGTTGGTATTTTAAAGAATACATTCTTCATATTAAATAATATATTATTAGTATACATTATGTAATTAACATTTTTTTTTTTAAATATCTCAATACAAGGTTAAAAATACATTTACTATCAATACAAAATTAACAATGTAATAAAGAAATAAAGTATTATGTTGTGATTTAAATTAATGTCTACTGATAAAAAAAAATAGGTCATGATTTGTGCACATCTCCTTGCACACATTTTTATAAAATTTGAACAATGTAATAAAAAAATATAGAGAAATGTGTATTGTGTGTGCAATAGAGATATACACAAACCATTTATGATAAAAAAATCATAGACATCCTCTAAATAAATTTTCATAATTCTATACTTTGCACCAAATAAAATGAATATACAAATAAAACCAATTTAGTTTTTTCCCTTTCAATTTTTTTCTTCTTCGTTCTTTTTCCACTCTCCTTTTTTTCCCACCATACACGTATACCCCACCCCCCATTTCTTTTTTCTCTTTTATTTCCTGTTTTTCTCCCCATGTACCCCCTTGCCTTTCTCTTTTCTTCTCCCCACCACACACATACATCCCCCCTCACCCATCTCATTTTTTTTCTCTCATTTCCTCCTCACAGTTCACACCCCTCCCCCATTTCTCAGTTTTTTTTTCTCTCTTTTATATAACATCCAAACATAATTAAAAAAAAAATAAAAAAATAAAATAAAAGAAAAAACATAATGTGACATAAAATCCAAACATTACAAATAAAGTGCTGGAAAAAGCACATCATAACAAGTTACATTAAACAAAGAAAAAAACATTATTAACGATCATTCCAAATCATCCTTGGTTCTTTGATACAAAATGAGAAAATGAGAATACTTTTTCAAAGATAAAATAAAGAAAGAGAAAAAATAGGGAACACATCAAAAAAAGAGAAAAAGTAGGGAACAAAATAGAGGGAAGGAAAATAAAAGAAAGAAAGAGAAAAATTAAATAAGGAAAAAAGAGTTGTTGAGTAATAAACTGTTGTAAGTGGGTCCCATTTACTTTAGCAAAAATTAAAAGTAGAAACTAGAATCAGAATCCAAAATATTTTGGATTCTAACTTTTGCTTTAGAAATGAGAATTTGCAAAATGCATTCTAGGCAGAATGCATTTTGCATTTTCTAAAATCCCAACCAAACATCTCTGATTTTTTGCAGAATGCATTCTATGCATAAAAATCTGTGAAATCACTTTTAAGTAGAGGATCCAAACACAGGCTAAAAAAATCTGAAATTTTTTAAATTTAAATAAAAAACTAACGGTGTTAATAAAATTTAACGGAAAATGTTCAATTGAAATGGAATGAAACTTAGAGGACTGAATTGAAGCAGTCAAAACTTAGAGGACTGAATTAGACTTTGACTAAACATAAAGGGTGTAATATGTAATTTGGCCTTTCTTTTTCTATAACCTTATTTCCCATATAAAGAACCAATAGTCATATTCTAAATAAGGTAAATATTATTGTACAAGGACACAAATCCACAAATTGTGAATATAAATATCTACAACTAACAAATATGTAGCCATGATTTACTATTATCACCAGCCTTCTAAATATAAAGAAGGAGGTGTTAGTCATTTGCCATCCACAGTAGCTATGTATATATTCTTCCAAATGTAGAGGATCCATAGAACTCAAATTCGGCAAGGAATCGTGGCCAAAACAGATTCCAAATATAGAGAAATCATAGGCAATCTGTGACTGTAGTACTCTATATATATATAAATATTTATATTCTTCCAAAGGAGCTTGCCACACTCCATAAGAGCCTCTTTAAATCTTTCTATCTCTCTCATGGCGAGGCTTTGTTTTACATTGGTGATCTTAGCATTGGCTTTGGTGGTTTCATCAGGTGAGTCACTAACTTGTACATCACAGAAGTTCACAAACAACAATGTGTACACCAACTGCACCGATCTTCCACACCTAAGTGCCTACCTACACTGGACCTACAATACCACCACTTCCACATTGTCCATGGCCTTTGTGGCCCCACCGGCTAAACCCGAGGGCTGGGTTGCATGGGCCATCAATCCCAACAAGCCTGCTATGGCTGGGGCTCAGACCCTGCTGGCATTTAAAGACACAGACAACATAACGATCAAGACCTACGACATTAACTCCCCTAAGCCTAGCAAATGGGGGCACAATTTGTCGTACGGGGTGAGGGACTTGAGCGCCGAGCACTCCAATGGAACCATTAAAATCTTTGCCAAATGGAAGCTCCCGAAGAACACTGAGACGGTGAACCATGTTTGGCAGGTGGGTCCGGGCATGACCAAAGAAGGGTTACCCCTTAGCCATGAGATGAAGCCAGATAATGTTCAGGCCAAAGGGACACTGCAGTTGGTGGTGGCCACGGAAGGTGGTGGTGGTAGTCCTGCTCTTGCTCCTCAACCTGCTGCTGGTTTTGTTCCTGAATCTGCACCTGCTCCAGGACCTGCTGCTGATAAAAAAAGTGGGAGTTCAAGAATTAGAGAGAGAATCAGTGTCGGTTTTTACATGGCTTTGCTTGTCATTCTTGGGAGTTTGATTGTTGTCTAAGAGTTTAGTTTGGAGATTTAATTTGTTTGGGATGTTGGGTTGGATATGGTCTTTGATTAGGATGTGTATTGGATGAAATATTCAGTGTTAATAAGAAGCAGTAGTATTTGTTTCTTAGCTAATAAACTCTCAACTCCAAAAAAAAAAAAAAAGAAAAAAAAAATTGCTAATAAACTCTAGTCACTGTCCTTGATTTTTATTACAAACTAAAAGTGCTGGATAATTTTAATTATAAATCATTGTTCAGGAATATAATTTGTATGTGAAGGAAGTAAAACACAACATTTTAATAGTAGTAGTAGAATATCTCTAAATTGTTTCAGAGCTCCATAAAGCAAGTAAACATAATTGAAAGTAAATATAAAACATTGTGTTTACGAATAACAATGGTTTGTGGTATGTTCTTATTTTTTCATATTTTTACACCCTATCAATTAATTCATCCATTTCAAGTAAAGGATATAATCAAATAATACAATCAAATGCAAACATGGTAGATTTTGTAAGTAAATTTTGGTCTATAGGAAAGCATAAAAACATACAAAAAAATTGATTAAAATAAAATTATGGCAAAAAAAAAAAAAAGTACATCATTGTTCTAGAAAATTACCACTATTGAGATGTTTGGTTAACATGCCACTCGTGCTTCCTCTAGGCTAGACTTGCTTTATAACCTACAAATAAAATATATATACTATTAGACTGGATTTCAAATATATCAGTCAGAAAAATTATCATTGTTCATAAATTGCAAGAAGAAAAACATTATATTTATTAATTATAATTTCATATCATGAAAAAATGCCAAATTACCATGTACAAATTACCACATACCCGAGTTAGAAGTTCGCTTCAGTCTATGAAAGCTCCTGTGAAACATGCAAAAGTAATCCTTAATTGTTTCTGAACCAAACCTTTGACATTTAATTTTATATTTTATTAGTATATGTTTTTTGTGTAGAATTTCTAACTTCCAATCTGAGAAAGTTGTTTTTTTAATATACAGTAATTATGATTTTTCTTTTATATTTGTATAACTGGGCAATTGAATCATGTTTCCTTAGTACATTTTCACAATAATAATATAGATGATTCATTTTATGCATTTTCTGTGTAATTTTAGAATTGTTTTTATGAATTAACCATGAGAAGTCCTAAATTTAACCATGAAAAAATAAAAAGAAATTCTTAAGAATTAAAATGATAATATTTGAAAAAAAAAAAAAAGTATCAATTATTTGAAAGGAAAAAAAGAAGAAGTTTTGGCTTTGGCATTGGTTCTTCTTTTCTTTCTATAAATTATTCGTGCATTATAAAAAAATAACAAAGCAATACAGTTTTCTGACCTTTCTACTTGCTTGGGTATTTCAACTTGTTTAGGCAAGTCTTGAAACTCTGCTTGCAGAAAAATGAAGATCTTGCTTCCTAATTTGTTTGCAAAAAAGACTAACCTTATTTCTGTAATTGATTTGGAAGAGAAGAAAATAAGTAAATAAAATAGAGAATACAGTTCACATAATAAAACACAGCGCGTATCAATTATGTGAAAAACTATGTTTCAAAAAAAAAAAAAACGAAACGGTTATTTTTTTTTTTTTTTATAATCTTTAAGAAGTCTTCTAGTATTAGGAGATTGTCATAATTGTAAGATTTTTAATATGATATTTTATTAAGATGTCTTTTAGTAGTAGGAGACTTATTTTAAAGAATTTGTTAATTATTTATTTTTATTTTAAAGCTACAGTTAATTTTTTTAAGAAGAGAATTTTTTTTAATAAGAATCTAATTAAGAAGTCTTCTAGTATTAGGAGATTGTCATAATTGTAAGATTTTTAATATGATATTTTATTAAGATGTCTTTTAGTAGTAGGAGACTTATTTTAAAGAATTTGTTATTATTTGTTTTATTTTAAAGCTATTTTTTTTGAGAATTTTTTTTGTAATCTAATTTAAGAAGTCTTCTAGTATTAGAGATTGTCATAATTGTAAGATTTTTAATATGATATTTTATTAAGATGTCTTTTAGTAGTAGGAGACTTATTTTAAAGAATTTGTTATTATTTTTTTTTATTTTATAACTTTTTATTATAATATTTTATTAAGATATCCTTTTAGTAGTAGGAGACTTATTTTCAAGAATTTTTTAAGAGAATTTTTTTTTTTCGAATTTAAGATAACGATTGATTTCTTTAATAAATTTTTTTGGATCTAATTTTAGAAGTCTTATAATATTAGGAGATTTTCATAATTGTAAGTTTTTCATTATGATATTTTATTAAGATGTCTTTTAGTAGTAGGAGACTTATTTTAAGGAATTTGTTATTATTTGTTTTATTTTAAAGATTTTTATTATGATATTTTATTAAGATATATTTAATTATTATATAAATCATATATTATATATATATTAAATAACGTATGATTTTTTTTTAATCTTTAAGAAGTCTTCTAGTATTAGGAGATTGTCATAATTGTAAGATTTTTAATATGATATTTTATTAAGATGTCTTTTAGTAGTAGGAGACTTATTTTAAAGAATTTGTTATTATCTATTTTAAAGATTTTTATTTGATATTTTATTAAGATATCTTTTTAGTAGTTTATTATCAAGAATTTGTTATTAGTGTTTGGTAATTAAATCAAACCATTTAGGAAATTTAAACAACGTATCATTTCATAAATTTAAATGATAGATAGACATACAAACCACTTAGGAAATTTAAACAACGTATCATTTCATAAATTTAAATGATAGATAGACATGCCACTTGTCAGGATGTTAGACATCCTAGGTTTTAACGCTCATGTCTTCTGCTTTATATATTACTAGTATATAACCCGCACAAAGCGCGAGATAATTTGTATGTGAAGTAAAATATGATTGTTGATATATATTCCATCAAGTATAATATCATTAATATATATTTTTGTAAAGTATATTGTTGTCTATAAGAAAACATACAAACATACAAAAGCAAGAAGAGAAAAAATTATGATAGAAAAACAAAAAATATCAGAACTTGTATCACTATTCCTAGAAAATTACCGTGTTTATAATGTTTGATTAATATGGCACTTGTGCTTGCACACTTTAGTTGTCCTTGGAACTGCATCAACAACAGAAAAATAAAAGGAAATTGATATTGTATAATAATTGAGAAAAAGTGGATCTCTTTAAATTATAAAGCATAAAATAAGTTAGCCTCAAGCAAGAAATAAAAAATTACCTTAGTCCAATTGCTTTTGAATCTTTGAAAAAATGCAACACGTTGTTTTCATAATATCGGATTTTATAAACCACATATTTTATAAACACACATATTCAATATAGATTCTCAGAAAACAAAACTTAAATTATATGTTCGTGTCTAGAAAAATAATTAGTCTGACCTTTCAACTTCCTTAGGTGACTCTTCTTGCAAAACGATAAGATCTTTGCTTTTGTAACTGTTTTGCAGGGAAGAAAAGAAGTCAAGTTGACAATATAGAGATGAGACCGTTGATAAGAATATAATGATACCTACCCAGGAATAAATATCAAAACTGAAACAATGTAAGCGGGTGAAAAATGGCCATTGGACATTTTATTTAAAAGTTTTTTTTTTTTAATTGAAACATGATAGACTCTAATTATTATTATTATTATTAGCATTGTTTTTAAAGAATATCAAACGGTTTGGTGTTTACCGTTTGTTTTTTTTTAAATTGTCGTTGATAGATTTTTTATTTATTTTTTAATTATGTGTTTGCGGCTTTTAAAGAAATTGTTGTTGACCATTTAATTTTTTTTAAAGATGTTTGCCAATTTTAATATCTCTTAGAGAAATATATTTTATTAAGATGTCTTTTAGTAGTAGGAGATTTATTTTAAAGAATTCCTTATTATCCATGTTTTCATTTAAAAGTGTTTGGCAATGATTGAAATTATTAATGTTATTGATGTTGAAAGATTTTTCTTTAAAGATGTTTGTGGTTTGTTTTTTAAGTTGGCGTTTACTGTCATGACATGCCTGTGAAGCTTTAAATATATATATATATGTTTGCTGCTTTAAATAAAAATTGTTGTTGACAATTTAATTTTTTTTAAAGATGTTTGTTAATTTTAATATCTCTTAGAGAAGTATATTTTATTAAAGATGTCTTTTAGTAATAGGAGATTTATTTTAACGAATTTGATATTATCTATTTTTATTTAAAAGATTTTTATTATGATATTTTATTAAAATGTCTTTTAGTAGTAAACAACGTATCACTTGGAAAAAAAAAAATGTGAAATAGTTAATTTTTTTATGAAATTTTTTTTTAACCTAATTTAAGAAGTCTTCTAGTATTAGGAGATTGTCATAATTGTAAGATTTTTATTATGATATTTTATTAAGATGTCTTTTAATAGTAGAAGACTTATTTTAAAGAATTTGTTATTATGTTTTTTATTTAAAAGCTTTTTGGTAGGAATTAAAATTAATCAAAACATAAAAACAAAAAGTACACATTGTTCAGTATTTATTTTTTAAAATACTGGGTGTTTACTGTTTGATAAATAAACTGCATTAAGTCAAGCTATTTAAACAACATATCGCTTGGGAAATTTAACTGTTGAAGAAAAATCAGAATTACTAATTTTTTATTTTTTATTTTTTAAGTAAGCGATAATTGAACTAATTATTTTAATATCTCTTAGATAAGTACATTTTATTAAGATATCTTTTAGTAGTAGGAGATTTATTAAAAAGAACTTGTAATTATCTGTTTTTATTTAAAAGCTTTTTATTATGATATTTTATTAAATTGTTTTTTTAGTAGTAAACAACGTATCACTTGGGAAATTTAAGCAACGTATTATTTGGGAAATATAAGCGATACATAGACATGCTACTTGTCAAGATGTAAGATATTCTAGGCTTTCACGCTCATATCTTTTGTTTTTATATATTATATAGATATAGATATGAAATTAGAATATATTATATTTTTATCCTTATATACATATGGTCGTTTTTATTTTGGCTCATTAGTTTTGAGATTTTATTTATTTATTTTGGTATACCAAATTTTATTTCGTTTTCAAAATGATACTTCTATCCATGTTTGTGACTAAAGTCGACGCCATTTTGTTGATATTTAATGGTCATTTCAATAGGAACAAAATGATTATTTTGAAAATAGAATTTTGTAGACCAAAATAGAAAAAATCAAATTTAAGTGATCAAAATAAAAACAACTCAAAACTTTGAAAGGTCAAAACTTTAAGGGTTAAAAGTAGGAAGAATGAAATTTAAGTGTCCTTAAAGTTCTTTAGCAATATTCGTCACCCGATTGACAATTTTGTAAAAGATGTCATCCCTAAACAAATTTGATGGTACGAGTTGCCCCATGGCCCATCTTAAGATTATGTTAGGGGGCATTCCAATGAAGAATTTGTTGCCCATGTATTATACTTTTCGGCTTTCATAATTTTGATGGAGTGGAAACGCGACCCAAATGACAGTGAGGCTCAATGAATAATAACAAATTCAGATGATAGTCAAGAATTTGTTGCCCATGTATTATACTTTATACACGCATGTTTGCCAATTATTTCCCAAGCATCATGGCTTTAATTGCTATTGGTACCCAAGTGGAAGACACCATTAATAATGGCCCGATTGATATGAAATTTTACATGTGTGGTGAGAAAATAGAGAACAAGTAATTAAATGGTGAGATTTTTAAAATATTAATCTAATAAAAAGTTATTAAGTAATGTAATATTAAGCAAGAATTATACCAAAACTTGATCTTGACCAAAAAATTATCTAAGTACTCAAGAAACTTACAAAAACTATCCGTATGGAACACATACAAACAAAGCCTAAAACTTCTCAACAACATTTTATTATTCATACCAATAACCAAATAGTAAATTTTACAACTTTATACAACATATTCTGTATGATCAATTATATTTTTATTTCCTTTTTTTTTTTATAATTATATTTTTATTGCTTATACATCAACTAAACAGAGAGATTGTATAAAAAAAAAGGGTCAAAGATACTGGATGAAAGAGATGATTTTGCCGTTTAACAAATTAAAAATGAAAATCCCCAATTTGTCTTTTCCCGAAAGGATAGAAATTGACATTTAAGAAAACTTTTATAAAATTTTAAAAGCATATTTGCAACATTATTGGTTTGGGAAATTATATTTCTACACCATATTTTGTTATTTCCGCACCATTATGAGACACTAAAACCTTTTTTAAAATTTCATAGATGACAAATTCCTTCTTTATGGAGGTCGGGGGGTCAAACTCCTTCAATTTTTAATTTTGATGAATAATATATAGGGATATATTAAAGCATTCTCAACCGGTGCTCTAAAATACATTTTAAGCCAAAATAAAAAGTATTGTAGAAAAAAAAAAGAAAAAGAAAAAGAGGCTCCCAAGTCCCAACCGATTATGTATCACCCTCTTTTATTTTACAAAAAGTTACAGTAAGTATTGTTACTCATGTAAACGTGGGGAACACTTAGGTCCCGTCACAGGACTCGTATTGATTTTGATAAAATTTGTGTGTTTTGTAATAAATGTTATGTCTGTATTGATAATTATGTGTTTATTGTTGTGAAAAATAAAATATGTAAATTCGGATAGAATTAATGATATTTGTGATAAAGTTAACTTTATTACAAAACTACTATATATTTTACAACACACAGAATATCAAAACACACATTTTTTATCAAAACACACACAAATATTACAATTTTTGACACTTTGGATGGACAGTCCCGCTGCGGACCTAAGAATTTTCCTGTAAACGTTTTGTACCTTTGTTTTTTTTTTTTTTTTAATCTTTATTCTCTCTCCTCTGCAATCACTCTTAGAAATCTCTCTCTCCTTTACTCTATCCTCTTAGAAATATCTATCGGTGAGGAGGTCACGGTTTGGGGATTGAGGTTGCGTAGATTACTGGATTTTAGGCATTGGGTTTTGGCCGATCTGGCCTGGGGCGATGAGGAGGTTGTGGCTTGGGGGTTGAGGTTGCGTGGGGAGATTTGGGGCGTTGGGGGCAACGTGGGGTTTTGGCCAATCTGGCCTGGGTTGGCTTTTGGCAGGTCTGGCGTTGGGCATTGGGTTTTTCTAGGGGTGGCAAAATAAACTCAAACCCATTAGCCCACCCAAACCCACTTATTTAATATATAAATGGGCAAATGGGTGCTAGCCCAATTAGACCCAATTAAATTGAGTTTAATTGGGTTCCTTATTGGGCATCAACAAAAAGCCCAAACCCAAAAAAAAAATAATAATAAAAAAAAAAAAAAAGCCCAAACACGAAAAAAAAAAATAAATAAATAAACAAAAAAAAAAAAGCAAGGAAAAATAAACAAAAAGCCCAAACCCGAAAAAAAAAAAAAAAAAGATTCTAAGAGGTTTTGGTCATTTTGGAGGTTCCAAGGGTATTTCAGTAATTTTTCTAAGTTTTAATTGTTTTTTCATCCTTTTATAGGCTTTAAGGGTATTTTGGTAAATATCAACTTTATTAAATGGGTTTAAATGGGTGGGTTGGGTTTTAGCTTAGATAATTGGGTTGGGTTGGGTTTGGGTAATATCTACTTTATTAAATGGGTTTAAATGGGCTATTGGGTTTTAAAGTCCCAACCCATTTAATGCCCACCCAAACCCACCCATTTGACACCCCTAGGTTTTTCGATGGTTGTCGTGGTTTTGTAGCTTTGTCGGTGTGGGGTTATGGTGTTTGGTGGTGGATCTGTTCTTGTTTGGTAGGTAAAATAGAAAAGTGTTTTTTGAGAAGGTATAGGAAAGAAAAAAATGCAAAACCGATTGAGAATGTTCTTATAAAAGACTAAAAAAAACTTTAGAACTTGGTCCCCACAGTTTCAATTTAGCACCCCCCTAGATGTAGGGTCAAGATTCATGAGAGAGTAAAGAAAAGAGTATGAAGCTGGTCATTTTCTTTTAATCTCTATCTGTTCCACTGTTGAAAGGAACAAAATAAATCGAAGAAATCATCAAATCACTATCTGTAAGAAATGTTTTTTATAGACCACCAATTTTGGATTGAGAAATGCTACCTGTAGAAGTGGCGACATGTACCAGGTTTAAGATTTACCTACTGCCTAGGAACATTCTGAAATTGATGGGCCGAACGTCTGAGTTGGTATATGGCATTCAATTTTTAGATCAGAATGCAACCGCCCATCATTTGAAAATTACAGGCGAAACTCATATATTAATAATTATTAGAAAAAAAAATTGAGATTCTTCATGTTAACATATAGAATTTTACATTGTACATGCCATAAAGACTATAATTATAAATGATAAATTATGTTAGTTTGACAAATCGGCAGAGAGTGGAAATTAGCATGGCACTTGTCATGTTCTGTCCTTCATAAATGATAATCCTAGACATGGGTATTAAATTCGCATGCCAGATCCAACGGACCTACAATTCATAACTTCTAGAATTGTTTAACGATTTGAATTGCATTATTTTTTTATTTTTTAATTCAAAGCGAAGGGAGAAGTGAATCTGAATAGATATATGTAATTCATATTTAGTCATAACAATTTGGTAGTTTTGTAATTGGATTTAAGAAGAAATGAGGTTTGTAATTAATAGTTTATTTTAACTCATCATTAACTATTGAATTATTGTTTTCTTTTTCTTTTTCTTTTTGAAGAAATAATGTATTGAATTCTTAAGATTACCAGTTTTATATATTATCGAATATTCAAGATAAAAAATTATAATGATATGAGAAAAAAGGTAATCAAATTTAATGATTAATTAACTTGTATTTAGTTGCATTCATGTTTTTAAAATTAAAACTCATTACGATGCTATTACTATGATGTTTTAGAGTTAAAAAATTATTCATATTTTATGATATATACTTTTATCTCTTTACAATTTATTTGATGTTTTGTTAATTATTATTCTCATATTTTATTCAATAATATTTTATCACTTATGTGGATGATTCTTGAACACATATCAGACACTCTGCGGCTCTTGAAAACTTCCTTCACAATGTTTAGTGGTTGAATCCCCAATAAGTAAGTAACCAAAACTTTTCAAAAAATCTTGAAGTCTATCTGGTCCAGGTGGTCCAGGTTCTTTAAAAGATTCGAGAGACCATAAAGGTTCTTTATGTTTGGAAGTTTGGAGAAAGACGAAAGGGTGAGGGGAGGAAGGGGAAGAGAAGTGAGTGAAATGATTACTCATTCATCTGATCTAGATATTTTAAAAATTAAGTAGGGAGAAGAGGAATAGATATTTATCTATCCCCTTTATTTGGATGTTGTAGGAAAAGGAGATGAGAAGATCATAAGTAAACTTGGCAAAATTGGACCCAGACCCATTTCTCGACCTGAATCCAAATGCAAAATATGGGTATGTGTAAGGGGTTTTTTGACATGGGAACAAATATGGTGATTCATAGAAGAATAATCATATAAATTAACAATTATGACTCTTATTTATTAATTTAAAAAATAAATAAATATAAATTGATATCATACGGATAAAATTGACAATTCAAATATTTTTAAAATAAGTGTAATAACTCTCCTCCCTTCCCTTAATTTTGGAAATAAAAAATGAGAGGTTTAGATTTTGGAAAGATATCTTATCATTCTAATATTCTCAAATCCTTTTGACCTAAAAATACTTTCAAATAAGATTCATTAAACCTTTCAATCTCTTTCCTTTATTCCCTGTCATTCCCCTTCCATCTAAACAAAGCATTAATTTTCTAATCATCACAGCCTGACAATGGTTCAAAGTCTACTTACATCTTCAACAGATAACCGAACCTGCCAATTACGTATATTCCAAGACTTCTTTTTCCAAAAATTTTGGGGGGGACCATGTAGCTCCGCAGCAGCCCCTGTAAAGTAAAATCGTACTTTGTCCTAAAAAATATATATATATATATATATATATATATATATATATAATATATTAGTTATCAAAAAAAAAAAAAAAAAAAAGAAAAAAATCTCTCTTACACCTATTTTACTAACATTTTCTATATTTAAAAAGTATTATAAAATAAGGTTTATAATAAGATTTTTCTTTTCTTATACACGTGACCAAATTACTAAGTTTTTATTTTTATTTTATGATCTGCTAACTCAATAAAGTTAAGAAATTAGCAGCCATTGCTATTTGCTCACATGGTTTCGTTTTTGCATCTCATATTTTTCCCGTGACTTGGGTAATCACCTAATTTTGAAGATTTTTTCTCCCATTGTCTTTCTCAATTTAAATAGCCCATTAACGTTTTTTTAGGTGAATTAAAAAAAATTTAAAAAGAAAACCAACTTCAATATTAGTACCTCCTTCTATACTAAGGAATCAATACTTGAAAAACCTAAATGGTACGGGGGCAGTGAAGATGTTTGCTTAAGTAGGTTGAGCCAATATCCTTATGATTATATATATATATATTTTGTCAACATACAATTTATATTTCCTACTAACAAGTGTTTTAAGGGTATAAATTATTTTTTTAATCTATTTTTAAAACAATATAATATATTGTTTAGGTGTACTTTTTAGAGTATGATACAATATAACACCAGATTTTTCTATCAAACATGAGGGTATGATACAAACACTTAGAAGAGGCATACTTAGGTGTACTTTTTAGAGTATCTAGCGTATAGTTTAGATTCAAATCACCTAAACATCACTCACATGACTAATGTTTAGCAGCAAAAAAAAAAAAAAACCACTACACATTACTAATCGTGAAAGATTGAATAATAAATCATTCAAAGACAACTCACAATTTTTTCTCCAAAAAAAAAAAAAAAGACAACTCACAATCTATCACAATTTATTAAATTCATTTATTGGAGAAAGAAAGACAGCTTCATTCATTTATTTTTTTGAAAGAAAGACAGCTTCAGTTTACGAGGTTAAAAATGTTAAGTCCAACAAATTCCAATATAAATTGAAGAGAGAGGAAATGGCAACAAAAAAATGGATGTGGCATTATGATTAGAACAGATTCATACAAAGACTGATGAACCGCGTAGCAGGAGAGAGTCCCCATACACTCTACTACTATCCACCTGTCACTCTTTAATTTGTCCCATCCATGTCCAAATAAAAACCACTCACAATTGCCTACAACTTTCCTCTCTATAATAATAATAATCACACACACTAAAAACACTCACTTCCCCCTTTACCAATCTTTCTTCACAACACAAACACAAACACAAAATCAATGGCTTCTCATCAATCTTCTGCTCTGGTTTTCCTTGCACTCTGTCTCTGTTTTCTTCTGCTAATCTCACCTGCTCACTCCCTCACTTGCACCTCCCAGAAATTCACAAACAACGCTGTCTACACCCAATGCCTTGACCTCCCACAGCTCTCTTCCTACCTTCACTGGACCCACAACCAAACCAACTCATCTCTCTCCATAGCCTTCATAGCTCAGCCTGCCAAAACCGATGGTTGGGTTGCTTGGGCCCTTAACCCAACTGGGTCTGGCATGGTTGGTGCTCAGACACTCTTAGCCTTCAAATCCAACGGTGCCATGACTGTCAAGACCTACAACATCACCTCCTACGGTCCCATCACTGAATCCAAGCTCTCCTTCGAGGTCTGGGACCTCACTGCTGAAGAATCAAACGGGTTGATATGGCTCTACGCCAAGTTGAAGGTCCCTAATAACGCTGACACTGTCAACCAGGTCTGGCAGGTGGGATCCTCTGTCACTAGTGGTGCACCGGACGCACATGCTATGGATACGGCCAATAAGAATTCCAAGTCCACTCTCAACTTGACTGAGGGTTCCACTGTCTCTACCTCTGGAGTGGATTCTAGGACCAAGAACAAAAATGTCAGTTTTTTATTACTTTATCTTTTGTTTTTTGTTAGTACTTTTCGATCTGGAATTGATTTTGTTAGTGGGTGTGTTTGGGAATTGTGGGATTTATCTGGGTTTTTGTTTTTTAGGAGGGGGAGATAAAAGTTGAAATATTTGGGTGAAGTTTGTGGTATAAGATTTTGGGTGTCTAAAAGTTAAATTATTATTTTTTTCTTCTTTTTCTTAAGGAAGATTTGTAAAAGATAATGGGTTTTTTTGAGGGGAGAAAATATCTTTAATTTGCAGTACATGGATGTAGAAAATTTAATTGATTAGTATTGGATTGATTAAACCCCACAGAAGTTCAAAATTTTTTGTTGTTTGTGTGTAATTCTTGACTGGAATTTGATTAATTACAGCTTAGTGTGCCATTTGATTGTTTGGTTTTTAATTTTTTTATTATGTTGTGATGGGGTACAACAAACTGTTGAATTTGATTATATGTTTTTGGTGTGTCAGATTCATGGAATACTGAATGTTGTGAGTTGGGGCATTCTGTTTCCTGTTGGAGTTATCATTGCGAGGTACTTGAGGACTTTTGAGTCTGCGGATCCGATATGGTTCTATCTTCACGTGTTTTGCCAAATATCTGCTTATGCCATTGGGGTGGCTGGCTGGGGGACTGGTCTTAAGCTTGGAAGTCAGTCACAGGGGATTGAATACACTGCTCACCGGAACATCGGAATTTCTCTCTTTTCTATCGCAACTGTGCAGGTAATGTCTATTTGCAAAATGAGCAAACTTGGTGTGGTTTGTAGGAATCAGGTTGTCTTTTTTAATGTATCTTTTGCTATCTGGTAATTAACTGATTTTCCTAAGAAGGTGTTAAACAAGTTTTTGAGTGTAAATTGTTGGGTCTTATTATAAGTATCAAACTAAAACTCTTATCTGAATATTGGAGATATTAGTATAAAGAGACTTAGTTGAGCTTTTGGATGTTGAGGATGTGAAATGCCCTACAATTTGAAGATAATTAGGTAAATTCAACTTGGCACTGGAACTTGGACAATATCCACTTTTTAGGTTGGAGCTCAAAGAGTTATCAATTGTGTTGGGGTTGGAAATTTGTGGTGTACTGTTTTATTTTGTTTTTGTTTATGCATCTTGTTGGTTGGAAAAGGGATAGCATATATAGAATTTGGCATCTTGCTGTGACACTTGTTTTTCTATCATTTTCTTCTGATGGAAACTCTTTCTTTGGGTTTTCCAGATTTTTGCATTGTTCTTAAGACCAAAGAAGGACCACAAGTACCGCTTTTATTGGAATATCTACCACCACAGTATTGGATATGCAATTGTTGTGCTTGGCATCCTCAATGTATTCAAGGGTTATGACATTCTGCATCCTTTACAGAAATGGAAATCTGCTTACATTATTGTGATCATTGTGCTGGGTGCAATTGCATTGTTGTTGGAAGCAATTACTTGGATTGTAGTCTTGAGGAGGAAGTCTAGCAAGTCCACCAAGCCCTATGATGGATACAACAATGGAGAAGGCAGGCAATAGGCGTTTTGCTGAGGATCAAACATGTTGCCGCCATTCTCCCATGATGGTTTCTGATTTTGTAATATCCTTGTCTCATTGCTTAAGATATTCACGAGGTTTATCTACATTAGCCCTTCTCTTTTTCTTCCCAAACTTCTTTTTAGCTTGTGTAAAATGGCTTGATTTCACTAGGATTATTATTTATCATATACTTAGAGATTGTTCAGTCTTTGAGTTATACGTGTCTATTGTGTCTCAGTGGTTAGGATGATCAAACTTTCTAGGATGTGTGATTATTGAACACAAATTCAGAAGAGAAATATTTATTCATGCTTTACTATTGTAATTTCTTTTTCAGTTCTGTAGAATCTGATCATATTGCTCTCATTTTATATTTATTCCTATCTCTATCAAGTTACTAGAAACGGATTTTGCTTGAACCTTTCTATTTATTCCTGTATATTGATATGGAAACTCTGGTGTCCTATATGCAAAACATAACTTCAATTAGCAAGTTATTTCAAGCAATGTGATGGGGATAGCGTTCCAGAGTTGGCAAGTAATTGTAGTTCTGTAATCCCATGTGTCTCCTAAACCTCACATGGTAAATGGAGTAGATTCTGGAAAATACCATCCAAAGCTTTTCCATATCTGCAGATAATCACACCAAATAAGCCTGTCGGGTGGTTTTGGTTCTGTAGTGTGTACTGGTCCTCCTGACTTTGCTTCTAGGTTACCTTATCTGGTTGTGTTAGAGTTAAAGGGGGCTTATTTGGTCCCCTAACGGTTTCGTGGGCCAGTCATTTGGGGTAATATGCCTGTTTTTTGGAATAAGAATAGTAAGATCCCAATGACAGACATTTTATCCCAAATAACATGTACCTTACTTCTAAATGACATGCATCTTATCAGCTATGGGAAAATGCCTCGAGTTTTTATTATGATGTGGAAAACTAATTGAATTTCCTTAATGAAGAAGGAAAACTAATTAAATTACTTTTGGGTTTCCTTAGTGCGGAAAAAAATGTGAGTCATTAGTGTGAAAGGAAAAACTATTCCTTAGTGTACAAGGAAAGTCTATTTGTTGTCAAATAATTAATGTATTTCTTCTACATCAAAGAATATGAATTTAAGTTTTATAAATAGACAGTGTCGTAAAGTATAAGGTAGCCTTGTCCTAGGGATCCTCCCCCATAGGGAGAGAAGATGAAATAGCACCACGTGAAAAGTGCAAGTTGCAAGAAAGCTTTGGCGTAGGTTTCCTCCCTTGTGGGGAGAGGAGAAAAATAATAGAATGTGAGCTGAGTATTCTCTGTGGTTTATGAGTTAGCGCACAAATCAAGTAAAATTTGTGACACTTGGGTTAGTGCACAAATTAATGAGAATTTGTGATGCTTGGATTAATGCAGAGAAGTATCACAGACATTCACAAATATTTGAAGTAAATATTTAATGAATTTCTTCTACATCAAAGAATATGAATTGAAGTTTTATAAATAGACAGTGTTGTAAAGTATAAGACAGCCTTGTCTTAGGGATCCTCCCCTATAGGGAGAGAAGATAAAATAGCACCACGTGAAGAGTGCAAGTTGCAAGAAAGCTTTGGCGTAGGTTTCCTCCTTTGTGGGGAGAGGAGAAAAATAATAGAATGTGAGTTGAGTATTCTCTGTGATTTATGAGTTAGCGCACAAATCAAGTAAAATTTGTGACACTTGGGTTAGTGCACAAATTAATAAGAATTTGTGACGCTTGGATTAATGCAGAGAAGTATCACAAACATTCACAAATATTTGAAGTAAATAATTAATGTATTTCTTCTACATCAAAGAATATGAATTGAAGTTTTATAAATAGACTGTGTTGTAAAGTATAAGGCAGCCTTGTCTTAGGGATCCTCCCCCATAGGGAGAGAAGATAAAATAGCACCACGTGAAGAGTGCAAGTTGTAAGAAAGCTTTGGCGTAGGTTTCCTCCTTTGTGGAGAGAGGAGAAAAATAATAGAATGTGAGCTGAGTATTCTCTGTGGTTTATAAGTTAGCGTCCAAATCAAGTAGAATTTGTGACATTTGGGTTAGTGCACAAATTAATGAGAATTTGTGACTTTTGGATTAATGCAGAGAAGTATCACAGACATTCACAAATATTTGAAGTTTTCTCTAGAGAGTTTATTGAGTGTTAATTTTTAATTCCTAGAGAGAATATTATTGTATTTGGTGAGGACCTCAAGTTAGGCATAAACTTGAGAAGAACTATTGTAATTAAATTTTATAATAGTGAATTTATTCGGAGTTGGTCTCGTAATTTTTCCTTTTAAAGAAGAAAAGGTTTTCTACGTAAGTATTTGTGTTTTTTAATGTGATTGATATTTTGATAATTGATTAAAATTATTTGTAAAATTCCTTAATTCACATAATATTAAATTGTGGTTTTAATAAGTGGTATAAGAGCTTTTGCTATCCCAATAAGGTATTGTTATATACATGTGAGAGTGAAAGTCCTACGTGAGAAAACGAGTAAAAATATTAAAAAATTAATATATCATAACTAACTCTAAAGTCATAAACTTAAGCATTTTGAGTTGGAAATAGTACTTTGTAAAGTTGAAGTTGGTGTTGACTCAGCCGAGTTGACGCAACTCTCTTGTATTATTATATGAAATTAATTCAATTGCCAACTCAATTCTGATTGTTGCCTTGGTAATGAAAAATATGTGGATTAAGATTTTTTCCACTTATCTGTCAGGGAAAAAAGAGGACCACAAGACTGAAAGCCAAGCTTAGGACAGCTTCTCTTGGGTCATGGACTTTTAGAGGACCAATCTCGACCTCACCCATGTACGGAAAATTGGATGGTATAGCGACCTGTTTCTTTTTTTACATAAATACTAAATTACATTATGATTTAATTAGTCGCACTTATTATTACGTAAAGGAAAGAAATAAATATAATTTCTTTTTTCTTATGAAAAGTAATGAGTATCATATTGGTGTACTAATAATTATGGGAAATGATATTTTTACACTTGAAGTTGTTATTTAGACACTAATATTAAAAAGTGTTATTAAAAGATTAAATTACCCTTGTACTCAACAAATGTTTAATCACTGATCACTTCCATATAAGGATTTTTTTGATATTTTCAAAGCAAATATTTTTATATTAGTGTGGAAATAACACATTTGAGTGTGGAAATATCACTACTCATAATTATTTGTGAAAATCTATACTATAATGTAAAATTGAAGCTTTTTGACTTTTAGTTGGCTTCATCATGTTGCGCTACATAAGTTTTTGAAATCTCATAATTTTACACCTCATTATTTTAATATATATTTTCTAATTGAATTTCAATTTTATTCTATTATTAAACCTTCCATTAGAATTTTGACACATCATATTTTCTTTAATATAAGAATATATTATTTCCATATATAAAACACAATCATAATTAATGTCTAATACTAAAATATATTCCATATATAAACACAATATAAATATCTTTTAATAATAATCATAATTATCAATTTTCATCAAGATTTTTAGAGTTTTTTTTTTTTTTTTTTTTTTTTTTTTTTTTTTTTTTTTTTTATGTATTTCATTTAATTTTGTTGCTGGCAATGGAGAAAGATGGATGGATTTGTTATAATGAAACCATGTGAGCTTGAAATGAGTTATGAAAATTATTTAGGTTTGATCATATAATCATGTGCCCATGTATTTATTTGTCATTCTTCTTATTTTAAGTATCATTTATTTTATTTTTGGATGGAAACATGATCCATATGATAAATATAAACATGAATCGTGTTTTATAAAAATTGGACTATATTCAACTTATGCCAAAAGAAAAATTACATTATATTAAATTTTAATTATCCTATGGTAAATACTTTCTTAGTTATTTTTTTAAACCAAAAAGTAGGATCTATCCTAAATCCGATTTGTAAAGTCTCTTTATCGATCTTGCCTACAACATTTTGAACTACAAAAAAAAAAAAAAAAAACATATTCAACAAAAGAAGTAAAAGGAATCAAAATTAATTTAGATTTTATTTTCAATAATTTTCCTGTGCATCGCACAGGTTTGCGACTAGTTATATAATATTTCGGAAGCACATTAAATACGTATTCTCTTTTCTTACATAAGTGGTGGGTTTTATCATGTATTTAATTAGTGGGACTAATCACTTATGTGAGAGGAAAGAATACGCATTTAATATATTCCGAATATTTTATAATTACACGTAATTTACAAGTTCAGGAGGCCCATTGTTTTGTTAAAATCATCCGAGCTAGACATCTCATGATAGAGACTTCCATAAAGAGACATCTCAAGGTGTTCATATGACTAATCACTGTTGTGCATATATAACAATTTTTATTTTTATTTTTCTTCTGGTGCTAAACTTGTGCATATATAACATATTTTGCTCTATGATGGGGAAAGCCTACAGGAGCACATATTTGATGCGATTTGTCAAGTTGTTGGTAGGAAATTTCTCTAGTTTGTCGGAACTGATTAAGTTTTTTTTTAAAGAATTGGTTAGATGAGCGTTCTGTTGGAGTCCTAAAAGGGCTAAGCAAGCACTAAAGTCACACTTAGCACAATATCTATTCAAAGTGAGATTCAATTTAAATTTTATTTTAGGGTCCTAAAGAGAGTGTCCCCCACTCTATGCATTGTTCCTGGTCCCTTCACTTCTGCTTTGAATTTCATTATTCTTGCTTTTGTTGCTTTCTCTAACTCATTGCTTTCTTTGTAAGATTCCCATGTGATGCATGGACTTACCCCCTCATTACTTGGAAGGAGATGCCTTCCTTTTGCAGGGACAGTTGTTAGCTTGTCTTCTCACAAACAAAACGTTAATAGTAGAATTATTGTTTTCAGTTTTCACACCCTTAATGACCAACCCATTGACTGCCCCTCTCACCATTTTCTCTATTATTTCACTGCCCTTGAGTTTGTTCCCTAAAAGTCATTAATTCAAATCCTCACTTATCTGATGATACCCAGTTTTTGTGGATGGATTGTGTATCCAAAATTTGCTCTTCAAAGGAGTTCACTCCCAATTAACTTTTTGAGTTCAAAATCATTTGTTTGAAGAGGCTTGGAAAGTTACATATACAAATACGATATGCTTTCTTATATGGTTGGCCAAAAGTAAAACTAAATAAAATTTAACCCCTAAAAGACAATTTTAATTTACAATTCTCTAGAAGGGTGTTGTTATATCTTATATGATGGACAAAATGAAAAGTGGGTGGGATTGACTTTTGACTTAGTTTGGTGCGGTTTAGCTAACTATGCCACAGATTTGAGAAAAAGACATACAAGTATTTGGATGATGCTTTTGCTAAAGGGGTATTTTGAATATGACCTCTGACCTACACTAGCCCACGGGGCACGGCCCTTTATTGCTGCAATGAGTGTGTGTATATTAAAAGATGAGCATGTGAACCCAATCAACAAGGCATTAGCATGTGTAATTAGGAAAACGCTTTGAATTTTTTATTTTTTTATTTTTTTATGAAAACTTTGAATTAATTATGTATAGAGGAAGGAGCCTTTAAACAAATAAATAAATGTATAAAGGAAGACAATGTATAAGGGTGTTCTAGTTGCCAATCTTCTCACGCTAGGGCCATGGAGCTCTCCTTCAAAATTGAAAAAAGAAAAAGAAAAAAAGAAAGGAAAGTAAAAAGTAAAAAATAAATAAAAAATGAAAAACACTGTGACACGAGTTAATGCATGCACTACATCATCTAAAATGGTAGTCCACGGAAAACAAGTGAAGTTGGGATTTTCCCTCTTTATTTTTGTTTTATTTTTTATTTAGTTTACATATCGTAAATAAAGACTATAAGAAAAGGAAATCAAAAAAAGATATTGTTCAATCTAGATCATAATCATAATTTTCAGTAAAAAATTACATTAATGATTTTGGTCAGCAAAACTAAAGTATTTCCAATTTTGATTGATGAGTCAAAAGTCTTATAACGTATGGACATTGACTGATATTATTTACAAAAAGAACTAGGGTTTAAATTTCTACTCTCTCATTTGTAACACAAGCAATGCTACAGATACAACACTTTCATAATAATACTAAGTTGACAGGTTTTTATTAGTTCTCGTCTGAACCCACCATTTGTTTACATCACTTTAATATTTAACATTTTTTTTTTTGATAATTTTTAATATTTAACATTTACAACTTAACACCTAAGTATTTTTATGATTATTGTAAAAGTGTTGTGCTTGTAACTTTATTGTCAGGGGTGGAGTTAGTAATTTAGTTTAGGTTGAGCACCTTTTGACAGGGGCGGAGCCATAAATTTAATATTAGGGACACCATATTGTGAAACTATATGTGTATTTTTCATCTATATATATAATTTATATAATTCACGAGGTTGTATCAAAAGAAATGATTTTATTTTTTGGAAAAGATGGTTGGTAGGCTAAACGTGCGTAAAGAGTGGAATGAATCATAGCCAAAAAAGAAAAAAGAAAAAAAGAAAAAAAAAGGGGGGGTGGGGTGGGGGGGGGGGGAAGGGAAGGGATAGATTTTGGTTTTGATAAAGTAACGGGGTTTAGGTAACTTAATCTACATAAAAAAAATCAATCTAGCGGATTAACCTTTTACGTAACTACATGAGGTGTAATATTCTTTAATTTAAGAATTATTTTATATGAAAATATTATAATAATATAAAAAAAGTTTCTTACTTTCTCTTTATATGGGTTTTTATTATTAGCTAAAGGGAGGGTGTTTGCCTTGGGAAAAAAAAAATGGAAAAGATTAAAGTAAAAAAGGTGGGTATATGAAATGATGAGATGAAAGAGTAATCAAGTAGGTTACATTTATATAATTTGTAGGATTTAACTTTCAAGTCTCATATGTAAAAATAAAAAAACTCAAGTCGAATATTTATAGAAGTCAAGACATTTTTAGGGTTGGGCAACTTATAAAATTGAGGATATATTAAAAAAAAATTGATTTATGAGTTCTCTCTAATCAGTCTAATGAATTCATCCACAAATATTTGATAATTGGAACCCTTTAACAAATTATCCAATAATATCATTAGGAACTGAGGTGGCAAACTGTTAGAGTAAAATAATTTTAAAATCCACTTTAGAAGATAAAGCATTTGAATAATCTTTACAAATAATGTGTATCAATAGTAACACAAAAAATTTACAGTTTGTTCCCTTAAAGAAATATGTTTTAATTTTTAATTTTTTTTTTCTTTTATAAGGTGATGTTTGAGATTTTGAATCATGTATACTTGTGAATAATTGGCAAATTATTTGTAAGCATGCTTAGATGACA
This sequence comes from Fagus sylvatica, assembly GCA_907173295.1. Taxonomy (NCBI): domain Eukaryota; kingdom Viridiplantae; phylum Streptophyta; class Magnoliopsida; order Fagales; family Fagaceae; genus Fagus; species Fagus sylvatica. The sequence continues at coordinate 2,424,312 of OU015766.1, forward strand.
TATAACTTTAAGTGTAAGTTGATTTAATTTGTAAAATCTTTGGGTAAATTACACTGACACTCTTGATTTTTGGTGAAACTAAATCCTATTACATCCTATTTTTATTTTTAACAAATAATCTTCTATTCTAAAATTCTTTAAATATTTTGAGGTGGAGAATATATATATATATATGGTCTGAAACTTCATGGACTTTCTCATCAAGCAACAAATAATCTTCTATTCTAAAATTCTTTAAATATTTTGAGGTGGAGAATATATATATATATATGGTCTGAAACTTCATGGACTTTCTCATCAAGCAACAAATAATCTTCTATTCTAAAATTCTTTAAATATTTTGAGGTGGAGAATATATATATATATATGGTCTGAAACTTCATGGACTTTCTCATCAAGCAACAAATAATCTTCTATTCTAAAATTCTTTAAATATTTTGAGGTGGAGAATATATATATATATGGTCTGAAACTTCATGGCCTTTCTCATCAAGCAACAAATAATCTTCTATTCTCAAATTCTTTAAATATTTTGAGGTGGAGAATATATATATATATGGTCTGAAACTTCATGGCCTTTCTCATCAAGAAAAGAAACTTCATGGCCCCTACCAAATAGCATTAAAAAAGACAAAGTCATTTTCTCTTTTCTTCTTTGAATTGACGCGGACCTTTGTATTCTGAAAATTAACAAACGTTTGAGAAAAAAGAAAAAAAGAAAAAAGAAAATTAACAAACGTGATGAAAGGGAAGTCTTGAATGCCCACGTCACTGTGATGCTAGGATGATTACAAAAAGTTTTTTTCTTCCACAAAAAATAAAAATCATTATTGGGGTCTGACATGACATCATTACTTTGTCACTGATCTCTCACATATATTGTCGTTACTTCCAGTGTGTTACGATCTTATTAACTGGACCAATGAGAAATTGTTCGATCTTAAGACCACACACTATTCTACTTGTGATTCATATTCCTTACTTCTGGTTGAGAACAGTAAAGACTTGAACACTGAATTTTTTTCCCAAGTCGGTATCACAAGTTGATGATCGAACTAGTTTCAGTATCCTCTTCTAACCATCGGTTCAATTTGCAATAGAACAATCAATAGCTAAGCTTTACCCCACCACTTTTTCATTACCCCACCACCCTGCTCAGTTCTGTCTCTCTCTTCAGTTCATCTTACCAAAAATCAAAAGAAAAAAAAAAAGAAAAAGAAAAAAGAAAAGAAAAAGAAAAAGATGCAGAGATAAGATAATAAATGAGCAAAAGGTTTAGGTTATTTGATAATGTTGAGAGTGTCATAGGGATTGAGATCCCATCTAATTGCTAGGAATGGTTTAAAGGGTTGAGATTAAAAATCGAAACATTCACTTTTAATCTCAACCTTTGAATCAAATAAAATAAAACTTACTTTTTCACTTTTTTGGCATTTTACTTTTTTTACACTTTTGAAGTTTTGAACTACCAATTGCAAGATCACAATCCAGTATTGTCTAGGTTTTCTTAAGTTATGCAATTTATAAGTTATGCACATCTAATCTTTCTCAATGCGTCTTTTTTTGACCGTATAGAAGTTGGGTCCATTGGACTTTGACTTTGACATCAGAGCCTCACCCCCTGCCATCTCTCATGTTATTGTCTACTAGTGGTACTTTTCTATTAAAATGAAAAAGAAGAAGAAGAAAAAAAACTTTTTAAAATTAAATAAAGTTATTTTCCAAATTAATTTGGAGGAGTATTTTATCTTAATTAATTACTTGGAAAATTAGTAATGATTTGGGTGTATTTTATTCACATGACCATTAATGCATAATTCACTTCTTACATGAATGGTGAGTTCCATAAAAAGAAAAAGGTTATATATGAGTGATTATTTAGTAATTTAAGACAATAAAAAAATGTATAGTCCTCCTCTCACATGAATGGTGGGTCCCACCACATAAAAGTGGGTCCCACTAATTAAATTCATGATAGGACCCATCATTCATGTGAGAGGGGGACTACGCATTTATTTGTAATACTGGACTACTGAATAATTTTCGGTTATATAATTAGGTGTATTTAATTGATTTGAGCATTAAATTACTAAACAAATTATATAATTATTAAGTAGGTTATATAATTAAAAATATACATGGACTGTTATTTGAATTGCTATGTAGTGGAATAGGAAGAAATTTTTCTTCCAACCTTGATTGGGAGGAAAAATCTATCATTTAGACTTTATACCCCATAAGAAATTACCGTTTCTCCAATTGTAAGCAACCCGTAAGTCACCTATTATTACTTTCTTATATAACTTGTTTAGAAAATGCCATAGAGTTTTTAAATGAGTGGTAGTGATCGATGTATGTAGCCAATAATTTTAATTAAAAATAAATAAATAAAGAAGAGGAGAAGCAATGTTAGGGAAAATGGGGAATAGGTCCCATAACAAAAAATGAATACCTATAAATAATTATTTGATTAATTTGAAAAGAGATTAAGTTTGAGACTAGTAGGCTGCATCGGATTGTTCACTCTTCGGCTCCGTTTGTTTCAATGTAAAACATTTTATATTGTAAAATATTTTCAAATACAAATGATTTCAGGGAAAAAAATTTTTTTTTTAGTGTTTGTTTGCATTCTAGGAAAATGGTCCAAAAAATATTCTATATTGTGTGTTTGGAGCAACGTAAAACAAACCCACCCCTGCCAGCCACCCAAACCCACCCCACAGCCCACCCAAACCCACTGCCAACCACCCAAATCCACTCTAGCCACCACAATTCTCCACCAGCCAACAAAACCCCATCACAAATTCAACAAAAACTACCAAATCTACCACCAGCCACCACAAATTCAAAGCAAAATCACAAATGCAAAAACAAATCCACAAACCGCAAAAAAATAAAGCAAAACCCACAACCAGCGCAAGAACAAATTCACAAAATCTCAAAAAATCAAGCAAAACCCACACCCAAATCTAATTGGCGCCATCGTTGTGCTGTTGCCCCCAAACAACCACCCACAGCAAACCATAACCCACGACAACTACAACCCATCGCCACCATCACAAGACCACGTCGGTCGTAACCACCGCGAGCCCAAGTGGGTCACAGATTTGCTCCTATACCAAGCCGATAACCAAACCGAGAGGGTGTGGGGGTCTGTGAGAAAAAGACGAGAGGGGAGGGGGATTTCTGCGAGGGAGACGAAGGACAGGGGGGGTGACTTGGGAAGAACAGAGGCTCGTTAGGCGAGAGAGAAAGAGAGCAGAGAGGGAGAGTAAAGGTGTGAAATGTTTTGGAAAATGGTTTATGAAAATTGTTTTCGTAAACCATTTTCCTAATTTTTCTGAAGGATTTTCCTGTCAACTACAAACCATTTCCATTGACTTTTATTTTACAACGAAACAAACACTCACAAATGATGAAAATGTTTTACGTCAAAACAAACGGAGCCTTCATTTATAGTGTGAAGACCCTTGGCATCTACTAATTTGAAATTGATGTTTTGAACGTATTGCATGAATCCTTTTTGTGCAACATGTCAACTTATTATTGATTGAAGACTTCTCTCTGACGAAGATTGAAAGATTAGGCCATTATTAGATAGCACATCATCACATGGAATTTTTTTTTTTTTTTTTTTTTTTTTAAGTGAAGAAATTCAGCAACTCCATCGTAACCTATATGAGATATACCACTTGTTCAACGTGTTGGAGTTGAGTTTCCACATTCCACAAACAAAGGAGAGATCATGCAAATAGTTGTCATGCAAATAGGTTAAAGCAAACCCTTACTGTTTAAAGCAAACTGTAATTGACTTAAAACAAGAAATTACGAAAAATAACAAATAAATGTAATAAATTAAAACATCCCAAAACAACCTCTAAAGTTATGGCCCATTTAAGGTAGCAGTAAAATTAGGGATGTCGGGTTGCTCGTTTGGTCTTCTGGCGCTCAAACTACTCCATGAAATCTTCTGCTAGCTGTCCTTCGTTAGTCCCTTCCACTTTGAGAGAACTCAACCTCAAGTTAAGTTTTGGATAGAGAGGCTCATCATCATGATAATCATATAAGTCAGGAACATTGAATGCTTTTGAGATCCACATGTCTTATGGCAAGTCAATGACATAGGCGTTGTCGTTGAGTTTCTTCAAGACCCTGTATGGACCATACTTTTTTGGCTTCATCTTGTTGTAAGTTCCCACAGGAAACCTCTCCTTACGTAGGAACACCATCACCTGATCACCTTCTTTGAACAATTTAGGTCTTCTATGCTTGTTAGCGACGACTTTGTACTTGGCTGTCGTCTGCTCCAACTTTTGCTTCACTTACACTTGTACTGCCTGAACCTGTTCCACCATATTTTCAGCAGCAACACTCAAACTTGGAACTTTGGGTAACTGCACCAAGTCCACAGTATGCTTCGGGGGCTTCATGTACACGACTGCAAAAGGCGATCTTCCTATGGCATTATGAACAATGCTATTGTATGCAAACTCAGCTTGGGCAAGAGCATAATCCCACTGTTTGGGTTGATCTCCATATCTGCTTCGAATCAAATTACCAAGTGTACGATTCAACGACTCAGTCTGGCCATCTGTCTGTGGCTGTGCAATTGTACTGTGATTCAATGAAGTGTCAAACATCTTCCATAGGGTGATCCAGAAGTGACTGAGAAACTTGAAATCACGATTAGAGGTAATAGATTGGGGAACTCTGTGTAGCGTCATTACCTCTCGGAAGAACAACCGTGCTATATGGGAGGCATCTGAAGTTTTTCGATAAGGAATGAAATGTCCCATCTTGGAGTACATGTCAACAACAACAAACACAGATTCTACTCCTCGTTGGGTATGAGGTATGATAAGTCATGAAATATGACTTATTTACATGCATTTTAGAGAGATTCTATTGGGATTGTGTTGCATTACATGTTTAATTACGCTCAAATGGATGTTTGTTGTTCAATTCATTGAATTATATGACTTATGCATTTAAGTGTATCATTTTAATCCCTTAGATGTTAATTTGGGCTATGTTTGATTGCATGTACAAGCTGGATTAGATTGGAGTTAGGTAGGACAAGCTGGAATGAGCAGAAGAGAAGAAAAGAGTGATAAACCACAATCCAGGTGACTGGATTGGGACATCCAGGCGACTGGATAAGGCTCCAAGTGACTAAGTTTCTATCAGTCGACTGCACCTTTAGGCGGGAACTCCAGAATTCAAATCAAGAAGGATCCAGTCGACTAGATAGACATCCAGGCAACTGGATTAATTGTCCAAAATTAGACAGAAACTCCAGACTTCAATTCTTGAAGAATCCAGTCGACTGGATGATGATCTAGGCGATTGGATTAATTAATTCAAATTAGGCAGAAAGTCTAGGAGGCATTTCAATGAAGATCCAGTCGACTGGATGGTGTTCCAGGCAACTGGATTTGCGTGAAATTAGTTTTAAAGAAAAGCTCAATTGTGTTTTAAAGCTTTCTCAACTCAAGGCCCATTGGACCCAATTTGTTTAGGGTCTGAAGTCGAATTAGAGAGAAGAGATTAGGGTTAATAAGGAGGTTTAGATTAGACGGTTGAGATTAGACAGATTGACTCTCTCTCTCTTCTCCCAAGTTTAGGTTTTCACTCTCATGGCCGCCTAAGCTCCTTGTTAGGGCTAGGGCATGTTTCCTTTGCAACGGTATGAGTACTTTGTAATCCCTTTGGTTTTTATTGTTTAATTACATTTGATTGTTAAATATCTGATGCCTACTAATGTATGTTTTATTCCGTACTTTCTATAAGTTCAGTCATGTTTTTCTTATTATTAAGGGAAATATTTCATGGTTTCAATTAGGTATAGTGATTTATAAAATTGAAAGGTTTTTCTAAATATTACTCTAGCCATTTTATCTTCTCAGGTTATAAAGTGTTCCTAAGTTCTTTTAGTTCAACCAGGTCAAAAGTCTTTAAAGTAAAACAATCAATTGTATATTGTTTCTTAAAACAAGGTTTTTACCGGGATTACAAGGGAATCATACTGGTATAGAGAGACACCTTAAAACCTTAGTGCCTTTTTACATATCAAAATTCTATAAACCAATCCATTTTACCTTTACAAACAGTTATTTACATTATCTTTTGGAAACACAAACTCCTTGAGGATTGACAACTTCTTTCTCTGTACTGCAAAGTATCGCTTATTATTGAACGACATCAAGGTAAACCCTTACAAAATCCATGGACAAGTCCTCCCAAATATTATTAGGGATTGACAGAGGCATATAAAGATTAGTATTTTGTGATTGACCTTTGGAAACCTGACAAGCATAACACTTCCAAACTATACTACCAGCATCTCGTTTGAATTGGGGCGAGTGGTATCTCTACTTTAAATTGGATATGGTTTTGTCTATACCCAAGTGTCCGCCTAAGACGCCACCATGTAAATCCCGAATCAACTTCTCTCTCAAGGAAGTCTTAGGGATACACAAGCGGTTTCCTCGGAATAAATACCCTTCATTCTCATAAAAATCACTAAAATGTTGCTTTGCAATACACCTTGCCTAAATCTCCTTAAAATCATCATCCTCTTCATACAGCTCTTTCAAATTTTGTATATAAGCTTTTCTAAGTAATGGACTAATTTTTATGATCGGAATTTTGGGTCCACCTCGCGCATGCATAATGTTTTATTATCTAATTCTATTTATATGATTTGTATCTAGTTGGATACACGTTACTATGATTATGAAATAAGCAACCAAAACTTGAAGAAAATGGTCCAGACGTAAAGACGCTTACCCCACCATGACCGAATTGTCTTTGTTGCATTCGTGCTTCATGGACAAGACCTCTAAAAACCAGTTATTCTTCTACCATTCCATTACTTCCATACATTTAAAGCTATGAAAGAAACCAACTTCTTCAAATATTGTAGACTCTTAATAATCGTTATGATGAATTTTTTGTTTTTGAATGGTGCTACATCTGAGGTTTATACAGTTGGTGATAAGGAAGAGTGGAATGCTGAGGCAGACTTTGTCTCTTGGTCTCAGAAATACAAATTTAGCGTTGGTGATGTTCTTCGTATGTACCTTTTCCTTTAATCTTTTTATGAATTCCATAATATTGCTAGGGCGCCTTGCTTCTTTTTCTTGTCAAGAACTATATTGTTCATGTCTAGTGTTTTTTTTTTTTTGTAGAAATTCCTAACTAACCTAATCTAAACGTGTGTGTGGGGACTCGAACCCACACCCATTGGTGATGATATTTTATTACTTCCAATAATTCTAACATAAAGAAATATTCCATACGATACGCGTGTGATGTATTATGTATCTTTCACACATAAGGATGAGTTGCATGTGTGGGATCCATAGATAGGATCCATTATTATGTGAGAGAAGGATATAGTGTATATTGGGTGCACAAAATAATTTCACCTATACATGATTAACTAATTAATTACTAGTACAAATGATTGTAAAATTTAATTTTAAACATATGGATGTTATGGTGCAGGTTTTACATATGTGAAGGGGCAACATAATACTTATGAAGTAACAGAAAACACATATCGATCATGTGATGTAACCTCTGGAGTGTTAGCAAAATATGAGAGTGGAGATGATCAAGTCAAACTCAAACAAGAAAAGAAGTATTGGTTCATTTGCAATGTCCCTGGACATTGCCTTGGGGGAATGAGGTTTAGCATAGATGTTAAAGAAACAAATGCCACTTCTGGGGATAATATCACAAATGCAGCATTAACTCCACAAATGGAATCATCTTCACCAATCAACTCTTGTAAAAGTTATGCCCCTATAAGGTGGAGCATGGGGATTAACCTTGTTGGATTTGGAATCTTAGTAAGATTGGATTTTTGAGCGAGAACCTTGTCACATGACAATATCTATTACTATTTTCCTCCATTTATACATAGTTATTTCATTGTTGTAATATAGGTGGGTTATTATTGGCTCAAATCTGGGTATTTTCTTAAGCTATTTCTCTCTAGTTGACTAGCTAAGGCACTTCCATTAATTAATTAGAACAGAAAGTTTAATTACATCATGGGGTTGCCTTGTTAAGCAAAGTGATATCCTATCTAATTAAACTAAAGAGAGGTTGGATATCTTTTGAGAAATTTTGAGAAATAACTGAACCAGCTCATAACCAATTCAACCGAAGCATTCACAATTTATCTGGTCGAACTGTCGGTCTCCGGGTTTTAGTCACTTTTTCTAGTTTTCGGTTTTTTAAGAAAACCAGACCATTTCAAGCACCGGTCCCCGGTTGAACCGGTCAGACCGATTTTTTAAACCATGCTAATCTATACACCCTTGACCAGCCCAAAAGTTATGTCAGAATCTTGAGTCATTGGGTGCTGAATATAAGATCCTGCATCACTAAAAAGGATTCATCAAATTGTTCGTAACCCTCCAGAACTAACCCCACTTAGAGATGTAATTGTAGTTCATCTGAACATGGAAGATGAATATAGTAGCGCTCTGTGTAACCAGCTATCTGGAAATTGCACAACAATAAAGAAATTTTAACTTCTCAGCATTTTACTTTTTCAAGGCAGAAAGATATTACAGGCACATGTCAAGATTTCTAGGTCACCTCTATTGTACATAAAGATTCCCACAAGAAACATTCTTCAACTTATCGCAAGAAACCAAACAGACAAGTCATGCCAGAAGGTATAAACGTCATCTGAGCATGATATAAAGCTAGCCTTCAGCCTGCCAAAAGAGAGGAGAAATCAGTTATTAGAACACTTCTACAATATAAATGGAAAACATAGAAGAAAACAGTTCTAAAGCATCTCTCTATCTCTCTCACACACAAACACAAGGTAATCCATTTACTGAAGCTCAAAGAAAAAAAAAAAAAAAGAAGAAAGGAACTAAGAAGAAGACAGCAGAAACAAAATTCATTTTCCTCTCCAAGTGCGAGAGAGACAGGCCACAAAGCTATATATAAATTGATTGATGACCATATTGGTTGGATCAAATTCCACATAACCTTTGATGTTATGGTTGTTACCACCCCACCCCAACCCAAGTAAGTTGCAAGCAGAAAACCAATATGAACTCTGCCATGAACTACCTGATCATATAGGAGACAGCTCGGTAATACCATGCTGAAAGCTCCCAGAAGTTTGATATAGCGAATTTTACAAGTTTATCTCCTCAGACCACCGGTCCAATGTTGTCAAGATTGTTTATCCTGATTGGACCAAAGCAAAAGTACATGTCTTACTATTTGCTATTATTATACTAAATCAAAGCTCTTGTGTCCTAATATCTGCCTAAACCTCCACTCATAGTTGAAAAAATAAAAAACCATATGATATGGCCCATAATATTGTAGTGTGGTACAAGAGCTAAGGGGTTTCCTGTGGTTCATTTTCGCTGTGAAATGGGTGAGGCCTAGGAGGGTATCGGACTTGCTATAGCGTTGGGCCGGTCTTCAAGTTACAAAGAATTGATTGCCAATTTGGAGAGCCATTCCATCTTGTCTAATCTGGCTGTTTTGATGTGAAAGGGATTATCGTGTTTTTGAGGACACAGAGCTTTCAGTATCCAAACCTAAAAAGCAGTTAGAAGGCACATTGTCTGAATGGGTTCAGGCTTTTTCGCCTTCCAGTGATTGATTGTGCCTCCAACCTTTTGTTTTTTTTGTTTTTTTTTGGCTAGCAAGTATCTTGGTTGACCTGAATTTTCTTTTTATTTTTCTTCCTTTGTCAGAGTGTTTCAATAGTATTCTCCTCGTGTACTTGGGCCTCGCTTTTTCCTATTAATGACATACTCTTTACTGATAAAAAAATTTAAAGAGCCTCCACTACCTAAGGCCTAGAAAACCAACTTAATAATAGTTGAGATGAGTACTATGTATAAGTATCTCTAGAAAGATCAAGGAAATTCCAGAATGAGGAATTTCCTTACCTCTTGCAAACCTGCTTTTGTCAAGCAGTTGCTTTCTGATCTAGTCTAGAGAGCCAATAAGAGGATGATCTCTCTATAGCATTACACTGCTAGAAATCTGTATTCATTTGATTTTTTCACATTGTATTCCAAATTACATTAGACAAATGTCAATGAGCTAGAAGAGAGATTATGTCTTGATTTGTAGGGGAAGATATTGAAAATGAGCGTGAGCAAGTGAGAGAGAAACACGAGAGCAAGGGGGACGCCCTTACCACCCCGCCAGGGTGGCCGAAACGATGGGGGGCACAAGGCGGTTCCTCATAGAATCCAAACGTTTCGAGTTGGTCTTAGAGGGTCGTGGTATCAACTCAGTGAAGCTATTTGAACGAGGGAAATACATGATGTGTTTGGTGTTTATGGGCATAGAAGGAGCTCGATGGCTGGGACAATGCATTGAAGAAAACATTATTAGAGAAGAAGAGAAGACCTTCATTCGTACCTTTTGAGAAAATGATAAAGTTTATGTTATTCGACGATTCACTAACAGTTACAGGTGGTACCTAGAGTTGACAGAGTATGGCAGGAACGGATGTAAGGGACGATTAGTTATTCCAGAAGGTCGGAAACAAAGTGGATGGTGGGGTTTTAAGGGGAATTGCACCTTCTGTTTAACCCATAGGGAGGGAGAAGACGATGCCGAGAAGAAAAGTTAGACACTGAGGGACTTACCACGGCAAATAGAGAATCACAGACAATTTGGGAGCCAACGACAAAACAGCAACGAGGACGGCGGCGTCGTACGCCGATTCCCTACGTGCATCGACGAAACCTAAGTTAACGAGAATTACGCCCAAGATCACGCAAAATAGCCATCCTAAAATCTCGAAAACCATGGGATTGATAGTCAACAAGAACATTGATGGGGGAAAGACGAGATCACAAGAGAAATTTTTGGACTCAACCACATATAGAAGAGTCGGTAAAAAAGAGGACTTAATGTCAATTCCGAAATTGACGATTACATGCAATGGAGATGGGCAGAGAAAGGTGTCATGGGGAAGTCATAATAGGAAAATTGAGAAGGGCAACAACACGAGCAAACATTGGGTTCCATTGAGTAATAAGAAATTGGATAAGCCTAAAAAGCCCAATACCTTGGCCCAAGTTCGAAAAGCGGAAGCATTTAAGGCCCCATCTACTTTCGAATTTGGCAAGGCTTCCTTTTCTAGGTGGCATCCAATTAAAACCAAACCTATTTGGGCTCCAGTTGATGCACGGAGTGTTAAAAGCCAATTGAACCTATTGCCGAGGCCCACAAGACAATTCAAAGGTGTAAGGAAAACTCTGAACAAAGGGGAAACGACATCGTTTCATGTTTAGCGTGGAACCCCCAAGAACTAACGACTTCTATATTGAGAATCTCTCCAGATCAATTGACCTTAATGGTACGGTCATGAACCCAATCTCTTCATTTCGTTCTCCACACGGACCCTAGTGTCCCGAAAGTTTTGGTTCGCTGCAACCCAAAGCTCTTGTTGGGAGTCAACAACCAAGTCTTAGAAGACATCTCTATCTACGGGGATGATGGTGAGGATGAAGAGCCAGTCGAGGACCAAGGATCCATTATGATCGCCATTGGAAGACTTGTTTTCGGGAGAGATCGTTACTAATCCACAAGGTATCGAGATCCTAGATATCCCTCTTCTCAGATCGTTTAGTGGCGCAATTACCCAAGAATATATGAGAGAGAATGGGCATTCCGAGTGGGTTTAGCACCATATGGAGGAATTTAGCAAACTCATGGGGGTGTCCATCGAAGGTTTCAAAACGAAGGCAATGATTCTGTTCGAAGAGATAGAGAATAGATGGAGGCAATTAGGTGGTATAGAACCTCATCAAAAACCTCGGAAAGGGCTCAGAGAACTTCACAACTTATCATCCACGGTAAATTATGATTCTGCTTCCAAGAAAGGTGAAGGCCGTAGATCTCAGGGACCAATTATTTCCCAATGCATATGAGAATCATATTGTCGAACATACGAGGCCTGAATTGTAGGGAGAAGAGGTCTCAAATTAGGAACGCTCTTAGAATGTGGAATGGTGAGGTTATCTACTTTCAAGAAACTAAGATGGAGCGAATGGGGAGAGCAGTGGTTAGAAGCCAATGGAACAATCCTTTTGCAAACTAGGTGTTTTTGGAATCAGAAGGTGCTTCAGGGGGCATTCTCATTATGTGAGATAAACGCGTAGCTGAAGTCCTAGATTGTCTTAAAGGTAAGCATAACATCTCTTGCGAATTCCGAAATGTCCAAGATCTATTTGAATGGGCCTTTTCAGGGGTCTATGGGCCAAACGTGGAAGTAGAAAGACATATCTTATGGGATGAATTGGCTGGGGTGCGTAGCTGGTGGAGTGTGCTGTGGTGTATTGGAGGAGATTTTAATGTAGTCAAATTCCCTAGCAAGAAAAATTGGGGGAGGGGAGGCACACCAGAGCTATGTAGTCATTTTCACATTTTATCTCAAAGCTGGGGCTGATTGATTTACCACTTTTAGAAGGTGAATTCACGTGGTCTAACAATCAAGACCCTCCTTTGAAGTCGCGAATTGATAGATTTCTTTTGTCTACTGAGTCGGAGGACCATTTCTCTAATTTGGCTCAAAAGGCTCTGCCTCGCTTTGTGTCAAATCACTTGCCCAATAATTTTAGATAGTAGGAGTTATCAGAGAGGTAAATCTTATTTTAAATTCGAGAATATGTGGTTACGGAAAAAATATTTTGTGAAGAATTGGTGGGGGGATATGAGTTTCAGGGGAGCCCGAGCTTTGTCTTGGTCAGTAAATTAAAAACTTTGAAAGAAGATTTGAAAATATGGAATAAGGAGGCTTTTGGGGATGTGAGGATCAAAATTCTGAACATGCAGAATGAGTTATGGCTTCTGGAGTCAAAGGAAAATCAAGGATTATTTACCGAGGAAGACAAATCTTATAGATTGAATGTTCAAACTGATTTTGAGAAGACCATGCTACAAGAAGAAATTCCATGGAGGCAGAAATCAAGGGTTCAGTGGTTATAAGAAGGAGACAAGAATACCAAATTCTTTCACCACACTGTGAATGCCCACCGTCATAATAACCACCTTGCAAGCATGACTCTTGGGGAGCAGATGTGGGAAACTAAGAAAGAAATCAAGGATGGGATAGTTGACTATTATCAGGGGTTTTATTCAAAGCGTGAAGATTGGAGACCTCTCCTAGGGGGAGTGGATTTTAATTCTTTAGATGCAGCAACAGCTACTCAGATAGAAAGTCCTTTCTCAGAGGAGGAAGTGGTGACTACTCTAAAACAGCTAAGTGGAGAAAAACCACCGGGCCCTGATAGTTTCACCCTCGTTTTTTTCCATCATTGTTGGGACGTGGTTAAGGCAGAGGTTCTAACTTCCATTCAGGAATTTTACGAGCAAGCTTCCATCAAATGGAGCCTCAATGCGACGTTTGTGGTTCTTATCCCTAAAAAAGTTGGAGCTTCAGATGTGAAGACTTTCACCCCATCAACCTGATAGGGAGTGTCTACAAGATTCCATCCAAGATGCTTGCTAATAGACTTAACGAGGTTTTAGGGAAGATATTATCCCCATCCCAAAATGCTTTCATCCAAGGCCAGCATATAACATACTTGGTGTTGATTGCAAATGAAATATTGGATAGCAGATTGAATTCTGGAGCTCTAGGTTTGCTTTGTAAGTTGGATTTGGAAAAGGCTTATGACCAAGTTAGTTGGAACTTTAATCTGTAAATGTTGGAACGTTGTGGTTTTGGGGCTAAATGGCGGAATTAGATGTATTTCTGCATCTCCACCATCAGATTCTCGGTCTTGATAAATGGCAGTCCTTGCGGCTTTTTTAATAGCTCCTGAGGCGTCTGGCAAGGAGATTCTCTTTCTCCCTTGTTATTTGTCTTAGTCATGGAGGCTTTGAGTCGCTTGATGGATAAGGCTGTGGCTAGAGGTTTCTTGGAGGGTTCTTCAGTGAATAGCCAGAAAAACACAGCGGTGAAGGTTTCCCATCTTTTTGCTGATGACACCTTGATCTTTTGTGAGGCGGATCGAGACTAGATGCTCCACCTAGAAGGAGTCCTTGTGCGCTTTGAAGTGGTGTCGGGGTTGCATATTAATATAGGGAAGTCCAAGATAGTTCCAGTGGGGTCGGTCCCTGCTGTCTGTGAGTTAGCTCAAATCCTTGGAGGTAGGATATCTCTCTCTCTCTCTCTCTCTCTCAGTGGATCATCTTTTTCTGCATTGTGAGTACACTAGAGAGTTGTGGTCTTTGCTCTTCTATATCTTCGGGATCCAATGGGTTATGCCTTGCAAGGTGTCTGATCTGCTAGCCTGTTGGAGGAGGAAGAGTTCCACAAGGCAAAACTTGTTCTAGAACGCTATTCCCTCATGTCTCATGTGGATTATTTGGAGGGAGAGAAATCAACGGGCTTTTGAGGATACGGAACGTCATTCAGTGGAGTTGAAGTTTGTTGACGTTGCTTGACTTTGGCAAAGTCGGTGGCCTTCTCTTTTACAAGAGGTATTAGGATACCAAGTTTTACTTGGTTACTGAATGCGTGCATAGCAAGGGCAGCACAACCCTTGCAGTATATATATGCCTTATTCGGCCAACCTCTGGTGTGAAATTGTGCCGCAACAAATAGAAGAATAATTAGAGAAGGTTTTGTTCTCTTGGTTTATTCTAGGTGAGAGAGAGGTTAGGATGTATTTGGGGTTTGGGTTCTTTGAGAGAGTCCTGGTACCACTGTTGTAATCTCTCTAATTTCTTAGTGAAGCTTTCTCCCTTTCGTCGCCCGTGGATGTAGGCATATTTCCGAACCACGTAAATTCTTGTGTTTTTTATTTGTGTGTTTGATCTCTTTTCTCTCTTCTTTAATCTTGCGTAAACAGTTAATTTTCATAACAAAGTTGCTTCTTCTTCGTACACTTTTCGAGTGGATGGATACTGCATCTAGTCACTCTGCTTTTTCTGTTTTAGAATACATTGATGGTTGCTCTTAATTCCTTTGTTCCTAGCATATTCTTTATGTACTAGGCTCTTTCCCTATCAATAAAAGTTTATTACTTATCAAAAAAAAAAAAAAATGTCAATGAGCTATACCTCAACTAGCACTTCCTTCTCCCATAAAAATTCGTTGGAGGGTGAGATCTTGGGTTCAAGACTCACTAGGTGTGTGTACCTTACCAATAAAAAAAAAAAAAATTACATTGCACAAAATCCTGCATACTCTTGTATTCTGGAAAGCTACAAGTCTTAGGACTTGAAGCTGTTAGGCAGTGACAGATTGAGCAACATTGCGAGGAACAAGATTCAATACCCACTGTCTATATTATCAATGTGTAGAATACAGGAAATTAGAGAACTCCAATTTGAGAAATTTTAGAATCATGAAATGTAAGCACTAGGTCAGAGAATCAATTATACTAAAACATGAGAGGGAGTTAAAAAGTGGAATTAAACAAGACATGAAAACTCATAATCTAGTTATTTAAGATAACCTTGAAAATGTACACACTTGCACTTGACCCTACCATACATTCAATGAATAATGCTTCTAAGTGGAGTTAACAATATTTGAATTATTTGGATCGTGATTATAAACCTACTTGTGTTAGGATAAATTATAAAATTCTTAGAGTTGATATGTGTCGTTGCAACATAGAAGTATTGATTTAAGATCTTGGTGTTAAAGCTAATTTAGCCCAAGTATGATAATGACACCGCAATGTTACTATAAGATTTCAAACAAGGTACCAATGATGATATTATAAGGGTTGTGGCTTGACTAACTTAAGCATCATGCTATAAAATATAAATACTATTGTATAATTATGGAAAACTGGTTGTCCAAAGTACAATTTCATGAGCTTAAGGTGATAGTATGCTCATATGAACTTCAAAGGACGAAATCAAATAACTCAATGTTTGCGACAATGTCACTATTTGTCTTAGCCAATTTTTTTCATATGAAGAATGCTGGTAACTTAATTATTTTATATTTTATTTCTGCATATTGAAGCAACAATACAGATCTTTGAATATCACCATTCATAGGCATTTACTTCATAGAACTGCAACACGAATGCTAAATAGTACGGTTATTGCGGCACGACTCTATTGAAGTAAAAGCAATGATTGACATTGAAAATGAAAACCACAAAAATCTCAAATCAACTAAGCCTTGATCCCAATTATATTAAGGATGGTTTATGGATCTTCTTCAACTGATTGGGGTTGATGACATTTATTATTTTCCTCTATTCTATCCTATCTAAAATCATACCCTCTATACCAAGTTTAATTTCTGCAACCAATGTTGGAGATACGAATTTAGGGCCCAGGCTCATTGTACTATCCTAGTCCAAATTGTACGCGTAATCCTAACTATACTACTGTAAACTTACAGTTAGTCTAGGATTAAGGCTACTATATTTACCTTTCAATATTTATAATATAATACATAAATCCCAATAATAAAAATGTAATTGTTCAAGGCTTTAAGCTGCTATGAATGCAAGACTATAATATAAGGCTATACCACATTAATCCCCCCATCTTCTTTCTCTCTCATCTCCTATTTATTTCTTCTTATATTTTTATAGGAACAAAATTTTCCTCCAAATTGGGTTGGAGGAGATTCCTACCCATTACGGATGCATTAAGTCATTTAAACAAGTCCCATAACTATTAAATAAGTCATGTCACGAAAAGTACACATTGAAAAAACTTTTCGGAAAATTAAATAAACTCCACAAAGAGGTTACAAGTATTGCAGATCAATTTTTCTCATGCAAAAAAAAAAAAAAAAAACCCACAAAGTGTGTCATTTTATGTTGGTAACTTCAATTCATATAATGAGTTATTGATTAAAATAAAATAATAAAAAACAAAAAGTAAAAATAATAATAATAATAATAATAATATGAGTACAAAAGAAATAAACAGTAGAGAAAATCACCTGACCGGGATTGGATTTGGGATAAGAGATTGATTCAAGGTTCGACACTCTGCCTTCCAGAGCATCAAATTTCTTCATCTACACGAAAACATAACAAAAAAGCAACCATTTTTAAAAATAAAAAGAAAAAGAAAAAGAAAAAGCGTGTTTGGTTAGTGGGTTACTCACATCAGAGACAAGAGCGTAGCGATCAACCCATAAGTCTCTCCAGATGAAGTGGGAAATTGCGGCTCCTGTTACTGAAAATCCTACACCCAACCATAGCAACCGAGTCCTTATCATCTTCTTCTTCTTCCTTTTTTTTTTTTTTTCTTTGCTTTTTTTGTTTTTTCAATTCACGGAAAGAATGAGATTTGAGAAGACGATTACTTTAATGGGTCATTGGGTTTTGAGGAGTGACTAGACTCTAGAGGCCCAATTAATTTTCTCCTCTTCTTTTTGGATTAAATGGTAAATTGGACCCAAAGACGGGTCATTTTGAATTCTTCCTTAGAGAGCCCATACATTCCTTGCTAGGGGCAAAATCAAAATTACACTTGTTTAGAGCATTCTCATCGGATCGGATTAGTAAAAAATTAAGCCAAAATTTGGCTTAATATTCTACTTTCTCAATTTTAGCTAATCATTTTTAAAAACATCCACAATTCTCTATTTTAATCTCTATTTCATTAAAATATCATTAATAGAGTTTGGCTACAAATCAGTTTGTAACGAGCTTGTTACAACCCACTATATGACAGTTAATAAAATCATCATCATGTATTATTTAAAAATATCACATGACTCATAAAATAGATCATGTGACTAAAAGTACATGTAAATAAGAACAAAGTTTGGCTGCAAACTGGGTTGCAACCGAGACTCCAAACTTACTATGCATTAGATAACAAGTGTTTTAATCATGTGCATAACTTAAACCCCTTAACAATGTTTGCAGCCGAGACTCCAAACTTACCATGTATTAGATAACAAGTGTCCTAATCATGTGCATAACTTAAACCCCTTAACAATCCTTTTAACCTCGTTACTCTCACTCTGCTCCTACTTATCTCTCTCTCTCTCTCACCCCAAAAACCACGCCTCTACACTGGTCATTCTCTCTCTTTCCTCTTCGTCAGACTCATACCCAACCACCTCCACCCTCTTATTGCACTAGTTCCCCAACCACATCCATGATCCACCCCCTCCTCATTGCACCTATTTCCCAACCCTCTAGTCCACAACCAATCCTAACCAACAAACCCACACGAAAAATCTACACAATCCACAACTTGCAGGTCTCCAAACAAAAATAAAAATCTACACAATCCACAACTTGCAGGTCTCCAAACGAAATCAGTTACCTATAACTTACCCACAGGTGAACTCCAAACAAAATCAACAACAAACACCTAACAAAAACCTACACCAAAATCAACACAAAAATGGAACCTTGGAGTGGCTAAGATACAGGTGAGGGGTTGAGTGGCATCGAAAGGAGTGAGGGCTGGGATCGGCAGGGAAAGCAGTGGGGGCTGGGATTGGCGGGGAAAGGGTTGGATTTGGAACCAGCGGGAACAAGGGTGGGGGGCTGGGACCGACAAGGAAAGGGGATGAGAGAGAGAGAGAGAGAGAGAGAGAGAGAAGCATGAGATTTAGGGTGAGTGAGAGAGAAAAGAAAGATAGGAGTAAAGAGAGAGTAACGGGGTTAAAAGTATTGTTAAGAGATTTAAGTTGGTTAATGCACATAATCAAGATATTTGTCATCTAATGAATAGCAAGTTCGGAACCTAGACTCCAACCCTGTTTGCAATCAAACTTTGTCCTGTGGATAATTTTATTTGTTGTTACGTAATCAGTTGTAACAAGTTAATTACAAACTGGTTTCTAACCAAATTATGTCCAAATATCATTTTTACTACTCTTTTTTTTTTTTTTTTTTTTAAATTAATTATATTACTCTTCTCTCTTCCTTTCAGTTCTCTCTTTTTTCTCTCTTTTCTGTAAATCTCAAAGCTTCCAAAGCCAAAGAGATTCGGATGCTATGGTTATGTTCTCCAAATCTAGAACTTCAAACTCAACTCTTGTATCACTATTAATGACTGAAACCATTACCCACCAGTTGCTATTGGAAGTTTTTCCTCAAAAAAAAAAAAAACCCATGAAACACACGGGCTTGTAGAAGTGGCGGGGCTGAGAGATTGGTGTAGTAGCAGAACTTGCTGTAGTTTTTGTGGGTGAGAGATTATTTTGTGTTTTTATTTGTCAAACCCACTGGCCCACTGCCACTCTGCTAGCCGAGCTTGACCATGGACATAGTGGTGACGAAACTGAGAATAGAGAGAGGAGATCTGAGTGGAGGGAAAGCTGGCGGTGGAACTCGGTGGCTAGCCATGTGAGGTCCGACCATGGCTTGTTGAGAGAGCAACTATGGGAGGAAGGGAGAAAGAGGAAGAATAAGGGAGAGAGAGAGAGAGAGAGAGAGAGAGAAGAAATAATAAATGTCAGGCATAAATGTCTCTATCATATTTCTATTTTGCCTAATCTCTAACGCATCTATTGAGAATATTTTTTGGGGTATATTAGTAATATTCTACCTATAGTGATTTGGCTATTCCATTGAAAATGCTCTTAGAGAGTCCAATTTACTGTTTAATCCCAAATCAAAACAAAACTTGAGAATGAAAACAAAACCTAGGAGAGGTACTGAAAGTTAAATGGGCCTCACTCACTTCAAATTGACACAAGGCCTCTCTCTGTATGACGAAATTACACTTGCTATAGCCTAAAAAAAATTACATTTGTTATATCAAATTTTCATAAAATGACACTTTACCCCCAAATAATTAAATTAATGGATACTCTGCCCCTAAAATAATTATATATAAAAAAAAAGGTAGAATGTAATTATTTTGACAATTTGGGACGGAGTGTCATTTCTTGAAAATTGGGTATAATTGGTGTAATTCCCCCATACCTTATGAGTGTGTATAATTTACATTTTATTTTTTTGGTAAGAATTTTTTCCACTTAAATCCTAATTCCCTCCAATTTTTAATATTTAATATGTAAAACATGATACATTTATTTGATTTTGTGTAGTTTATATTGATTTTTTTAATACCATTGGATTTTTTAAATGCTACGTGGCTTACATCTGGATTAAAATTATAGAAAATTAAAGGATTTAAATGGGAGGGAATCATTTCCTTATGACACCTTGGTTCTTGATCAGCCATTTAGTACCAAAACTTCAATGGTTGATATGATAGATTTCCTTGGTGATTGAACACTATTTAACACTCCAACAACACCACCATCACTGTTGGAGCCACCGCCCACACCAGCAACATGTGTTGCGTGGCCTAGGTCCATGGCTGTGGCCTATCACTTTATATAGGTTGTGAAAAATACAGGGTGTTGCAGGGAGGAGTTGATATTTGGATTCTGGAGGTGATTAGTTCAAGGAAGAAGGGGTTTGTGTGGTCAGTGACTGTGAGAGAGTGATATCAGAGTTAAGTGTTTGACAATTGAATAATGGTTCAGCTTTGATGTTCAGAAGTATAAGGGATAAAGACCTGGTGCCTTTGTTGTGTAACTTTTGTTTGATTAATGTCTTCAATGATCATAAAGTTAAAGATTCAATCTAATTATCTCATTTCCCTGTTGTCACTGTGGAATTTTCTTCTCAATTTTTTACTGAATTTTTAGTTGAAATTTCAAAAATAAGTTTGAAATACAAAGTTGGATAACAAAGTACTGTTTTGAATACAAAGTTTTACTTTGCACAGTTTGATGTATATGATTTGCCTAATTACATCCTCTGGCTATGGGACTTGAATGCACTATATGTTAAAGACAAAAATCCAAATTTTTAAACCGTAAAAGCGCAAAATCAAAATGACCCCATTTTAAAGGAACAGAATGCATGCAAATCAAAATAATTAAACAATTCATGTCCAACCACTTGAGAAATGCAATTGAAACATGTCACCTTGCAAGATCATAAAATTCTAAAGTGCCAAATTCTTCTAAGGACAAAATTGAGATTGTAAGAGGCAATTAGGCCCCAAAAGTCACAACATTCAGCTGCCTTAGCCACTTTTTACAGTATATACAAAATCAATTTGCATTTCTCTCAGCTGTTCGGCTAAAGTAAACCAGAAATTCTGTATTACCCTCAGCACCTTTCAATGGAGACTCAATCCATCCTTTGCTGCATAATCCAAAATTCTCTACACCCTTTATAATCTTTTCAAGAACCTGCATAAACAAACCCAATCAATAGCTTAGCTTATTCCAGGTTTTTTCAGAGTAAATGCCAACTGTGTTTTATTTGACAAGTGAAAAACAGAGACAGGGAAGGAAACTCTGTATTAGAAGAATATAAGAAAGTTTCCAAGTAGTCCTTTTATATCTAATTTCTCAACCATCAAATGCTGCCTTAAGGTACAACCATACAAGAAACAAAAAGGGAAGTAACAAAAAATTTAATGCATTCCCACCAACAAAAGAATAGAAGGTTGAGAATATGAAGAATCTAAAATATTCCACTTAATCAAGTTTCATCCTGGCATAACTCAGTCTGATCAAATGCCTGCTCAAGAGCAAATTTGCTTCTGGACTTGTCTTTGTCACGGTCTCTTGGTGTTATGTGTTGATGCATAGCAATTCAAGTAGTTGGCTCTAGATTGTAACCTTTTGTTTTTCTTTTTCAGATAAAGTATAACTTTCTTTTCCTATTTGTATTCAGTCTCTACAAATTACAAGTCACAGGATTGCATCAGCGCATTCCATCCAAGAGCATTTGGAAACAAGAAAGCCCTGCACAACCAATCTGTAATGGCTTTTTCCCCACATCCAATTGAAGATCTTGCTTAAAAATAAAATTCTGCAAGAGTTGACATAACTATGAAAAAATTAAAGTAAAAATTTAAGATCATTTATGAATTTTTTTTTTTTTTTTTGCTAAATAGATCGTTTATGAAAGTTTCTCCCTGTAGTCTACCACCAAAAATGGTCAATTTTTATTATCCCCAACAAATAGAAGAAAATATGATTTGACATGTATTGATAGATACTCATATAGTGAATGTGAGAAGATAAGAATTTTGGTGGATTTAAATAAGATTTATTTTTTTTATCACCACACCACTCAAATAAACTTTATTTCCTATTATTTAATCAACTAAAAAAACGATCTATTTAGCAAAAAATAAAAAATTCATAAATGATCTTATTTTGGCTTTAGAGCAAAAAAAGCTTCGATGAATTTTTCACTAGGTCATAGATATAGCTCGTTTATAAATGTACAGAACAATTATATTCGCCAAATGTTATTTATTTATTTTCAAATGCAACTTCAAAAAGTTTGATAATTATGTTTTAAATAATTTGATAGCAGGTAAAAAAATTACAATCAGGAAACACATACTCATATATTGTTATTTCTAGCATATTTCTCTCTTTTAGACATAGGGGCCTAGAGCCAAATCTGAAAGCCTGAAAGTCAATTAACAACCAAAGCAGGGACACATGCATACCTCTTGATGGACTGTAGGATCTCTCACTATCCCACCACTTCCCACCTGCAAAGAAATTGAAATTTTAAATTCAGAAATAAATGGGACCTCTCACCATCAAACATACACTTCAATTCTTTTATCAACTTAAATGCTACTGATACAAAATATTAAAAGAAACAAGCATACAAGTTGATCTCGTTAACCTGCAAAACTGTCTAATGTTAGTATAAGATTGAATCTTACACAAAGCCACTAGAACCCCTAACATACGTATCAGATAAATAATTGTTAAAGTGGAAAATGTGTTGTTACATAAAAGCCTATGTAAATATTGTTTTAAGTGTATCTTTGTTACAAAACACATACAATTGTGGGATAGCCTATTACAATGGTAGGACTTGAGTAGTATCAGAGAGCTGCCCTCTATGATTATTTTGATGTGTGATGATGCAATGCAATAGCCCAGCTCCTGAATGAGTGGAATGCTGACCTTAAATCAATCTGTTTATGTTCTTGTACAGAGAGTGGATTCTCTTTCTGATTCTCATGTCTCTTCTCTGGATTATTTTCCCTATTCCTTAAATTTTCAGTTTTTGGTGCCATTGGCAATAGAGTGGGTAGCCATTAGATTACCTCTTTAGTTCAAACCACACCAATAAAAAGAACATTTTTGTCCTCGGTGTACTTCTTCACATACTCTTGTGCTGGGTAACATCATTTTGGCATCTTGTAATTAATTTACTTACTGAAGGGGAAAAAAGAAACAGAGAAAAATTTCAATGTGGATACTGAATACTATTTAGCAACATGATGTCCATGTGCTTTCCCCACAATCGCAACCCTCTACCAGTTCAGCTGTCATCAACACTATGAAACCAATTTTGGTGAAACAGTAAACAAAAAAACAAAATTAAGGGTGTCAATTTGCATGATTCTTCACTAATTCATACTTTAGCTTGAGCATGTCAAGAATCAGCCAAGTCTCAAGCCAAAACACTAGAAAGAGCTCTTTCGCCTTTGTTAAAGAATTTGTATACAAACCAAGATCTGTTTTTATCAAATTTGACAGAGCTTTATGTACTTATACTAGAATGGGACACAAATGCAGGACAAAAAAAAGGGAAAACTATGTCAATCACCATTAGCATAATATCCTCAATTAGCTTCATATCACTACAGGGAATAGAAACCTGTAGGGCAAGCGCCAGAAAGATTAAAAATATACACATAAGAACAAGAGTTTCTTACTTGTGATCTTCGAGCTTCAAATTGAGGCTTAACCAAGGTAATTAAGCTTGCCTCTTCCTTCATCACATTTATTACAGCAGGCATGACCTGCATAGACAAATAACGATCTTAACATTTAAGGGGAAAAATGAATAAAGACCCAGAAGTAATTAGTAATTGATAATTATCAACGTACAGTCAAACACACATGGTAACAAGAACAGTAACTATCAGGTCACAGGTTCAAGGATGGGAATAAACCAATCTCTCTCTCTCTCTCTCTCTATATATATATACATATATATGTGTGTGTGTGTGTGTGGGGGGGGGGGGGGGGTTGGTGTGGGGGGGGAAGGGGGTGTAAAAGAAAAACTGCTCTGTGATATATATAACCAGTACAATGTCTTTTAAATACCATACAGAAGGAGTATAAGAAAGTAGTGATGATTTAATGCATCAAGATAAGGAGTGACACAAGTAAAGAGATACAGAAGTGGAATGTCTTTGATGGCTAAGGGTCTATTTGGTAGGGAGGACGTAAAAGGGAGAGGATGGAAAATTAGTGTCTCTTTCCTTTGTTTGGTAGGAAAGAAATAGTGATTTGTAGCAATTTACTATTGTATTCCTATTATATAAAAAACAATTTTTTGACATTAGCCCCATATTTTCCTCACTTTTCCACTCAATTTGGAGGGATTAAATTTTGTGGGCTAGAGGAGAAAACAACCCCACAGAAAATACAATTCTCTCTCCCTTTTTCTCTCCTCTTGTTTCCACCCTTCCTAAAATCACCCCAACCAAACACACTCTAAAGAAAATAGGCCTCTAAAGTTCAATCTTTGAATTGAAAATGTCCAAGAGAGGAAAAGGAGAAGAATCATAATCAACCCAAAGGGTAGCAGCTGGGAACTACGCCTCATGAAGCAGAGGTTAAACAAGTTCAAATCTCCCATTCCCATTCCCCTTGGAACCAAAACTTACTTATCAAAAAAAAAAAAAAAAATAGACATAAATACACAACCACTTCACTTCAAATCTCCCATTCCAGTAGGTAAAGGATAGGTCCAAAGCAACCAGTCAAAAAATTCTTTAAACATAGCAACACTACATGTTCTACAACTGTTTAAAAACTTACCAAGAGAATTGAGATGAATGAAAGATCCAGAGTCACCAAATCAACTTTTTGGGGGAGTTCAGAAAGATATCTTAAATTCGTCCTTTCTATCACACAAACACGTTCATCACGACGTATTTTGTCAGCCACCTAAAGAAGTCAGCAGTGATTACTGATTAAAAACCATTAAAGATCCAACAGTTCTTAGAAAATAGTGGACATGGGAGGATCATCATATTAATAATTTTTGGGTAAATGTAGAAAAATTGCATCTACACTAATAAAAAAATCTGGTATAAAAATGAAAATAAAACAGAAGCTGCTCCAACAACATATTAAGTATAACTTCTATACAAGTTCTACAATAAACAAAGAAAAAAAAAATTCTTGCATTTAAGACCACAAGTCAGATACATTTTCCTTTACAAGACTTGATTGTTGATGGAAAACAAAAATGCTAATTTAGTCATCTTATGCGAAAATGAAACATACTAGTCCCAAAAATAAATTCAACCTTTTGGTCCATCTTACAGTCTTTGACCAGGCAAGTGTCCGCCAAGGATTAGTCAAGGTGCGCACAAGCTGGCCCGGACACCCAGAGTCATAAAAAAAAGTGTTTCTCAACAAACCATTTCTAGAATAATGAAGTGACAAATACTTTTAGTGTTACATATACCAAGACCCAAAAAGCAGTGAAAGTCAAGCTCTAGGGTTCATGATAAAGCTCAGCTTTTGGTATCTAAATCTCAAGATGCACAGGATGCCTCAAAATCATGCTCTAGGGATAATTCATGTACAAAGGCTATGATGACTTCTTCTTTTTTTCTTTCTAAAATAAGTAAAGTATCTTTATTCAAAAGAGAAGATAGTTCCAATACACATGAAGTGTATCAAAACACTCGTAAAGAATTACAACTTGAAATTCAAAAGGTCTAAAAAAGATGAGGAAGCTATACTACATATAATAGTCATCCAATCATACAAAGATCCCAAACAGACTGTTTAATATCCTAAGAAGCATGGGTACGTTTTTGGGTATGGGTACAGGTACGGGTACGGTATGGCAATTCTTAAAAAATTAGGGTCCAGATACAGCGACGTATATTTTTTATTATATATTTTTATATATTGTTATGCATATAATTTTTAAACATATGTGAATTTAAGAACAATTATGAATAATAAAGTACATTCATTGCCATTGAATGACCTTTATATTACAAACCAAGATTCAAATGTAGTAACTCATATTTATATGTATATATATATATATTATTAAACTAAATGATTTAATCTAAATGTATTATTTAAAATATTTCGTATTAAAGTGATCAATTTTTGCTCATTAAAAGAAAAAAAGAAATTCAAATGTAGTATAACAAATAAGCAGTGGTATTTTACTATTTGTGGACTAGTTACCTTCCAAGAAGGTTCCCTCCAACTTAAATTTTTACTCCAAAGTCCAACGTGACTTTTTAACTTTCCCACATTTCCAATTATTTTATTTTATCTTTTATAATTTTCCCACATTTCTCACCATAGACTGTAATATTATTTTATTTTAATTATATGGAGAGAATGGAAGTGGAGGGTACGGTGTTTGAGGAGGATCAGGACATCCGTGACCAACCTGTCCAGTTTTATGAATCCCTATTCTAGGAAAAAGAAGTCTAGCGTCCGAAGTTTGATGGTTTGCCTATCGATCCAATCCGTGCAGAGGATTGGGTTTTGATTGAGAGGAAGTTTGATAAGGATGAGATTTTACAAGCTCTTCAATCTTCAAATGGAGATAAAGCCCTGGGGCAGGATGAATTTACAATGGGCTTTTTAAAGAAGTGTTGGCGAGTGGTAGTGTTAGATGTTATGGCTGTTTTTGAGGAATTTCATGATTTCTGTACTTTTGAGAAATCTCTCAATGCTACCTTCCTTGCCCTAATACCTAAGAAACAGAATGCTCGGAATATAAAGGATTTTCGCCCCATTGGCTTGATTGGTAGTATTTACAAATTGGTGTCGAAAGTTCTGACTAACAGATTGAAGACTGTGATGGAGAACCTTATATCTGAATCCCAGAATGCTTTTGTAGGGGGCCGTCAGATTCTAGATTCAGTTTTAGTTACTAATGAGAGTCTTCATAGTCGCATTAAGAGTGGTATACAGGGGATTATTTGTAAGTTGGACATTGAGAAGGCCTATGACCATATTAATTGGAAGTGCCTTCTATATATCTTGGAGAGAATGGGCTTCGGGGTCAGATGGGGTCGTTGGATTAAAGCCTATATCTCTTTTGTTTGTTTCTCACTCTTGATCAATGGCTCACCAGCTGGATTTTTAAGTAGCTCTAGGGGATTAGACAGGGGGATCCTCTCTCCCCTCTTCTTTTTCTCCTAGTTATGGAGGTCCTAAGTAGAATGTTGAGGAAAATGGAGGAGGGTGGATTCATATTTGGCTTCAGCCTTGGGAATGATGTGAGCATTTCCCATCTTCTATTTACTGATGACTCCATTTTGTTTTGCGATGCAGATCCTCAACAACTGATGTACATTCGTTTGGTCTTAACCTACTTCGAAGCGATGACTGGCCTTCAAGTGAACATGAGTAATAGCGAGATGGTTCCGGTGGGAGTTGTGCCTAACTTATCAGTCTTGGCAGACATCATGTGCTGTAGCATAGGTGCACTTCCCATGACTTATCTTTGAATGCCGTTGGGTGCTTCTTTTAAATCAAAGAATATGTGGAATTCTATTGTGGAGAAAATGGAACGCAAGTTAGCAGGTTGGAAGAGTCTATACTTATCTAAGGGGGGAAGATTGACTTTGCTTAAAAGTACTCTCTCTAGCCTTCCTATGTATTATCTCTCTCTTTTTACAATCCCTGTTAGTGTCGCAAACAGGATAGAGAAGATCCAACGTAACTTTTTGTGGGGAGTTAAGGAGGTTAGGACCAACTTCCATTTGGTGAATTGGTTGTCAGGAAGCTTGATGTTTTTAATAAAGCATTACTAGTGAAGTGGTTATGGCGCTTTGGTCCTCAGTTGAGTTTATGGCGTCGGGCGATTGCATTGAAATATGGGACTCTTTCTGGTGGATGGATTACAAGGAGCACACAGGGTGCCCATGGTTGTGGGTTATGGAGGAGTATTAGTTCCGGCTGGTCAGATTTTGTTCAGTACGTAGAGTTTGAAGTTGGTGTTGGGGATCACATTCGTTTTTGGGATGATATTTGGTGTGGTAATCGCCCATTGAAGGATGTTTTCCCGGATTTGTACTCGATTTCGTCTAACCGACAGGCCAACATTGTTGCCTTTTTGAATCATCCTGCTTCTGGTTCTAGGCCTGAATGGAATGTCACCTTCAGTCGAAATTTCAATGATTGGGAGGTGGAGGGGGTTGCCTCGTTCATTGAATTCATCCATTCCCATACTAACTTTAAGGTAGGTGGTGATGGTTTGTGGTGGAGATTGAAAGGTAATGGGCTCTTTGACATTAAACTTTTCTACAATGCTTTAAGGGATTTTCACCCGGTGAATTTCCCTTGGAAAGCTATCTGGGGTGCTCACACTCCAAGGAGGGTTTCTTTCTTTGCTTGGGTTGCAACTTGGGGTCTTATCTTGACTGAAGATCATCTTAAACGGAGAGGGTTCCAGCTGGTGGGCTGGTGCAGTATGTGCCGGTGTGATGGGGAAACAATAAGTCATTTGTTATTGCATTGTGAGGTCGCTTATGGCTCGTGGACTTTTGTATTTTGGACTTTTGGTATTTTATGGGTGCTGCCCGGATGTGTTCTTGACTTATTCTTTGGATGGCATAATTGGTTGGGCAAGAATCAATCGAAGATCTGGAATTTGGTTCCTTCCTGTCTTTTCTGGACCTTATGGCAGGAACGGAATAATCGTATTTTTGAGAATGTGGAGCGTATAGATTCTCAGCTCTATGAACTTTTTTCTAATACTTTGTATGATTGGGCTATAGCTTGGGGCTATTCTAGCTCCACCTCTGTCATTTCTTTCTTAGAGTCTTTACATCTCACTTGATTCCATTGTAATTTTTCACCTCTCTTGTGTTCATTCTTTATGTACAAATAGTGGTTCTCATCAATAAATTGCATTATTACTTATAAAAATAAAAATAAAAATGCCTGCTCCAGTTCTCTAGATCTTTCCTATTATTTTTTTATATCTTTTCTCTCTCACACCGTGCCTTCTCTAGTTCTCTTGAATCCAGATCTCTTTGCTTCACTTTTTATCTTTCATTCCCGTGCTGCTTCATCGCCGACAAAGTGATGATGTGAGAGAGTGGCGGCAAAGTGAGGATGGTAGAGAGAGAAATATATCAAGTGAGAGAGACTGTGAGAGTCGAATAATTTTTGCCCGAAAAACGATGTAGTTTTGGCTGCTTTCAGCCTCGCCCGTACCCAACTTGTACCCGACCCCGTACACAACCCGTACCTGAAAAAAAATTTTGTGGAAAAAATGGAATACACCTAGGGTACGCATGCAGCAGTACCCAGGTTATCCGTATCCCAGCAGTATCCGGTACGGATACGGCGCCCAAATTGCCGTACCTGTGCTTCATATAATAACATGTTGAGGATGTTTAACAGCTTGAAAAATCCTACTGTTTTTTTAGTACATTTTTTAAAATTACACTTGGCAAGATAGGATGTTCCTTCTTTACAAATTTTCCCTAGTTAACTGATTTTAAAACTACTTACCAAGGCTCTCAAAATTAGTATGCAAATATATGAAATAATACCCTAAAAGTGGAAGTATCTTCCCCTTTTGTTTGTCTGTTCTTTTCATTCACGAGCACCTCAAAATTGGAAATTAAATGCAGCTTTTTAAATTACTGAGATTTTGAATTACAATAAATTAACTTACGAAAATCATCAATTAAAGAGTGCCACCAAATATTTCCTAATCTTCAATTAGTGTCGACCATTTACATTTACATTTTCTTTTTCTTTTTATCATTTATTTATGTAAGTATATTTTCTTCTTTTTTATAACCATCCAAAACTGAAAAGGACTTCACGTCTGGATGATGTCTAGTAAAAAATCTCCAAGCAAAAAGAAAGAATAAGCTTTTAGAACTTCATATTACCTGCCCATAACCTACATCAACTCCGTAAACAAATGATGCACCATACTGAAGCAAGCAGTCAGTAAATCCTCCAGTGGATAACCCTGAATCAAGAGCTACTTTACCAGCAACATCTATGCCTAGCTGCTCAATGGCACCTTCTAGCTTATATCCTGCTCTATATCAAAAAATAGAACTTAATTTAATATAACAGACTCACCAAAGCTACTGCAATAATAGAATTTTATGTATTAAGAATGCATGATGCTTTTCTTTAGAAGAGTAATCACCTACATACATATTTTGGAACTTCAGCCATTATCTGCACAACAGCCTTCTCAGAGACAGGTGTTCCAGCTTTGTTCACCACCTTTCCATCAACAAACACTTTTCCTACACCAAAAACATGTTAGAGAGACGTTCACAAATTAATCAAACAACTATTAGCTAACTTCTGATGTTAAATATGTTTTTTTTCCCCCAAGGATTGAGAATAGAAGAGTCTACACTTTACATTGCAAGCCATAATCAATTTTTTTCTGCCTAGATAATAGCATGTTCTAAGAAAACTGCAAGACAGATACCCACTCACACACACACACACAACAAAACTAGTATAGTGTCACAGCAATACTGAATGATGTGGCAAACGCACATCGGTTTAAAACTACAGCTGGTTTTATTTGGAAAATATATGGGGAAAAATCTGATTCAAATTTGTTCTTGAGTATATAACCAGTTAATGGTATGGTCATATTAAATCTAAAACTAAGGGCGTTAAAGGAAACACCAGATGAATTTATAACTCAACTTCTTATATCTACCCTAGGTGGGAAGAGGATGGATGGATGGAGTGGGACATGAATGAGGGCAGGAGGACTGGTTTTAGTTTCAAATGATGTTCCAAAATCTAAAACAAACTGGACAGTTTATTTGGTGTGGTTCTCAATCCAACTAGGACCTTTATAGAAAGAGAAAAAGTGACACTGTTTTCATGATTGAGCACCTAATAGAAAATGAAGCAGGTGAACCAAATTCAAATTAGACTATAAGAAGTTGAGAAATATATGACAACCATAGAATAAATGCAAAAAGATTGTTAGAAAAGGAATTGATGTCATATATTAACAAAAAAATATATGACAACCATAGAATAAGTGCAACAAGATTGTTAGAAAAGGAATTGATGTCATATACTAACAAAACCAATATAAAAAGCAGTGGGCCATTGATGTGAACCCTAATTGATAAACAATGATGACAGAATAAAATTTCCCTTTCCAAGTACGATAAATTGATAACAACATGGGGTAGAAGTAAATGAAGTACACCAATGAACTCTAGCTCAAATGGCACCTCATCCCATTATAAGAGCAAGGAGGAGGGTTACTTATAAAAAAAAAGAGCAAGGAGGAGGGTGAACTCGTGGATTCAAAACCCACCAGGTGCGTGTGTAATTACCAATAAGAAAAAAAGAAGTAAATGAAGTACCTCTAGTCCTTGCACAGCCAAAATACAACAAATTTGAGAAAATGCTGCAAATGCATAATGATTTCTACTTAACATCCAAGATGCTGTCTCAACTTTCTCTACCAGCAAGCATTTCATGTGTAAACTTCAATAATCAAGCCATGGATGCTTAAACTATTGATTGCAAGCAAGTTTTATATGAAATTTATTAATTTTCTGATAACTAAGCTGCTAAACTGCTCCACATGCATCACAATATATTATATTTTAAAAACTGTCACTTACCTTGTAAGATCCATGATTGAATAAAGGTTCGGCTGTATTGCTGAAACCTTTCAAGACATATTTCATCCAGCCTCTTTTTCCTGAAAATTTCAATAGTAGGATGTAATATGATATATGAAAAAAGAGAAAAACATTTCAAGACCAATAGTCAATACTTAATTGTATCTTCTTCTCTGAATCAGTCTAAGCCTTTTATCAATGACAAATGGCAACTCCAAATAGTCGATCCGTAATACTAAAATTTTTCTCTACAGGGCTCGTCTCAGCTGCTCTAATCTTGTTTCTAAAGAACTTCAATGAACATGCTAAACTTTATCATGTTTACATAATTTCATAATTCAATAAAATTTCTGGGTTTGCTTACTTGCTATTGTAATTTGTGATTACTAGGTTTAATGTTAACTGAGCTAGCCTTTTAAATCCTTAGATAGCCTTTCAAAGCACTAATTTCTTTGGAAGGAAAATGAATCATGCTTGGTAAAGGACTTTCTCACAACCAAAAGGGGAAAAAAGTTTCTTTCTGCTCAAAGCAAGTAATTTTTGCTGTTGCTCTTGAAAATCAAAACTTAAAGTTTCTTTCCCACCAAAAACCATCACTACAACCACTCTTACACCGCCACTTTCATCAACAAATCCACAATGATGTTACCACCACAAGCACTGCATTGCTGCCATCACCATCATCAGTTCATCACCAAATTGACAAATTCTATTCTGGGTTTCGTTTTTAACAAAAAAATTTACACTTATATGTTATTGCTGATCCCATTTAATCAAATCATTTTAACCCAATAACCAGTCTGGTTATTCCCAACTCGTAACACTAAAGTAAGAAACAAACACTAAATACGGAAGGAAAATTCTGAATAATAGTAACAAGTTAATATACTGTTATTTGAGCTAGAAAAGCTTACTTCTTTGGAAGTTGAATCTTTCCTGACTTTGCAACAGCATAGCTTCTAAAGGGAATGTGAATTTGGGCTTTGACCCATCTCACTGAAATTATTTTAAAAGAAAAAAAAAAAAAATTAGACCGAAAAACCACATAAAACGAAAAGGGTTCGTTAAAATTAAAAGTAAAAACTAAACTAATAACCAAATCAATACAGAGGGTTACCGGAAAGGTTTTGAGATTTGGAATGAGACAGGAAAGACAAGGTTGGAGTGCTATGAAGCAAGCGTGAGATACTGGCAATGGGAAGCTTTAAAAGCTGCGGTGCCATTTTTGGCCGAAATTTCTTTCCCTCTCTGTTTATTCGGGAAAACAGGGCGCAGAGCAGACAACAATCAGAAACTCTTACGATAAAAAGATGCCATAAGCGAGGAAGGAGGACAAAGTTTGGTTGCATCCAATCCTACAAACCCTCCAATCATAATTGGACAAGTGTCCTAGTCATTAAATCCCTTAACAGAACTCTAACCCTGTTAGAACATCTTCAGCAGTTTTGGGAACGGCTCCTTATCTCCACATGTGAAGAGCCAAAATGAAGAATTATTGATCCAGCAGCTCTTCATCCAACTCTTCAAATTGCTAAAATATTACAGTAGCTTTTTACAAATAAAAAACTACTGTTCACTCTGTCTCCGAATAAAAAAATTGTTTAAACCGGTTCTTTATAAGTTTTTTTTTTTTTTTTTTTTTCTCTTCTATTTCATTTTCACGATTTTTCTCTCTCTCTCTCTTTTTTTTTTCCTTTCTCTGTCCTCTCCCCTCTGTTCACTCTCTCTCACTGATCCCACAGATCTCCCTCACGACCTCACCATACCCACTGATCCACCGATCTCCCTCATGGCCTCACCAGACCCACTAATCTTCTCCTCCACGCAGACTTCAAGACGGGTTTTGATTAGAGATGGATTTTGATGGGTTTTTATCTTAGATGGGTATGGATCTAAAAAATGGGTTTGATGAGGCTTTGCCGATCTCGGCGTGGTGGTGGGTCTTGGGTTTTGGATGGTGGAGTGGGTCACCGGAGTGGTTGATTTTGGTTTTGATTTTGGAGTGGTTGATTTTGGATGTTGGGTTTGCTGTTTGCAACTTGGTGAAGTGGTGGTTGTTTCTAGGTTTTGGATGGTGGAGTGGGTCACCAGAGTGGAGAAACGAAGAAGAAAAGAGAAATGAGGAGAGAGAAAAAAAAGTTAAAATAAAATAATAAAAATATTATTTTAATAAAAATAAAGATAAAATAAAGAGTTTGTTGGTTGTGGGTTGCTTTCCATTCTCTCTCTATTTCGTCAAACTCTCTCTGTGATGGATTTGGCTGATTTTTGTGATGGGTTTGGAAGCAGATGTAGCCACTGTGTAGTTTGATATGGCGGAGGATCTCAAATTGCAAGATTTGAAATTTTGTAAACCCAGAAGAAGGTTTCTGGGTTTTGCCTTCAAGAAGACCATTGGTATTGCCAGCGGCGGATGGGCAGAGACAGGAGGGCTGGGAAAACGGTGGAGTGAGAAAGTGGTTGTGGCATGGTGGCCAGTGGTGAAAAGAGAGAGAGTAAAGAGACAAAATAAAGAGTAGTTAACGGGGTTAAAAATGTTAACTGAGGATTAAGTTGTCATGTGCATTGACACTTGTCCAATTATGATTGGAGGATTTGTAAGAATGACTGCAAATTGGTTTGCAAACTTTGTTCGAGGAAAAATTGTAAAATATTATTATTTGAGGGGAAAATTACACTTTACCCCTTTAACTATTGGATTCAAGAGTACATCTCAAAGACTCTTACAGATTAGGTCGATCTCGGACAAAGGCATGGCATCGATCACGGTGACATGGCACATCACGGAGTCAATTTGCGCATTGAGGTCTGCGTGATTGAGGTAGAGATGGGTGGTTCGCTTGTACAACTTATGCGAAACCTGCCAACTCACTCACGTGCCTTTACATGATGCATGCTATGGTTTTTAGGTCACCTTTGTAGCCATTCATCGCCTTCGTAGCCACTTTTTGGTCAAGTGTAGCCGTTCTCAGGCCTTTGTAACCGTCTTCTAACATTCATTTCGTCATCCTCTGCACGATTCATTTCACATTGTGCTTTGGTCATTCATTGTCACTTCAATGTTAAAGGTATATCAAGACTCATTCATGGTCACTTTAAGGCATTTTCACAAGCTTTAATACATCGTCTCTGTCCCTTACGCGCTTCCTTAGGCTGCACGATTTGCATCATGCTTTGAAGATAGTCTTCCTTTTTATCTTACCTACGCTGGTTTTATCCTGGTGACGTGCTCCTTACTCCACATAGTAGACATGTTGGAAACACACCTACTTGTGCTCTAATTGCGCTAGAGATTTTATGTGGTCTTTTCACGTGCATCATGCACTTCATGGGTTCTTCCATTTCGACGGTGATCTTGTTTAGGCATTTTGTCTTCCTGGATCCTACTTCATGCAATTTCAAACTCAAGCTTTTGTCATGTTGCACCTTAAGTGGGGATGTTAAAATATATTAAGGTCTAAGTCCAATACTTGGTGTTCAAGCTAAGCAAGTTACTTGTATTGTAGGTCTAGTATTCCTAGTTAATGTAAGGTTGGTCTCCTATAAATACCTTGCTAAGGGCTCATTGTAATACAAGTTGTCTTATAGTAAAAATGAAGCCATTATGTTTTTTTTTTTTTTTTTTTGTAGACGTAGACTGGTAGGCTGAACCACGTAACCATTGTGCTTTCGCTCTCTCCCTTTCTTTCTCTCTCTCTTTACTCTCTATTTTCTTTTACATCATATTATTCTTTAGGGACCTCAAACCAATACTTATCTAGTTTAATAGTTGGGCCGGCCCTAGCCAAAGACAGTACTGGATGGAGTTGGACAACCTCAACCAAAAGAAATTTCATTTTCTCTCTCTAGTAGCTAACATAGTTATACATGACAATAACTTTGCGGTATATCTCATTGAAGCATTGAACAGTATGGTGGGAATCATGTTATATGGTGGCTCCTACATTTATTTGTTAATTAAAGAAAAATGATATTTCCATACCATTCTTTTATATTTTCACACTAATAGTGTAGAAATATCAAAACATTTGGTGAAATATCACTCCATCTTTTTATATTTTCACACCATTAGTGCAAAAATATAATAAAGTAGTGTGAAAATAACACTACTCTAATTAAATTGTCAAGAGACAGACTGATGCTGAGATAAAAGGACATCTCCAATGTTTTTGGAGGTATGTTACACGTTGTAGATCAGTAAAAGATTTACAAATGCTTATTACATTTCATAACGTACGAGAACCAAAGAATCCATATCCCTTTAAAAACCAAACCCCACTTAATATATATATTGAAACACGCAGTGCTCTGTCTCTCTGTTATGTCTGACTTCTCAATCTCCCGCTAATACTAACATGGCAATTCAAGCTAAAACCCCTTCTCTTCACTTCTCTCATACTTTTCACTCTCCTATGCCTCCATCTCTATCTCTTCTCGGTGGACCGCTGAGGTCAACGGCTTCAAAATCTCAAAGAAGAAAGTCTCTTAAACTCACTTGCATGTCCAACAACAATGATAAGGAGCAAGTATGATTGGGTTTTCATTGATCTTTAACCTTTTCCTTTGTGTTTTTTCATATTAACCCAAACACCCATCTTCATTTATCTTATTGGTTCGTTGATTTTATGTTAGGATTATCTGATTGATGCTCCTGTTTCAGTTGGCGATGGCTTTTCCTTCAGTGGAGGTGCTCATTTGTTATTATGGTTTTAATGTGTATGTTGGTTTGTGTGTGTGTGTGTTTTAATTGAAAAATGTAGTATTTGCTTTTACCAGGAAAATATTCAGATGGGCCAAGCCGATCGGATGAATGGTTTAAGCAAGGGAAGATGGTGAGTACTGAGTAATCTCCTTGTTCTTTAATATGGCTTTCGACATTCAAATTTCTATACTTTACCTTATAGGTTTTATAAAAACTAGGTGCATAAGGAGATTTTATCATTTTAGCCTTCTTTATAGTTCTATAGCATTAACAATTGTTTTAATTTGTGTAATTAAGTGAGAAGTCTATGGGGGCATAAAGACCATGCTGTCATCAAGAGCAGTTGTGAAAGTGACATGGTTTATCAAATTTCTTAGTGTTTCGTATGTGTGTGTGAGTGAGAGAGAGAGAGAGAGAGTAATCAAATGTTGAGAATCATAGTATTGCAAGAATTGTACTTTTGATATAAGAATGACATTTCCTCAAATTTTATGCATTCTTATGTTCAATGACATCTAAAAAAAGACCATCTTGGTCTAGTATGAAGAAAAAGTTTGCATTGCTCTAGTAAAAAACAATTTTGAATAGAAAATATTTAATTGTAATAATTAACTAATGTCTTAGTGTATAACATCAATACTTGGATTTTTCACCCTAGTGTACTTTATTAATAAAGCAGTAAATTCCATAATTGGTTGGTCTCTTATTTGCCCTTTGTTCATATTAGGTAAATTCCATAATTGGTTTTTCTTTGTTCCCCTAGTTATGTGTATTCTTCCCTCCCATTAGTGCATATTTTATGCACTTGGGAGTTTTTTCAGATCTAATAAAGCTTTTATTACCTATAAAAAAAAGGCCTATAAATAGCATGCTTATTTGTGTAGTCTGGGTATAATGATGCATGCTATATTTTCCACAATTTACTTTGTCTCATTGGAATTCCATCTCCATCCTGTTTTGGTATTTGAGAAATTTATTGTTGATCATATAATGTTTCCAAGGTGAGAGCTCATTCTGTTGTTGGCTCTGGTGAGAAGGCAAAGGATCCCATTTTTGGACTTACAATGGGTGTTAGTTCTCAGGCCTCAGCTGATCTTTTTAGGTAAAATTCTGAAATATCTTTAAGAGAGCCTTTCCTTATTTGGACAAATATTCAACATTCCAATATGCAAAAATTCAAATCGGATTAATTGCAGGTTTTACCGATTTTGAAACATCCTCTATATATGTGATTTTGTGCAATAGATGGTTTTGCGTTGAAAGTGGAAGTGCTGATAAACCTACAGTCATATTAATTCATGGTTTTCCTTCACAGGTGAGACTTTTTTTTTGAAATTTTTTTAAAGTATTTTATCTTGTCAGTCAGATATTCTAGGAACTCCTTTATCATTGTGGCATATGTTATTTTAATATGATTTTGATTATAAAAACATTCATTTACTGTGACTAACTTTTCTCTTCTAGATATACCACTAAAATGTTTTACAATTATTATTATTATTTTTTTTAAATTTTAGCTATGTATTTAATACTACTGAAACTAGCATGCCAAAGCAATGACTGATCATATCAGGTTTTGTTTTATCATTTATGGTTTCTAGAAAGCATATTTTGAGTTTGTGATTTCTGTCTATAAATACTCTGTTATTGTTTTTTGGGGTCATAGATATCAGCTTTTTGCCTACAACATATATTGAAAGGATAGTTACAGAATTTTTTAAACTTTGGCATATAATACACACCATATGATAAATAAATGTCATGTTGAAATTGCTGGCTTAAGTAGATACAGCCTCTTAAGCTATTGTATTGAATGTTTGATTTCATATAAAATGAGAAATCATTTCACTTATAAAACTCGATCTTTGAACATGGAATTAAAATTTATCAGACCAAGAATAATTACTAATGCTAGTTTTTTGTGGGAAGGAACTGGTCTATGTTTATAAATGCTATAATTGACTTTCCTGCAATTAGTAACTTCTTAGTCTATACAATTCTTGAGATAGATGTCTATAGTGGGTGTATTGCTTTAAAGGGAAGGGAAAATAGCACCCTAGGGATTCAAACCAATTAATAGTGAAGACAATATTAAATAACAAACACACACAGTGAATACAAGAATTTACGTGATTTGGCAATATGCCTACATCAATGGGCAGCGACAGGAGAAAGTTTCACTATAAAATTGGGAGATTACACCAGTCACACAAACACTCTCTCTAGAAACCCAAACTCCAAATACTCCCCTTTTTTCTGTCTCACAAAAGACACAACTCTGCAGCAAATCTCTCAAGAATTTCACAAGCACTAAAATCAAGTGCTCTGTGCTCTTTCTTCTCATGTTTTCCGCAGCACATCAAATGATATATATATATATAGTGCAGGAGTGGTGCACAATAGCACAATTCAAGTTGAACTTGAATTGCCTAAGTCAGCACCATAAAATTCATGTGGGATCCTAGCAGATGTTGTCGCATACTTTCGGCAAGCAAATCCTAGCAACTCTAGGATTTCGTCAATTGTTGTGACTTACTACATGGGCTATAATCCCATGTGATACATATGTATCCTATTCAAGCCACACCAACATAACATACTGCATAGATCTGCTAGATCCATGGATACGGATATGTATTCACTTTGTTTTGCTTCTCTAGCATGCATGCTTTATGGTTGTTGGGTGTATTTGGTTTCATCTAATTTCTTATCCCTTCCATTTACATATTGTAGCTGATGCATAAATGTATAGTTGTTGCAGTAAATGTCATTATTCTAAAACTTCCAATCTTACTGGCCTGACATTAATACTTTGTACATGGGCAGGCATACTCTTATCGTAAAGTTCTTCCTGTACTCTCTAAGAACTTTCATGCCATCACTTTTGATTGGCTAGGTGAGATTATATATATTTAGTTTTTTGTGAATTATAATAGATATTGTCAATTTCACATAATTTTTCAGTTTTCTGTTCTATGCATAAACATAGTGGACAAAGTGTGGAGCATCTGTTACTTCATTGTCCAATTGCTACGGAGTTATGGACGTTTGTGTTTCTGGTGTTTAGGGTGAGATGGGTGATGCTGAGATCAGTGTATGGTATGATTTATTGTTGGATGAGGAAACCAAACTCATTGCAGAATTTGGTTTGGAATGTATTCTATCATGTCTCATATTGTGGACAATTTGGAAGGGAAGAAATAGGAGAATATTTGACTGCCATGAGCTTTCTATTGAAAGATTAAAAGCTGCATTTATTGGCACTTTATTTTCTAGGCTGATTCTAGATGAGTCTTGAATTTTTAATTTGTATGATTTCTTGGATACATTTTTTTTTTAACTCTAGGAGCAAGTGACAATTTAACCTGTATGCTTAAACTGTTACCCTAGATTGTTGTACAAATATTTATAAAAATAATAATTACTTGTTGAAGAAAAAGATAAGCTCATAACATTCCAATTATATGTTCCATATAATTATATACCACATTCACATGTTCATTCTCTGTAATGAAGTGATCTGCATTTTGCATATGCATTAAAGAATCAGATTGTAGAGCATTTGCATAAGCATTATAGAATCAGTTTGTAGGCAGGAGATAAGCTCATGATAATATAGAACTGATTGTGAAAGTACTACCCAGGCTTTCTAGAGCTCTCTATCTAAAATGGAAAGCTTGCTTCAGTTTTAGCAATAAGTATTTGCTCTCAGATTTGTGTGGGCTTGACTAGGACTAACTGAGCTTTCACACAGTGTCATCTTTCCAGTTTCCTCTGTCGGTACTTTTGTTATCTTGTTATATTAGTTTAGAACCAAAGAAGAGCCTAGATCTGCTTGGGAAAGTGTGGTGAAAATGTAATATATAAACCTGTTCTCTACAATATAGTGGGGTTCCAATCATATTTTTGCTTTCTTCTGGTCCTAGGTTGGTCACCTTTTAGGTGCATGGGCTGATATGCCAGTATCAGGACAATGATGAGAACTAGCATTAAGATTCGAAGCAAGATATATATAACAATGGAAAACACTTGGTGGGTTTGATAGAAAAAGGTTATTGTTGAATTCCTTACTTCACATTGATTCTGACTCAAAAACTAACCTATTGTTATATATAACATGGGAATAAAAAATTCCCTTTGAGCTCATTGGAGTATATGATTTTTGTAATAGTTACTCTTTGGAGATGCTAAAAGTATCCATTCTGCAAATAAATTGTACTCTAAATTGTACACCATCATCTGGTGTGATCCTAAATGTTATCTTGTGAAAGAAGAATACTGAGCACATGACATTTTAAAAGTTATTTGGTTTTGACGCATATAAAATTGTGTACAGCTTTGAATTTTCTTTCATTTTTTAGGAAAAATTATTCATCAATATTTTAATTTCTTCTTGAAAATCTTGCTATAGTTGTCAGATTGCATCTTATCAGGAAAATATAGTTCGTTATATGCTAATTAGAAAACTTTCCTGCCCTTTTTTCCTCTCTTCCTAGGCTTTGGATTTTCAGATAAGCCTCAACCCGGATATGGATTTGACTACACTTTGGGTGGTAATTTTTTTATCTGCCTGAACAATGCCAGATATTATATTCTTCTCTGTTGTAATATTCTTCACTCATTTAATATCAAAATATAGCAGAGTGTTTCGCTCTTCGTGGTAAATTTCGTTATGACTGCAGAGTACGTGTCATCCTTGGACTCTCTAATAAATGAACTTGCTGTCAGTAAGGTCTCAATTGTTGTCCAGGTATGCTTGCCTTCCCTGATTGTAGAAGCATGGATGTACTGATCAGTATTACCTTCTTCTTTTTTTCCTGGTAAGTTACTGGCGGTAACATCTGACCGAAAACTATCTTTGATTTTTGGTGTACTTCCCAGGGCTACTTTTCCCCAGTTGTTGTTAAATATGCTCTCAGCCATCAAGAGAAGCTTAATGACTTAATACTACTCAATCCTCCTGTATGGATTCCATGAACCTTACCATTTATCTTGGACTTTATTTCCAATAATACTCATACTATCATTCTGATTATAAACAATGGTGGGATATATGTAAACAGTCAAATTGCAGAAATCTCCCTAATGGTTTTGTGATATAGCTCTGGCTTCCATGTAGTTCCTGACATATTTCTGACTTCCCTTGATGTTTCTGAAATTCCATTAATCTGTATTGCTTTCTGTATTAACTTAGACTTCCTTTCCCTATTGGGCCTTTTCATGTAAAAGAAATGTTTTGACAATTGTTTTTCTTATAACAATTAAGATTGAAGTAGTCACAATATCATTTTGCGGGCTTTTTGACACATCAAACATGGCAAGTCAAAACATAGGAATAAGTGAGTGCAAAATTGCAAAATCCATCGGGTAAGTTTTAATTTTAAAAATCTCAAGGAAAGTTGGTCTCATTTTTGGAACATGGGAGATTCTGTCATTTGTACTGTTTGAATGTATCTATCTAATGTTGTCTGTGACTAAGGACAGAATAATGGCAGTGATGTGCATTTTTTTTTTGGTTATATAGGATAATAACAACTAATGAACATGTTCTTTCCTCTGGATCTTAAAGCTGACAGCCAAGCATGCTAACCTCCCATCATCCTTGTCCATATTCAGTAACTTCTTGCTAGGTGAAATATTTTCTCAGGTAGGTTGGTTCTAAGCTTAGAGAATATGAAAAGAAAAGAGTGTTGTTTGTGAGTGCACTGATACTGATACATTTCTTGTTCCTATGTGCATCTAGGATCCTTTAAGGGCTAGTGATAAAGCCTTGACGAGTTGTGGGCCTTACAAAATGAAAGAGGATGATGCAATGGTTTATAGAAGACCTTATCTCACATCTGGTTCGTCGGGTTTTGCCTTAAACGCAATTAGCAGGGCAATGAAGAAAGAGCTAAAGGTGAAGTCTTTTACATTTCTTTCCTTTTTACATCTTAAAAAAATTGAATTCCCTTGTTGTAAACCTTAAAATTTTTGTTTGCTTTAACAGATTAAGATTGTCAAGAAAACAAGTTAAAAGTGAACCCTTTTCTCAATGTCATCTAAAATTTCCTGCAAGCTTTTAGCCATGGATTAAATGTCCTGTGCTAAATGAGCTCTAGCTCAAATGGCATCTCCTCTCCTTGTAAGAACAAGGTGTAGTGTGAGGTTGTGGCCTCAAGGCCCACTAGGTGTGTGTCTAAGTACTAATAAAAAGAATTCCTACTGCTAGGGGTGGATGAGAATTGCTGCCATGACATGGCAGGCACCCTTTGCTCCAATTGTCATGACCCCAAAAGGGGGGGGGGGGGGGGGGAGAACCCTTAATGGCTTTTGTGTGTATATTTGAATTTATTTATTTTTTTGTTCTTTTCTTTGGGAAGATGATTTGTTGTTGATGTTTTTTTTTTTTTTTTTTTTTTTTTCCTGTCATTGTTGTTCTGGTTGCTTTACTGGCAGACCTATGTGGAGGATATGCAGATGATACTCACGGATAAAAATTGGAATGTTCAAACTACAGTTTTCTGGGGCCAAAGAGATCGCTGGTT
Organism: Fagus sylvatica; assembly: GCA_907173295.1. Taxonomy (NCBI): domain Eukaryota; kingdom Viridiplantae; phylum Streptophyta; class Magnoliopsida; order Fagales; family Fagaceae; genus Fagus; species Fagus sylvatica. The sequence goes on from OU015766.1 coordinate 2,467,161, forward strand.
GAGCTATGATGGAGTTGAAGATTTCTGCAAGGATTCCAACCATAAGCTTGTAGAACTACCAATGGTACAAAATTCTCTCTTATTATGCATGTCCATGGATTGAGAAACTCAATTTACCATTCCTCACCCTTTAAAAAAATATGAAACCAAAACAAACAAAATAAAAGCTCTCGCACGGATGAATTAACAACTGCAATCTTGTGAGTTTTCATTTGCACATCCCTAATTCATATCGTTTACTGCATCATTTATTAAGCACATTCTCTGTCATTATTGTTTCCCCGATTGTTCCCAATTTCAGTTTTGTTGTTTTTTCCAAAAAGAAAAAGCAAAGCAGGTAATTCATAACATTCTTCATGTCTATACTCTGAAACAACTGCCATACAGCACTGTGAATAGATGTCATAAGCATTCTGCTGGATACTGCAACAGTTGCATAGAAATGATTTTTATGGACCTGAGTTCATATTACCAATGCCCACCCTCCCTAATATCTTTCTATATATTTATAAATAAGATAAGTCATGTTTGATTTGGGTTGAGGGGGTGGAATAGAATCTGTTGGCCTTTTTTCATTTTTGCTGGATAACAAACTTGCATCCTGAAACCAAATCACAATCTTGAAAAATTTCTGCTAACTTTTGGGGCCATTTTCAGAAATTATTTTTACCAATAATTTTAGAATTCCCTTTAGTTTTGGTTCTCTTTTTGTTCCCTTCATATTTGTTTGTCATTACTATGGTCTTAAGGCTTTCTGGGCTCTGGCAATCCTTAATACTTTTCCTAAATTATAAGTTTGCATCTATACTATAATAAAATGGTTGCCACAAAGTAGGAAACCGATCATCATGGCCAAGAAATCAGTTGTTAAGTTTCTTATTATTGGAGTAAAAATACAGTTAAATTGCTGTGCTCTGCAGGCAGGGCATCATGTACAAGAAGATAGTGGTGAAGAAGTTGGACAACTCATTTCTAGGGTTATCAGCAAAAGGAGCCAAATTTGATGATACAAAAATGTTGCTTGAGTAAGCAGTGCTCAGCATTCAGTATATATAGTTTTTGCATTTTACAATCCATTCAGTATATTCTTTGAAGGGTAAAAAAAAATGCCATTGTAATTAAAGATCAAGCATTCATGTGTTAACAAATCACTAAAAATTTAGAGAGAGACATTGCATAGAAATGAAATTCATTTAGGTTCAGTTTGGATGAAAAAATTGAGAAAATAAACAAAAATCCTTTCATACAAACAAAAGGGAGAAAAATAAAGGCAAAAGCCAAAATTAGAAAGAACCAACTCCGGATGATATATTATTATTTGTAATATACAAACGGTATATGTCTGATTCATTATTGTCACAACTGTTCGGAAATTTACATTATGAAAGTTGTGAAATATAATCCACTTGCTTTCTTCTCGACAACAAAGGCCAAATAAAAGTGTCTCATAGTATTTCCTGCGTACCAAATCGACAATACCTTCAGAGAGTTCACTATGCCACTATACATAAAGGCTCGGGGCCAACTCTCTTAAGGAATTGACAAGGACAGAACTACATAGATGCTTGGGTCAACTCCTTCAGAAAGTTGGCAATATGTTCCTCATTCTGAACACTCTGAACCCAAGTTGCATTGATGTGAACTCGCTCAATGCTCTGCTTCAAGGATCTAGCAATCCTGGCCTTAGTACGACTTGCAAAAATCTCCTCTATTTCCTTGGCCTTCTCAAACGAAGCAAACTAAGGGATAGATAGAACCCAGAAAAAAAAATAAAAAATAACAATCACTAACCAAATGTATTTGAATTTAAATTCTATATATCTATTTTTTTTTTTTTTTAAATGCTAAAAACTTAGCTTCTGCAAAGTACATAAACCAAAGGTTTCAATATATAAAAAAAAAAGATTAGGGGAATAAAATAACATGTTTTATCACCCTTTTTTAAATTATTTTTCTTGTACCATCGAAACACTCAAAAAGTCCCGGATACAAGCCAGTACAAACCAGTATTTTATCCAATACGTTGTAGTGGTATTATAGCCAGTTTAGTGACCTGTACGGTACATACCATCCAGTCCAGTACGATACTGATAACTTTGACATAAACTATTACTTGTGGAACTAACAACAGGAGATAGGAAGGAAAGGAGAGACAAACCAGTGAGACAATTGCATTGACAAAGCGAGATATTAAATATCCGGAACCCCAGGTTTTTGAAATATGCTCCCAGTTATCTTGTATTTCAATCACATTTCAAAGCGGAAGAAATTCATTAAATAACAAAAACAAAGTGATATTTTGCCCATTGGTGATTTTTTTAAATCAACTTGTATAATATGGCTGGCCCAGCCTTGAAGCGAGGTAAAGCTGTCACTTGAGGCCCCCAAAAACTTGAAAAAAAAAAAAACTTATAAAACAAGGTCCTTGAATTTAAAAAAGAGAAGCTCATAGGCCCCAGTTTAAAGAAACTTTGAGATAAAGTTAAAGAAAAAAGAGAAGTTCAGCCTTCAATTTCATTTATTCCTCTGCGTCTCACAGCACAGCACGGCATAATCACAAAGCCGTCATCTTCCTTTACATCCACTTCTTGTATTTTTTCTCTATCTCTCTCTTTTCTTTTCTTTCTCTCACTCTCTCTTTTAAAAGAAACCATTTAAAGATCTGTTTCTAGAGCCCCTCACCTCACATTTTTTCTGCCAGCACAATTCCTCCCTCACCTTTTTTCTATTCTAGAGCCCCCCACCTCCCATGTTGTCAGTTGACTTGTTAGACCTTTTTTAATTTAATTGGTTTGTTTGTTTTTCACTTGAATCATATATTATTACTAACCGCAAACCTGTGCGATGCAGAGAAAAATTATTAAAAATAAAATCTAAATTAATTTTAATTCCTTTTACTTATTTTGTTAAATATGTTTTTTTTTTTTTTGTAGTTCAAAATGTTGTAGGCAAGATCGAATAAAGAGACTTTACGAATCAGATTTAGGATAGATCCTACTTTTTGGTTTAAAAAAATAACTAAGAAAATATTTACCATAGGATAATTAAAATTTAATATAATGTAATTTTTCTTTTGGCATAAGTTGAATATAGTCCAATTTTTATAAAACACGATTCATGTTTATATTTACCATATGGATCATGTTTCCATCCAAAAATAAAATAAATGATACTTAAAATAAGAAGAAGGACAAATAAATATATGGGCACATGATTATATGATCAAACCTAAATAATTTTCATAACTCATTTCAAGCTCACATGATTTCATTTTAACAAATCCATCTATCTTTCTCCATTGTCAGCAACAAAATTAAATGAAATATATAAAAAAAAAAAAACCTCTAAAAATCTTGATGAAAATGGATAGTTATGATTATTATTAAAAGATATTTATATTGTATTTATATATGGAATATATTTTAGTATTAGATATTAATTATGATTGTGTTTTATATATGGAATAATATATTCTTATATTAAAGAAAATATGATGTGTCAAAATTCTAATGGAAGGTTTAATAATAAAATAAAATTTAAATTCAATTAGAAAATATATATTAAAATAATGAGGTGTAAAATTATGAGATTTTAAAAGCTTATGTGGTGAAACATGATGAGGTCAGCCAAAAATAAAAAAGCTTTGGTTTTACATTATAACTAGTCGCAAACCTGTGCGATGCACAGGAAACTACTAATATGATATAAAAATCACTCAAAATTTTTTTTTGGAATTCGAATGAATATCTCTACGAATTTACTTCATTTTTTTTTTTTAAATAGTGTTCCTATTATATTTTGATAGGTCATGTCTATAAGCAGAGTTATAGTCTCAATAATATTTCTTGATAGGCCATTTTTTTTTTAATCAATTTTACGCTTTCCATTTAGCAAACAAAGATTGATTAATAGATAATAGAGTTTTATTTAAAGTCTAAGTCACATTAAAAGATCAAATTACACCTAAAAGTGGATTAATAGATATTAAAAAATAGAATTTTAGTAATACTCTATGCCATATGATTTTTTTTTTTTTTTGGTTGAGTAAAATGTCATATGATTTAAAACAAAGTAAATAGTAATCAATATGTAACAAATTTTACATCCACAGTCACTCACGGCCTCACGGGGTTATCTTCAGAATTCCAAGGACAAATATGTCAAGTGCCAAAATTTATGACAGATCAATGATGCAATAAGATCATCATCATCCGGACCCAAAAATACTCTGAACAAAAAATCCTCCATTCCTGTTACTCTCCGTGTGTAATTGTAAATCCCATTCCAAAACCTTCATTTTGAAGCTCTCTCTAATCTTTATCTCATACCCAAAAAAATAAAATAAAATAAAATAAAAACTGAACTCTCTCACAGAGACAACACACAGACAAAATTTCATTTTTTCTGATTTTGTCAAAGACAGCCGATCCAACCCTCAGGACCTTATCTATCTCTTTCTCTGTAAGTAATGCCATAAATGCTATTCGAGGGACGACTGGGTGCACAGTGAGCGGAGTAGTGAAGGATATCAGGGGATTTCGTTTTTTGTACCTGATTGGAACCCTCGCGGCCGAGAAATCCTTCCCTATCTCCTCCGATTTAATCGAAAATTTCCTTTAGCTCCTTCTCAATCTTCAAGGTTCAGGCCAAGACAGAGAAAGTTTGAGAGAAGGGGAGTTCGAAGAGGCAGATTTGGGGTGAAATAGCATAGAGAGGCAGATTTGGAGTGAAATAGCTGGGAGGTTGGAAAGAAAGACCCATAGAGGCAGAGCAAAGAGAGGTTGAGAAAGATAAAGAAAATAGACGCAGAGTAGAGAGAGGAATAATCGTGTCTGTGTGAGAAAGAAGTGAGTCGGGTTAGGAAATTAGATTTAGCAAGGGTTAAAAAGTATTGAAAAAATAACAATGACATGTAAAATTGTGGGAGTTAAAAAGATGATGTGTCAAAATTTTATAAATTCAACAAAAGAATAAAAAGTCAAAAAAGCTTCGGTTTTACATATAGTATAGATATAGATTATTATTTTTTAAATTTATTACCTTTTTTTTTTTTTTTTTTTCTTTTTGCTGAGATCCACAAAGTTTTTGGATACCAAAATATAGATGTGATCAATAATTAGCGAGGATAATGAAATATCAATAAAAATATTCAAAAATATTAATTTAATTTAGTATTGAATGGTCAAAAGCCCAATTTGAAATTTCGCTTGAGGCCCCCAAAATAATTGGGCCGGCCCTAAATGTACTTATTATGAACACGAGAATAAACTAAAAAGGGATCAGTGCCAAAGAAAATCAAAATAAGTGACCGTTTTCATTCATGTTATAAATAAGGATTTCAGCAAAAAGAAGCTAGAAAAAAGAATTGTTATAGACTAGCATCATGGAATTCCTGACCAAGATAAATTTAAATTGCACTTCTGTTTAAACTAGCAATTTCGATATAGATGTGGCTTAACTTGATATTTCTGACATGAAAAAGCTATTTAGTCACTCCACCTTAAGCATGTAAGTCCTTGGGAATCGGGATTCACTTGCTACCTTCACAGACAATTTCATCTTCTCTGGAGCTCAGTTATCTGGTTTTGATCAATCAAATAGGATTTCACAAATTCTTGAACCTTAAATCACAATTGCAGCTCTTCAAAAAACTTGTCTTCTTCCGAGTCAGGGAAAAGGTCTAAGGTCTACTAGTTATTTTATTTATTTATATTCTATGTTCATTTTTTGCAAGGGAGGGGAGTTACAAAGCTATTCTAAATTTTCCCAGCAGACTATGCATATCTTAAAAAACACATTGTCCCTTATCTCTTGACTAGATTAATGTACACTTCTAGCATCTCCCTATTCTCCTTTTTTATCAGCAATAAATACATGAGATGAACCATGATGCAAGAAAAGCCCTGTGTTAGCACGAAATTCAAAAATTTATGATGTGGCATATGAGCTGGCAAGAGTTTCAATAAAAGAGCGACGCATGGACTAAGTAATGGTCAGAACAGGAGCCAATTAGAAGAAGGCACGTAAACCAATCAAAGAGCGACTCGTGGACTAAGTAATGGTCAGAATAGGAGCCAATTAGAAGAAGGCACGTAAACCAATCAAGGAGCGACACGTGTTTATTAATTTTTATAGCCACACAGATGACATCTGGCAAATGGAATTATGCACATTGGAATCTAAAGCATGTTCCTGGATTTTCTAACGAAAAGACCATGATCAAAGTAGTTATCAAGTAATAGAGGCTATTTTTATGGGATTTGAAGAGAAGATCAAGGCATCAAATGTAATTGTTGGAGTTAGCTTATAAATAGTGAACCCAGGTGCATTTCTACAGACACACACACACAAACCCCCAAACAAACCCAAAGAGCCCTTTTGAGAGATCAAAAGAAATTGTTTCTTGAGAACTTAGAGAGCTTCCATTTGTGAGAATTGTAGCTTTTTAGTGTTTTCTGAGGAAGCGGTTATTTAGGAAGAGAGTGTGCTGAGATTGGTTACCGTACATGCTTGTAAGTATTCCCTTGATTGGTATGTTGAATGCATGAGAATGTACTGTTTACTTGAATGTTACTTAGTTTAATGCCCTAGTTACCTCGATTGCACTATTTGTTACTATAATTAAGGCGTAACTCTCGATTTGCACTATTTATTTGCTTTAGTCTATAATTTAGGTATAATTATGGTTGCTATGATGATTTTAACTTTGAATTATCTTAATTAGTTAGTTTTATTAATTGTTATTGCTATTTTCACTCTTTTGCTTACTTGCATTAGCTTAATTAGTTAGTTTTATTAATTATTATCTACTTTATTGTTATTTTCATTCTCTTGCTTACTTGCATTTTTAATTTAAAGTCTTTTGGGCAAAGGCAAGCAACGAGCCTTTCAAGCCCATTTTAGATCGAAGTCAGATTAGGGTTCTATAGTAAGGTATTAGACCCTCATCTAGCATAGTTATTTATTTTCTTCAAACAAATTGGCGATCATTCTTTGGAAATTCTAGTTTGACAACAAACAAATTGGCGACCACTGTGGGAGAGCTACATGCCAATAAGAACAAGAAGAATGAAAAACTTTAGAAAGGGTGCTAAATTACCTTAAGGAAGTTCTAGTTCAAACGAGGACATTGAAATGTCCCCACCAGCCAAAAGTATGGTTGATGAACTTAGAACTTGGATGGATACAAGAATCCAGGAAAGATTGGAGGCATTTAATGAGAATGTCTAGTCTAAACCACCAATGGTTCAAAAAGATGATACAACACAGTTGTTACTCCAGATTCTAAATGACCAAAATGGTAGAATGAAAAAACTAGAACAAGCTATGAGCAATACTGAGCAATTCACTTAGAATATTGCTACATTGGTCTAAGGAATCACTCAGGGAAATACATCAAGGGGGATAGAAATAGGCTAAGGATCTGGCCATGTTGGTGAAAATCAACCTTAGATAGAAATAGTAGCTACAAATGTAGAAATACCTATAGGCTATCCCATCAACCCTGTAATAGGACCTGAGGAAAGACCAAACAATGTCAACCCTAATATCCCCATAACAGAGCCACCTAGAGTGGAACAGCCTCGAGCTGAACAACCCATAACAGAGCCACTAAGAATGGAACAGCCCTGGGTTGAACAACCAAGAATGGAACCACCACCAAGAGTGGAACCACCTCAATTCGAGCAACCAAGAATAAAACCACCTCATTTCAAGCAACTAAGAATGGAGTTACCAAGAGTGGAACCACCTCGTTTCAAGCAACCAAGAATGGAACCACCACCAAGAGTGGAACCACCTCGATTTGAGCAACTAAGAATGGAACCACCAAGAGTGGAACCACCTCATTTCAAGAAACCAAGGACAAAGCCACCAAGAGTGGAGCTACCTCGTTTCAAGCAACCAAGAATGGAACCACCTCGTTTCGAACCACTAAGAGTGGAGCCACCTCGTTTTGAACAACCAAGAATGGAACCACCTAGAATGGGACAACCTCAATTCAAACCTCCTAGAATGGAACCATTCTAGCCAAGAATGGGCCAACCAGAGGTGAGGTTTCGATTCAAACCACCTCAAAGGTTCGGGCCAATAAGAAATGAGCCATATAGGGAACAATTTAGGTTCGAACAACCTTACGATCAGAGGGCAAAGTTTAGGAATGAACCCCCACGTAATGAACCTTATAGACCTCCTCAAAACAGAAGAAATAGGTTTGGTTACCAGAACAACGACAGGCAAAATTATGGAAGAAATGGCTATGATGGCCAGGATAGAAATGCCTATAATGCCCCTGCCTATAATATTCCTGAGAGAGATGTCTTCGACAGAAGAATAGATCTCGAAGAAAGAAATATTGGAGTTGAATCTAACCCTAGACATGCATAAGGTAAAGACCTAAGAGACCAAATCTTAGAAGTCATAGATCAAGCATTGGGTCCAGGTCATAGAAGAGCACCAAGACATCCCTATAGAAAACTATATCTTGAAAGGATAGATAGGGAAGAATGGCCTAGAGGATTTAAAATACCTAACTTCACCATGTTTTCAGGAGAGGATGAAAAAACAGCCCTAGAACATATATCCAGGTTTACCATCCAATGCAGTGAGTATTCCAACAATGGAAATGGAAAGCTGAGGTTGTTTCCTAATTCTCTAACAGGCCAAGCATTTACCTGGTATGCTGCATTACTTGCAAATTCTATCAATCATGGGAGGAAATGGAAGAAAAATCCCAGTCCCATTTTGCTAGATCAAACGTAGAAGTCTCAATGGTAGATTTAGTTAGATTAAAGCAGAAACCATATGAATCTGCAGAGTAATTCATTATGAGGTTTAAAAGAATCAGAACACGATGTCTCACCACTTTGCCAAAAGCTGAATATATTAAAATAGCTATTAATAGCCTCAATTTCGAGCTAAGAAAGAAATTTGAAGGAATAACCTTCATTGACCTATTCGAGTTGTCAAAAAGAGCTTCTAGGTTCGAAGGACTTTTAAAAGAAGAAAATCAAAGGAAAAATTCTTCTTATGGGACCTACTATCAAGATCCTAATTATGAAATTGATCTAGCAGAACACATAGGTCAAGGACCTTTTGTTTGTGAGGCTTTATATAAAAAGCAAATTCAAGCACAAGAGTCAAACAAACCAGCCTCTCCTTTAAGGGCTTACTCTTTCGATGTGGAGAGAGCAAATGAAATCTTTGACATCCTTTATAAAGCCAATCAGTTGAGGATTATAGGAAGACACAGAATCATTTGGAATATCAAAGATTAAATCGAAATTCATACATACCTAAAACCACACTAGAGATTCTAGCACCCAATTTCACCGAACCAAAAAACAAGAAAAATCCAGCAAAACCTACATAAATGTGCGAAAGCAAACCCAAATCAAAATAGTGCAAAATAGAGAGCTTTGAAGGGAGAGAGAGCAGAGCAAACCTTGTGTGCGTGGAAGAGAGAACCGTGCATGGGAGAGAGAGGTGAGAGAACTGTGCGTGGGAGAGAGTGAGGAGAGCATGAGAATTATTCGAATTAGGGTTTGGTAAGATTTGCAATTTTAATCATTTTTAAAGGGTCTATTTGACTATTTAAGTTTTATTAATATGAGTCAGTCTCCTCTCCCTCCAAATGAGTCCAATTTGGGGGAATTAAAAATGAGGGGTTTGGAGGGGTATGTTACCCCCTCAAATCCTTCCCCCTTCCATTTAAAAAAACTCCCAAACAAAGTAAATAATCCCCCCCCCCCCTCCCCTTCCCTTCCCTTCCCTTCCCTTCCCTCTACTCCCCCCTTATTCCCCTCCATCCAAACAGAGCATTAGAATCAATATTAATAACAATATTTTGGAAGAAACTAATCTATAGAATGTTAATTCTCTCCCACATTCAGTGTCGTTCGTGGGAGACCAAAATTTGAAGCCAATTTTGCCGCACATTATTTTGGCTATTTTAAATAAGGATAAATAATTTTTTCCAATAAAATTTAGATATTTGTCATTGATATTTATCTTTAATAAAAAAAAATAGATAAATTAGAGATAATTTCAAAAAATAGAACTTTTGAAACATTTAATATTGGCCAATTAAAATTGACAATGTGACACTAAATGCTAAATCATCACAAGATTCTTCAAAATGAGTAATTATTCAGTGTTCCCATAGACAATAAATGTGTATTTTCTCCTCTCACATGAATAATGAGTCACACAAATTAAACTCATGGTGAGTGGAAAAAATGCACATTTATTTTGTTATGAGAATTTTGAATAAATTTTCTTCAAAATGCTCTTAAAAATAGATGTATCCTCTAGGTTCATAAATATGATTCCCTAGTGTGGAAGTTAAATCACAGGGGAAATCCTTGTCAAAACTCACCATTTGAACTCATTCAGGCCATTCTCTCAAATATTAACAGTTTGTTTGGATAAAGAATTTCTTAATCACATAGAAATTTATAAATGATGAGATTTATATTTCCATTATTTAATGTTCCGTCAATTACAAACTCCAAGCACTCATTCAGTCAAATCCCAAACCTCTTTTCCCCTTTTAGAACCACCCCAAGTCACCATGTCCAACCCACCTTGAAGCTCACCTAAACGGATTTCACTACCCAAGAACAGGGTGGTGGTGAGCCCATAGTCGAAGATCAGCGAGGGAAAGGAGAGTGAGAAGAGAAAATTGAAAAGAAAATGAAAGAGTTCCAATAGTGGCTAAGATTTGGTTTTTACAAATTCCGACTGGCAGAAATATGAATTTCTTCTCTTGTTTTAACCAAACTCATCATTTATGGTTAATGAAATTTGAAATGATTGCTTTATCCTAAATACTGGCTACAAATGCCGTATCCAAACGCACCATAAAACTTTGTTGGATTTAAGTTCCAAGGCTCTGAAAAACTTGTAATTATTATGGAGGCTAGAAAGTTGTTAGGTTCTTTCTCTAATTGGTTAGTAGAACATGTTTTTAGTGGGTTATTTTGTGTAATAATTTTGAAATGATTCCCATCTGCCGAATGTTTTTATTGTCTGTTTTTGTTTAGCCTTCGGTGGTTGATGAATGAATTCAATACTTAGCCAAAAAAAAAAGAAAGAAGAAACTCCAAAATCTTCAAACGTTGAAAATTTGTTGTATTTAAATCCTAATGCCCCCAAGAACTTTACACTCAACCTTTTTAATATAAAAATTAAAAAAAGTAAAAAAATCTCTAAGATTTTCTTTTGAGTTTGTTAACAACCCAATTCAATCCAATAAATACTTCATGGAATCTTCAATGTAACCTCATATTGATGGCATGTGCCTTAAGTGTTTTACCATCATACAATGTGCATGCTTTGAAGTCCATTAGTCTCTTCACGCGCCTTTCGTTGCATCTGTTGTCTCGAGATTGGCGTTGCATGGAAACACGTGAGTTTGCTTTTGTAGTTCCAAGTAACTTAAACGCTGCTCTTCCTTCCTTTCTGCACCGCTTTTTGACGTCTTAAACAAAACAAATGTATCTTATATTAACGTTCTCTTCTTCTGAAATGTTGTTTCTTCATCTTTTGGGAGATGAAGACGTCAGCTTCTGTAAGATCCTCTCTAATCTCTCTTGTGTTTCATAATTATGACATTTTTCTTCTTCTTTGTCTTTAGCTATTTATGAATATCTTCTTTATTAACAACATGAATATATACTCAGATCTACATATAGGCTAGTTGGAGTTCATATATCCTATATGGTAAATAAATAATGTGATCATTTATAGGCATACAGGCTTAAAAGGATGACTTCTATTACAAATTGTGATAGGGCCAAAGTAGAAGTTTTCACTTTGTGAAAAAAAGAAAAGAAAAAAACTACTGTGAATTAGTTGTTGCACTTTTCTTTTTCTCTTTCCTTAATTTTTTATAGTTCTTTTTTTAAGATTTTCTATAGATAGGAAGCAACAATCTTTTGATGGAATTAAGAATTTTTTTATTTGGAAATATAAAATCCTGGTAATATACTAGAATGGATAATCTAATACAGTGAATGAACAATGAAGAAATGGAAATGTATGCTAAAATGAGGTAACTGGGAAGTGATTCAAGTGAATATGGTCCTATTGAAAAATTCTGAATATTAGTCCCCATTTTAGCAAGAAAATCAAATTCGCATTGTGTGTGCATTCTCAGTACTCCATACATAATTTGAATATTTTATGAATTCAATGACACCTTATAAGGATTTTTCTTTTGTTTATTTGTATCCTTAGTGAAACTTGAATTCACGAGCACAGACTACCTATTGCAAGCCCACAACTTTTAGAATAATCATACCTCAAACTTTTATAAATTCTCTCAGGTAACAAGAAAATTCTGAGTACAGATGACAACTTTGCCCATATGTGAAAAGAATTAGTCTACCTTAATGTATTATTTCAATTGATGCTTTATGCATCCAATCTTCATAGAAATAAATTATGCATGCCATGTTACCCCCTTTTCTCGAGGCTAATATTCTTTGTTTCCTCTTTTGCTTTCAGATAGCTATAATGGTGGAGCCTAAGAGTCAGATATCATTTAGATGCTGGTTCCTTTCTATGCTGCTTTTGCTTTCTGCAGGTTTCTTCATAGGGAGTGCATTTGTAGTCACAGATTATAGAGAGGTAGAACATACTATCGTTTCCATTTTTACTGCATAAATGTACTTAGTCTTTAAGTACTGTGGTCTTTTTAGAGGTACTTTCCACTATATTATTATGGAGCATCATCGGTTTCTAACCTATGCCTACAATTAAACTTGATATACCTTATCTGAAAAATCTATATAAGTTCACTTTCAAATGTACACCAGCTCTTATGAACTCATATTAATCCTGTACATCAATATTTTTAGACCCAAATAAATAACTTGGCTTCTAAAAAGTAATAATGGGGTCATCTTTGCATAGAGATTTTTGTCGTGGGGATTAGTTGATGCTATGCAGAATACAAGATTGAAGACATGTGAGGTATGTTGGTACCATCCAAAACCCATTTAAATGCAGAATTTGCTCCCTGTCATAGCATGTAATGATTAGCTTTATGTTCTTATATGCACCTCGATTTGTATTTAGACTCAGTGCAGGCCACAAGGAAGTGAACCACTACCTAAGGGTATTGTTTCCAAGACTTCTGACTTGGAAATGCGATCATTATGGGGCCCCCTGGATAAAAAGGTTTGTCAATTTATTAGTAGTATGGCCTTGCAGGTCATGTTACTTTAGTCATTTTACTAAAGGGCCATGAAGTTTTTACTTTGCTTGTTTTGCCACTTCTAATTTAAGGCAAATATCTTAGGATGGAAAATCACCGTACTGGCAAATATAGGTCAGAGAAGGGGGAAATGTTTTTGCTGTTTTATAATGCTTGTTGAGTGTGAACATGAACTGCAGGCGCAGAAAGATGATTTTCCATCCTAAAACTTGCTTGTAGAGGCAATCTTTGAAAAACAAAGTTTTTTTTTTTTTTTTGTATGTTTTCTGTTTTTATATTTTCACGAGATGGAGGAAAATAGGTCTCACTTTGTGTACTGGTAGTTTGATGACACAAATTTCTACCTTAATTGTAGGCACAGGATTTGTAGGATCAATTTCCTTTAAAAAAAATATGATTTATGGGATCCTACTTCCATTCAAGTAAGAGATTGATTGTTAATCTCCACTTGAATTAAACAGTTCGATTGTTTTTCTTTCTTCTTTTTAAAAAGAAAGGAAGACATAAATAGCATGAAACATTCCACTGATCAAAGAAAAGTTATACATCAGAAACTAGAAACGTAATTACAAAAAGAACTTCCGAGAAAAAAAAAAAACTTTCTTGTTGTAAATTCTGCTCTTTCTTGTCTTCTACCTGTTCTCCACTCTCTTTTTCAATTGAACACAACATCTCTTCCTCATGTACTAATTTATTTCCTAATAGTAGCAAATTTTTTTTTCCTTGCTTTTAGATATTTCTCTTGCAAGGTTCACTCTCAAAATTTATATGGAAACCAACAGAGTTTCTCCATCCTTTTTCTCAGGAATTTTTTTCCCTTTTGCTAGAACCAACACCTTTTTAGTTTCTTTTGTTATTTTTTAAACCAAAACCAACCGATTCTGGAGTCCAGTAATGGTATAAGCTTCATAAAGAAAATTATTTCTGTTTTGAGAGAGAGGTTAAATTTAGAACTGAAGCAAGTGGAGGCCACACAAATTCTATTTTAAGTAGAGCTTAGTGCTGCAAATGGGCGAATTTCCCTTTCTGTCATACGGAAACCTGGTTCTGTAGTTTGAATTTTCAGTTTGTATTAATTGGTTTTTAATTTTAATGTTTTCCAGGAGTTGATTTTAGTTTGCTGTTGTATGTAGTGCTCCTTGTTGTGTGTAGCATGATTTTCTGTCTGTCTTGGTTGTTTGAACTTTCCTTGGTTTAATAATATATCCTGCTTATCCCTAAAATAAAGGAACCGCAGCTGATCAGTGCTGTCTTCGGCTGATAAACATGATTCACCGTACTGTCTGATACTAACTTGAAAATGCTGATTATCTGATTTGACTATTAAATTATATTGTATGCTACTTTTGTCCAGAAATCGAAGTCATCCATGAACTTATTGGCTATTGCAGCTGGCATAAAGCAAAAAGAAAGCGTGAATAAAATTGTAAACAAGGTGACAAGTAATATTTTCATGCCCTAGTTACATTGATTGTCTTTGAATTCATTGAACATAATTTCTTATTTCACCCAAATTACAGTTTTTGTCAAGTGATTTTGTCATGATGCTTTTCCATTATGATGGCATTGTGGATGACTGGAGGGATTTAGACTGGAGTTATCGCGCCATACATGTTTCTGCTGTCAATCAAACTAAGTGGTAATTTTTATTAGCTATAAATTAAAAAAAAGAAAAGAAAAAAAAGATTAATGCTTGTTCAGATATGTCTACTCCTTCTCATACTAGTATATAATATTTTTCCATGACTTAGGTGGTTTGCCAAACGGTTCTTACATCCAGATATTGTGTCTGAGTATGCCTACATCTTCCTATGGGATGAAGACCTTGGAGTTGAAAATTTTAATGTTGGAAGGTAAATATACATGTTTATGAGTTTGCGATTGTATATATGTATGTATAAATACATGGCTATGTACTTTGTATTTACGTTGATTTGTTTAGTATATGCATGGCTGTTTAGAGGAGACATGTAATGTGATGGTTAGACTTTGCAATGCGGGTTGCCCAAGAAGTTATTGAGGGTCTAATAGTATTTATATTTTCCAGTAAATATTTGAATATTAATTTTCTGGGCCTTAATTTCTTCCTTGCAGATATCTTAGAATTATTAAAGAAGAAGGGCTTGAGATATCACAGCCAGCACTTGATCCTAATACATCAGAAGTGCATCATCATCTCACAGCAAGAGATAGCAGATCAAAAGTACACAGGTTCCCTAATCTATAGTTTGTGCAGAATTAGTGTCCAATCACCATTTATTCATCTGACTATTATATGGAATTTGGTGGCAGGTCATTATGATTCTTATGTATAACTGTTGTCACATGCTTTGTCATTTTGTTTACCTTCAGTAGCTTGTCATGACATGAACTGCTTGTCTTTGATCAGAGTGAATTTCTCAGTATAGGTTCTTCTAATATGAGATCTATGTTGTGGGGTATTGCACTGGTTAACAGGAAGATAAACAAGTTGATTGGAGGTGGAAGGAAGTGCGATGAAAACAGCACAGATCCTCCATGCACAGGGTAGCAAATTTGTATGCAGATCCTTTTTGGTTTGGTACTTTACACACACAAACACGGACAACTATGTGTATATATGTACATATACATGCATACGAATTCATGTATGTATGCATGCATGTATGTATGTATGTATGTGTATCCAACAGTTGAAGCTTATCAATTATCATGCTGATCTTTAGTTAGTAATATATATGACAGGTGGGTGGAAATGATGGCTCCTGTTTTCTCAAGAGCATCCTGGCGCTGTGCGTGGCATATGATTCAGGTATGGCCAGAACTTGAACTGTTGAATACAAGGTTGAGTGTTTCTTTCTTGTCACTTTGGCTGGAAAGTATGGCCTGGAATTGAACCATTAATAAACAGATTTTGGTCTAATGAGTAAGATTTTAACATTGTTAGCAACTTATCTAAGATGGATAAACTTAAGGCTTTACAAAGTTTTGCCACTAATTTATCATTTTTTCCCTATTGTTTGGACAGAACGACTTAGTTCATGCATGGGGCTTGGATTTTCAGCTTGGTTACTGTGCACAGGTAATTTTCCAATCCTATGACCACACACACACGCATGCAAACATATTTCAATTTGATCGTATCATGAGCATATATGTCTTATGTGCAAAGCAGGGTGATCGAACCCAAAATATTGGTATTGTTGATTCCGAGTACATCATCCATTATGGTCTGCCCACGCTAGGGGGTTCGGTGGCAAATAAGGTTAGAACTCTTTCATTATTGAATTCATCATCCAAGAACATATATATATATATATATATTTATTTTGGGTTGAATGTGGATTGCATTGATACTTATTTTGGTCAATGTAAAATTTAGAGTGCATGACATATGTAAGGGGCATGTGATCCACCCATTGGCATTAGGGTGACTTGGATGATATTGTAACATCCCTGGCTCTGATACCCTGGAGTACTACTCAATATTGTCCTCTTTGGGGCTTGCCCCCTCAAGGCTTTGTCTCTGTGGGATCCACGGGTTCTGTTCCCCCAGGCTTGCCCTGGCGAGTCCTCCCCCGCTAGCACCCACAAAGCGCGTCCCCCATGTGTAGAACCTATGACCCTTAAGTCATTTGAATTCTACACATGAGTACCATTAGGCTACTGTAGCCTAATGGTACTCATGTGTAGAATTCAAATGACTTAAGGGTCATAGGTTCTACACATGGGGGACGCGCTTTGTGGGTGCTAGCGGGGGAGGACTCGCCAGGGCAAGCCTGGGGGAACAGAACCCGTGGATCCCACAGAGACAAAGCCTTGAGGGGGCAAGCCCCAAAGAGGACAATATTGAGTAGTATTCCAGGGTATCAGAGCCAGGGATGTTACAGATATTGTATGGTGTATAACTTTATTGTTTATAAACTCTTTTCTTTCTCTTATACACTATACACACACACACTCACACTCCTATGATGCACACCTTTTACTTATGATATATAGAGATCCTCCTTGCTTTTTTCTTTCTGAATACCTTCTCTCTTATGTATATATTTATGTATGAGGGTAAAATATCTCGCTTTCTATTCCCTTGCTGGATCTTCATCACTCCATCTTTAAATTTTTCTTCTGTTTCTTGTACCATTTGCTATTAGTTACCAAAAATATTGTTATTAATGCTGCATAGTGGGAGCCAAATGCGTTTTAGTCAAAGATCAACATGGATAATTAAAGAAAGGAGGAGGGGAAAGGCAGGGTTTCTAATGTTATAAAGAATGCTACTTAAATCTGTTTGTTGATGAGGGATTCAAACATAAGTCTATAGATTCCTCAAGTTGGTGCATTTATATGTCATATATCGAACCTGCCATTGCCACCATTGAATTAAGTATTGGATGTGGTCTTTTAGTTCTTTATTAGTTGTTAAATGAGACCATATAATGTTTGAAATATTTTAAGAATTGAACAAACTTTCCTCAAAGAAAACCTACATAAATCAGAAAATAATTAACTCAAAAAATAGACTGAACATAAACTTAAAATTAGTTTAGAAACAATCTCACCAAGTTATAGAATCATGCAATAACGTTGTCCTTAAAGGTTGATTTGCGCCACCCGGAACAAAACTCAGTGCGAACAGTTTTCCAGTGGAACAACCCTTAGGATTAGATTATAGCAACTACCTATGTGATGGACGCACTCCAATCACAGAGGTTCAAGAACAACCTTCTAAAATTGCTTTCCTCTCTAGAAGATGAAGAAAGAAAATAAAAAAAAGTCTGCTTTGATATCACACACCACCGAAAAGGGAGAGAGCAATAAATAAATACAATGAGGAAGAAGTTGCATTGAAGAAGTTGTGGAGTAGCTTATATTAGAAGCCAAGCCAAGAGTAATAAAAATTTATAGAAAAGTAGTGGCTGGCGTGACTAGTAAGCCAAACTAATGTTAAATGCCCCTGACACACACCAACGGCTAGAAGACCAGCCCAACAGTAGAAGATTGAGAAAGTAAGATGGTGTTTGGTACACGTAACTGAATCCGTGATTCTGGATTCAAATCCAGAAAATTGCGGGTCCCACGGCAAAAAATTATGTTTGGTACAAAGGATTTAAATGAGGATTCAAATCCCAACTTGAATTTTATGTGGGTCCCATAGCAAATTTGAGTTCACCCCTTCAGCTGTTTTTGAATCCAAGTCGGATTCAAATCCAGACTCAATTTTTTTGTGGGTCCCATTTTTTACCTTTGCTGGGCCCACCAAATTCATTTCTCCCGTTTTCTCTCTCTCTCCTCCACTGCTTCTCTGCCTCTCTCTCTCTCCTCTCGGCCATTACAGGTACGGCCTCCTCTCCCCGATTATCTCTCTTCAATGCCATCAACCCAACAAACTCCTCAATCCACATCGTCCCATGAAGAAAGAAGTTCAGCAAGTGCTTCCAGTAAAGACTTTGCAGTATCCCAAACCAGCCCTTTGAGACCCACTTCAAGATCTCTCCAGCCACCTCGAGTACCCACTTCAAGTTTCTGAAACCAGAAAACTCGAAGTCCAAACCCAGCCACTTCGAGATCTTTGAAACCCACCTCGAGATCTTAGCAACCACGAATCAATGAACCAATTGATGGCCCCAAATCAAAGCCCCAAATCAACCCAAACCCGCGATCAATTAAACCAACGCCGTCAAGACCTCCTCTCCTCTATTTCCGTCTCCACCTCCACTTCCAACAAGCCCTCCGATTCCGACCACCACCGCGATCGCGATCGCGACCGAGACCGAGACCGAGACCGCGACAGAGACCGTGAGCGTGACCGGGACCGACGCGATAGAGACCGTGACCGACGCGATAGAGAACGTGGGGAACGCGAAGAGGCTTCCGTGCCGGCGTCGATCGTCGTGAGGGAGGGTTTTCGTCGGTGAAGAGGGAGAGGCAGAGGCAGGAGATTTTTTGGTTTTCTGTTAAAGGTTTTCTGTTTTAGTATGTGGGTGCAAATCCTCTACAAACAATTGTACTGGTGCAATTAAGTTTAAAAACCAAAACTATGTACCAAACACAATTTTTTTTTAAAATTGTGATTTCAGTTGTGAAACCAAAATTATGTACCAAACAGAATTTTTTTTACAATCTTGAATTCAAATCAGGATTCAAGTTCCAACTTCAATAAAGTAAAAAGTCACGAAACCAAAACAAAAAACGAAAACACGTACCAAACAGGCCCTAAGTGTGCCAAAAATTAAAATTGATATGGACCCACAAATGTGATGATATACACAAATGTGATGATATACATATAGCTCATCTCCACTCAAGGCCACAATATCTTATGATATCATGGGAGGTCCATAATGTCTTAGAAACACAAAGGGAAGCTCACTTCTAATCAATGTGGGACTAAAAGAAATGACAAAGTTTTTGGAACACACCTACACCAACAATCCCCCACATGTTACAAACACAAAGAAAGGCAAGCAACTCGAGAAAGAATGAATCAGTATGATACCAAAAGGTTTTAATCATACCTAGAATAAATAAGTAGGAACTAGATTGGACTTGGTAGAGTTAAGACTCTTTTAACTAAGCCATTATTTAGCCAAACTTATCATCCACATACTTTCTCTACTAAGGTTGTTTTTAGGCAGGTTGGCGCCTTATATAGGCCATGCGCCCCTGCTCTAGAGACCTACCTAAGTCTCATAGAAAGTTGCATCACTTCCACTCTCACATAGGTAACATCCATCAAGAGTGCGTGCAGGAAACATTCCATCCCAACAAATAGGGACTATGGACCTATTAAGAGCCTAAAGCTCATCCTTAATCACTCTGCAACTTCATCGGTGGCATCCATCAGGAGTGCGTGCAGGCAACACCCCATCCCAACAGGTAGGGACTATGGATCCATTAAGAGTTAAAGCTTATCCTCAATCACCTTGCAACTTGCACTGTTTTACACCATAGGGATGGACTCATCACAAATCCCCTCAATGGGATAGTGGAAAACCATAATAAGATGACAGTGCCCTCACAAAAATCACTAATAACTTCTACCCATTTAACCTCATTCATGGGATCTCCAATCACAGAGGTTAGGTATCTATCATAGTGTCACAGGTCGGGTATCAGTCTTATCCCCCTCGATGTTTCACTCATCAACTTCATTGCTAGTGGTTTGGTCAAAGGATTGATCAACTCCCTTTCTGACCCTTATGACCTCATAAGGTCCATTAAGGATAATCTCATTGTCAATAAGCTGGCTCAAAATGTTGACTTTTCCCATTATAAACTTGTCTTAGCATTTGCTATGGCAGCCTAACAATCACAACAATTACAAACAGATGCAACAGAGTTAGTAAACAAAGGCAAATTAATCAATAAATTCCTTAGTCACTAACTCTGCTTCCATAATGGATCTCGCTCTGCAAGTCTGCTTTGGACAACTTCCAAAAGACATCCCTCCAGCTAGTGTGAACACATATCCACTAGTGGATTTTATCTCATATGTATCAGAGATCCAACTAGCATCATAATATCCTTACAATATAGCAGGATAACCATAATATGACAAACCAAAATCAAATGTGCCCTTTAAATATCTCAATAATCTAGATATTGCATCCCAATACTCAACATTTGGATTATGAGTGTATCTACTCAATTTACTAACAACATATGCAATATCAAGGCACGTACAGTTTCTCAAAATATTATGCTACCAATGAGTTGTGCATATTTACTAGTGATACGCTGTCACTATGATTTTTAACTAAGTGCACCTTTGAGTCATACAGTGTAGACATAAGTGACACTAAAATACTCAAACCTTGTAGGAAAGGAAACACTTAGTATCATGCACAACATCATAGCTACCAAAATAAGTAAGTCATCCACGTATAAACAAATAATGACACCTACATTATTTTCAAACTTGCTATATTTGCATTTATCCGCACTATTTATCACATACCAATGTGATAGCATCACACTCAAATTTTTCATGTCATTGTTTAGGTGCTTGTTTTAAACCATATAAGGATTTAACCAATTTAAAAACTTATATTTTTTACCGGAGACCACACATCCCTTAGGTTACTCCATATAAATCTCTTCTTCTAAATCATCATTTAGAAAAATAGTTTTTACAGCCATTTGATGTACAAAAATTTGTAAATAGAAGCAAAGGCAAACAACATTGTAATTGATGCAATTCTAGTAACCGGAGAATAAGTTTAAAAATAATTAATGTATTCTTTTGCTTGTAGCCCTTGGCTACTAAGCTTATTTTATACTTATCCATTATATCATCCAGTTTAAGTTTTTCTTTAAAACATCCATTTGCAACCAATTGGTTTAGATTTAGGAGGAAGCTCAACTAACTTTCATTATCCCATATATAATTAGACATAAAAGGATCTAATTCGTAGCTTCCAACCAAAATGATGCATCAACATATTTAATTGCATCAGAATGACTTACAAATTCATCTTCAACAATATAGGCAAGAGAGTCATTACCAATACTATTTTCCTTCCTAGCTGCTTGGTTCTTCTCAATTCTTGCACATTATCAACAAGCTCATCATTAATAGTATCAATAAGTTCATGCTATACATTTTCCTTATTTTTCAAAGGAAACACATTTAAAAAATATATATATAGAATATTCAAATTCAAGTATATAATATAAGATTCTAGTACATCACTATTGATGACAAGAAATCTATAACATGAATTATGCAAGCATAGCAAATATACACATAATCACAAGTTTGAGAACCAAGTTTTATCTTTTAAGGTCAAGGTAAATAATCTTAGCCAAACACCCCTACACTTTGAGGTATTCCAAGTTAGGCTTATGCCCTTCCCAAAGCTCATAAGAAGTTTTACCAATTTCTTAAAAATAATTAAATACTTAGGTTAATACACATTACCCTTTAGGAAAAGTATAATTCCACAATAATTTTCCAAAATGTGTTTTAACCCAAAAAACAATGCTCATAGGTAGTAATGATTTTTTTTTTTTTTTTTCCTTTGTTTTCTAAAAATCTCATTAAGAAGCTACTTACAAAATGACACTAGTAAATGTTAATCAGCTCATTAGACAAAGAATTCAAGAATTTATGCAAAGATAATTATTTTCCATCTCCCACTTTTCTGATTTTTCAAGATTCAAAAGGTTTAGGTTCATAAAGAACAGAGAATATTTTAGGAAGCTTCAAGACATGTTGAATCTTTATTTCCATAAAAGTTCAACCTTTGTAGCTCCAATAAATTACTTTGAGTGAAGTAAGGGTTTGTTCATCCATTCTAAAACACGAAAATCAACCTTTAAGATTGTTGAAAATATTTTAAGAATGAACAAACTTTACTCAAAGAAAACCAACATAAATTAGAAAATAATTAACCCAAAAAATAGATTGAACATAAACTTAAAATTAGTTTAGGAACAATTTCACCAAACTATAGAATCACGCAATAACGTTGTCTTTAAAGATTGATTCGCGCCACCCGGAGCAAAACTCAATGCGAACGGTTTTCCAACGGAACAACCCCCAGGACAACGTTCTATGATTGGAGTGATGGACGCACTCCAATCATAGAGGTTAAAAAACAACCATCTAAAATTGCCTTTCCTTTAGTTTCCTTTCTAGAAGATGAAGAAAGAAAATAAAAAAAATCTGGTTTGATATCACACACCACCGAAAAGGGAGAGAGAAAAAAATAAATGCAATTAGGAAGAAGATGCATTGAAGAACTTGTGGAGTAGCTTATATTAGAAGCCAAAGCCAAGAGTAATAAAAATTTATAGAAAAGTAGTGGCTGGCGTGATTAGTAAGCCAACTTGGCTGACTAATGTTAAATGCCCCCTGACACACAGCAACGGCTAGAAGATCAGCCCAACAGCAGAAAATTGAGAAAGTCTGCCAAAAATTAAAATTGATATGGAGCCACAAATGTGATGATATACATATAGGCTCATTTCCACTCAAGGCCACAATATCTTACGATATCATGGGAGGTCCATAATGTCCTAGAAACACAAAGGGAAGCTCACTTCTAATCAATGTGGGACTAAAAGAAATGACAAAGTGTTTGGAACACACCTACACCAACATATAACGCATTGGTACAAATCATGTCACATTATAACCAAGGGAAAGAACTTCATACGGAGGAGTTCTATCCAAGAGTAGGGGCTCCTTGCCATAGAAGATTCATTCATGTGTTTATTATATGTCTGGGACTTCTTTGCCTCTTTAAGTACTTT
Organism: Fagus sylvatica; assembly: GCA_907173295.1. Taxonomy (NCBI): domain Eukaryota; kingdom Viridiplantae; phylum Streptophyta; class Magnoliopsida; order Fagales; family Fagaceae; genus Fagus; species Fagus sylvatica. The sequence goes on from OU015766.1 coordinate 2,490,619, forward strand.
AGATTTGTCTAGAGCTTTTCACCTTTCTGTTTTTCAATTTTCATCCTCTTTTCTGCATTTTATTCTCTTAGTAAAATTTTGGTTCCCATATAGGATTTTTTTTTTAAATTGTTTTGATCATGATGATTCGTGATAGAGAGAGTATTAAGTAGTTGCGCTTTATTAAAGATGCATATCATGACTAAATTATAAATAATTATTTCTTAGTTGTTACACTCTCTCTCTCTCACCAACTAGCGTAATTTTTCTATCGCAACTAATTAGTAATGACCAACACAGACAATTGCTGAAGCGACTAATCAAGCTGCCCACGATATGAGCTCACATAATTCAGAGAAATTGGTACTTGATCAAACCCTGATATGCCACATCACATTCTTTAGTTGTCTGTACTTGTATTAATAAGCTGCTTTGAATTTGCAGGCAGGGTCACTGCCACATCAATCTGATGGTAGATCTGGGGTAAGCCTTTTTATTTTTTTTAATGAATAAAACTAACTTCATTAAAATTAAACCAATGAAAAACTTCTACTTAAACGAGTAAGAAGAAATCCAATGTTAATATATAATAAAGCCACGAACCCTACATAAAGAGTGGTAAAAAATATATACATCTTAGCCCAAAACCCTTCAACCAGATCTGACCGTGTGTCCCAGATTTGACATCCACCGGTCAAGATCACGAGCCACGCGACCCTGGAAGAGGGAGAGAGGGGAGGTTAGAGGGGGAGGGGGAGGAGAGGGGGGCGGCTGCTGTTAGGGTTTGGGAGGGGAGGGTTTTTTTTACTAGAAACTTATTTGAATGATCCGAAGGTATCCTGAGTTTGAACACGCGTTACGTACATCTGGGGTAAGCCTTTCAATGTGTCCCCCCATTTTTTATTTATTTTTTAAATATACTTTAGCAAATAGCCAAAGGAAATTATATAGTGCATAATACATGTGCACATCTGTGCAGTATAAATTGCATATAACGGTTTTTATTATTATTATTTATGCATCCAAAAAGGGGTTTGCAACTTCAACAAGGTGGTCAAGAGCCCCAGTTTACATACAGCCTCTGGTCTTCATATGATCCTGGCTGCTTAAGAATAAGAATTTTCTCATTCTTTGATTCATTGTTTGCTTGCAGGTGAGAAAGCGGTCTTTTATTGAATTAGAGATTTTCAAGAATAGATGGAAAAAAGCAGTTAAGGACGATTATTGCTGGATTGATCCGTATCAGAAACCACCCCCGCCAAGCAAGTGCTAGCTCATTTCGCAGAACCTGGTCCATTTCTTTGCATAGATAAGTTGATTGCTGAAGACATACATATGATGAAACGGTCATTAACCTCAAGTAGCAGTGAGAGGAGGACAATAGAGCTGCTTTGTTGAGTTCATGTAGTACTGAAATAAGTCTGCCCAAATATGGCTGATGCTTAGAAATTTTTTCTTTCTTTCTATTTTTTATAATTTAATAGTTGAGGGAAGGGAGATTTGAACCCTTATTCTTCTCATAAAAGAGTGCAAAACCAATGAGTTACAAGACTCTTAAAGATGCTTAGCAAGTTAGCATTGCTAATTTGGTACATATTAATGTATACTAATCCTATGGTCATTATCTTGTAACTATACTATCCATTCATTTATAAGGATTTGATAAATTAAATGCAAAATTTATTTTTTCAAGATTGCAAGAATGAAAAACAAATCAGTTTCATTTTCAGTGTATTACAGTTTAATAAAGTATTAATCAATCTTAATGACCTTTTATAACAAGGGTTATGAAATTGCAAGTCTTTCAATTGAAGCTGTGGTTGTTTCCATCAGGGCTTGGAAAAAGACGAAAATGGCTTGATTTCTCCGTCGGATTCGGGATTACGACTGCGTTTCCCTCGGAATTAGGACCTCTCAAGTGTTTAGAATGACAGAACCTCCTTATCTCTCTAAATGTTTCTCTCTTTGCCTCGAAATTCGAGCCAGATTTATAGAGAGCCTCACGTAGCATGGTGCTACGTGAAGTAGCTCCACCTTGCGCCACGCAGCTTGATGCTGCTTGTTAAGAACCCGGATTGTTCCTACTCTTCAATTGCTAAACAATGATCAATTCGAGATGATCAATCTCCAAGAACAAGAATATCTAAGTTATCTAAGCAATTACACTAAAGGATTCTCATTTATATTGGATATATTTTGGATCCCTTGTGCATTAATGCACTACAAGTATTTATAGATTCGGCCATGCATAGCTTTTGTGCATACTGGCATCCTATTGGCCAATCTCTAACAATCACCCTATTGGCTATTCTAGATCAAGCACCCTATTGGTGGATCTAGATCATAACCGCCTAGGTATAACCCTCACTAAGCACCAACAACCTATGTACAACTAGGGGTAGCATAGCTTGTAACCAACTATGTACAATCCCCTAATGCACAATCTAATAGGCTAGGCATAAGCCTTTAACTGCTTGTACATTCAAATGTAACTAAAAGAGTACAATGCATGAATTAAAGCAATACAAAATAGTTAGACCCGAGGCCACTAATTTAAGGGTCTTAATAGTGAGCTTCTTTGGTTGCTTGCTCTGCACGTTTTGTTCTATTTCGACGAGTTTTTGGCCCTTTGAGCACCCTTTTTTGGATTGACGGTTGAGGGTCTTCTTGTGCTCGGATCTGGTCTAAACTGGTGTCTATGGAAATCCTACACTGTCTACTTTCCAACGAAACTGACCTTGCGCGATTCTATATTAATAGAATTCTTGAGAGGTTTAATATGAGTATGTGTTCAGCTGCTATCGACACCGGCGGAAAATCACTACTTAGCTACTAAGTTGTAGTGGTGGTCTTTTTCCTAGTCCCGACCCCCATTTGGTGAAGTCGATCTCTTTCTTGGAAGAGAAAAAGTGTGTATGTGTGTGTGTGTGCGGGAACACGTGTGTGTGTGTGTGTGTGCATGTGAGCACAAATTTGGAGTTGCCACCAACTATGGGAAATTTAAGGTGTGATTGGGCACTTATATCTAATAGATTTTATCTTATTTAGACATTTAAAATAAAATGGTCTTTAACCAGAGATGGGTTCGGGGGTTTGCTTATGCGCGGGGAAGGTGTTAGGCACCCCACGACATCCGTTAAGAAACGGTTACCTCCCTTCTAGTGTTCCTTTTTATTTGCTAAGCCTAGATTGTTGGTTTTAATTATGTACAAATGTCCCAAATTCGGCCGTGGAATATACCAAGAGTGGCAAATGCAATTTGACTTTATTTGGTTTTGATTAGACTCTTTATTTCACCTTCCCTCATCTTTGTATCTTTTAAATTTTCGGGCATTTCGGCGATAGGATGCACTTGAAATCCTAACACCTAGTGCCGGGACAAACAATTAATGTTTTTGGTGCCATATTCGGGATCTCCTTACCCTTGATTTCCAAGAGTAAAGCGGTCCGTCAAATGGCGGGGTTTTGGATGATTAATTCACACTTTGGGGAATTTTAGACCATGATCTTATGGAAGTTAGAACGTATAGAATCCTTTACAACGTAAGCACGTACCAGCCACGCCCACGTGTAAAGGACTCATACCATGGTGTCCCAATGCCTAGGCGAGCCGTAGCTCTTGGGTTGCACCAACTTCGTTTATAACGCCTACATTACCATGTTTACTCTTTTTAAAGTTTTCATGGTAAAGTGTATTTTAATCACATTTTATATCAAAGCGAATAAACAGACAAGTAATCATGGCATGTTTGCAGTACATAAATTACCAAAAATAATTCTAGCAAGTATGGGATGATCATGGCATGTTCGCAGCACATTAATCATGAAAAGTTCAAATGGGTAATCACGGCATGTTTGCAACACATAAATTACTAAAACACGAGCATGGGATGATCATGGCATGTTTGCAGCGCATTAATCATAAATATGGGATGATAAAAATATAACGCTTAATCGTAATGACAAAGTGTAATTTATGAAAATATGAGGGGTTTTTAGGGAAAGGGTCAAGACCTCGTGGGACCGGGATTCGATGCTATTGAAAGGCTTACTTGAATCTCGATATCACCTTAGGATTTACATGAATAAAATAAAGCAATTTAGAGGGGAGTTCAACGCCTCTCGGGCTTACACGAAGGATTAGTGCGATTGAAAGACTTACCTAATCCTTTGAGGCCGAATAGGACTTATATGAGTGAAAAATCGTTTTTAAAAGGGAATTTAATGCCTCTCGGGCTTACACAAACGATTAGTGTTATTGAAAGACTTATCTAATCCCTTGAGGCCGAATAGGACTTATATGAGTGAAAAATCATTTTTTTAGAGTAATTTAGGAGGGAATTCAATGCCTCTCGGGCTTACACAAATGAATAGTGCTATTGAAAGACTTATCTAATCCCTTGAGGCTGAATAAGACCTATATGAGTGAAAAATCATCTTAAAAGTGTCAAGAATTTTGCAGGTCCAATGCTTCATGGATTTATATGGGGTTTAGTGCTATTGAAAGACTTATCTAAAACCTCCAATACCAGTTAGGACTTATATGAGTGAAAAATCATTTTTAAAAGTATCGGGAATTTTACGGGTCCAATGCCTCATGGATTTACATGGGGTTTAGTGCTATTGAAAGATTTACCTAAACCTTCAATACCGTTCGGTATTTTCATGCCCAAATTTCAAGGGAAAAGGGGGATGGGCGAACAATATTTACAACGTAGTAAATAACGAAATAACGGCAATAAATAAATTTAAAGCATAACGGAAAGCGATAAATATATTTAAAGCAATAATGCAATTTAAAGCAAGAGGTTTTTGCGGGTCCAATGCCTTATGGAATTACGTGGTTGTTAATGCCTCATTGAGGTCTCACATAATCCACTACAACCAATCGGGATTATCACGCCCAAATCACAGGGGAAAAAGGGGGAGAAAATAAATATTCACAACGTAGTAAATGCGGAAATGATAACGGAATTTAATCAGGGGGGGTGTTCATGGATCCAATGCCTTGCGGGTTTACGTGGTTATTAATGCCTCGTAGAGGGCTTAATAATCTGCCAAAACCGCCAAGGATTGTCACGCCCAAATCACATGGGGAAAGGGGATAATCATAATATAATATTCATAAGTACGTAGTAAATGTAAATGAAAGCGATAAATATATTTAAAGTATTGCGGAAAGCGATAAATAATTTAAAGTATAAATGGATCTAAAGCAAGAGATTTTTTGTGGGTCCAATGCCTTATGGAATTACGTGGTTGTTAATGCCTCGTTGAGGTCTTACATAATCCACTACGACCAATTGGGATTTTCACGCCCAAATCAAAAGGGAAAAAAGGGGAGAAAATAAATATTCACAACGTAGTAAATGACGGAATTTAATCAAAAGGGGGTGTGTTCTTGGATCCAATGCCTTGTAGGTTTACGTGGTTGTTAATGCCTCGTTGAGGTCTCACATAATCCACCACGACCGCTAAGGATTGTCACGCCCAAATCACACGGGGAAAGGGGATAATCACAATATAATATTCACAAGTACGTAGTAAATGTAAATGAAAGTGATAAATATATTTAAAGCATTGCGGAAAGCGAAAAAAAAATTTAAAGCAATAATGGAAAGCAATAAATGAAAGCAATAAATAAACTTAAAGCAATAAACGAAGGCAATAAATAAACTTAAAGCAATAGATGAGAGCAATAAATGTATTTAAAGCAATAAATGAAAACACTTAAATAAACTTAAAGCATGAACTAAACAAGTGTGGATCCTTGTGAATCCCTTCCCATTTTTGGGATCATCACTAGTCACTTCCACTTAAATAAAGAAAAAAAAATGAAGAGGGAGGATGAGAAGAGGTTAGAGAGAGAGGTTACCTAAGTAGGTGCCTCTTACTCTAAAAACTACCCAAAAACCCCAAGAAAGGACCCCTAAACCCCTATTTTCTGCCTAAAACTAAGCCTACATAGCTCCAAACTGAGCTTCTAACGCCTGAAATGAGGGGGGGGGGGTATGGCTCGTTTTATAGGCAGAGCTGCACGCCTCATGCGTCCTCATGCCACACGGCGCATGGTGAGGCCGCGCCAGGCATGCTCTCTACCACGTGGCGTTCTTATCCGCCACGCAGCCCCTCCACCGAATCCTCCTTGGTTTTCGCGCGTGTACTATTTTTTGACTTGATTTTCGGGGCAGTTTTTGGAGGCCTTCTGTTGCTCAAAATGGGTCATGCGGCATATCGTCGGAAAGCTCGAGACGTCTACTTTCCAACGGTATAATTTTTGGGCGAATTGGAGTTCGGACAAAAGAGTTATAGCTCCCGAAAGTCTGGGTATCGGAGCTGTTTTTTCGCGTTTTTCCGGTGAAGATTCCGACCAAACGGGGGAAGCAAACGGCAAACCGAGAGTTGCGTCTTGAAGCTGGAGTTGCAATATTTCTTACACACCTGGGCTCGCGGATCAAATAGCAGCGAGTCGGAAGGAATTCACACGCGAAGGCGGTTGTCTGGAAGGAAAAACGCGTCAGATTTTCAGCCCGTTTTTCTTATTTTTTGTTTATGTTCGCGCGTATTTTTGACGTAGTTTCCGATGTCGGTTTTCGACGTTCTTGGTACCGTCGGAAAGATTGCGCTTCCCTCTCCCTTAAAGTTTTGGACTTGCGGGAAACCGAGCTTGGGCTGGAGAGATATGGTTCCGTGAACAGAGGCCACCAGAGTGTTTTTGGTCTGCTGGAGGGCATTTTTCCGATCAAGATTCCGGCTAGACCGGGGAAAATCCAACCAACAATGAAGAACTACCTAAAAGTTGGAACATGGTTCATGGTCATCCTAAAGATTTGATCATTGGTGAAATTGAACAAGGAGTAAGCACTCGATCAAAACTGAAGAACATTTGCAACAACATGACGTTTATCTCACAAATTGAACCAAAGAACATAAATGAAACTATTGAAGATGAATCATGGACTTTGACTATGCAAGAAGAGCTAAACCAATTCGAAAGAAATGAAGTATGGGCTCTTGCACCTAGACCTAAGGACCATTCCGTCATTGGTACAAAATGGGTATTCCAAAACAAGAAGGATAAGGAAGGTACAATAGTAAGGAACAAAGCAAGGTTAGTAGCTCAAGGTTACAATCAAGAAGAAGGTATTGATTATGGAGAAACTCATGCTCTGGTTGCTAGATTAGAAGCTATTCGAATGCTACTTGATTTTGCATGCTTTAAAGATTTTAAACTATTTCAAATGGATGTCAAAAGTGCTTTTCTAAATTGTTTTATTACCGAAGAAGTTTATGTAGAACAACCTCCCAGATTTGAAAATCATGAATTTCCAAACCATATTTTTAAATTATCAAAAGCTTTATATAGTTTGAAACAAGCTCCAAGAGCTTGGTATGAAAGACTAAGTGGTTTTCTTATTGAAAAAGGTTTTACACGTGGAAAACTAGACACCACATTATTTCTAATTTTTCATAGAAAAGACATGCTTATTGTACAAATTTATGTTGATGATATTATATTTGGTTCTACTAACAAGAATTTGTGCAAAGACTTTTCTAAGACTATGCAGAATGAATTCAAGATGAGTATGATGGGCAAGCTAAAATTCTTTCTCGAACTTCAAATTAAGCAAACCAAAGGTGGGATATTCTTAAATCAATCCAAGTATGCCAAAGATTACTAAAAAGTTTTGGATTGGAAAAAAACAAAGCATTCAGAACTCCCATGAGTCCTTCAGCAAAGCTTGACAAAGATGAAAAAGGTAAACCGGTGGACGTTAAGCTATATCGAGGTATGATTGGTAGTTTACTTTATTTAACCGCAAGTAGACCCGATATTATGTTTAGTGTGTGCCTTTGTGCCTTTGTGCACGATTTCAATCTTATTGTACAAATTTATGTTGATGATATTATATTTGGTTCTACAAATGAGAATTTGTGCAAAGACTTTTCTAAGATTATGTAGAATGAATTCAAGATGAGTATGATGGGCGAGCTAAAATTCTTTCTCGGACTTCAAATTATGCAAACCAAAGGTGGGATATTCTTAAATCAATCCAAGTATGCAAAGATTACTAAAAAGAATTGGATTGGAAAATGCCAAAGCATTCGGAACTCCCATAAGTCCTTTAGCAAAGCTCGACAAAGATGAAAAAGGTAAACCCGTGGTGTTAAGCTATATCGAGGTATGATTAATAGTTTACTTTATTTAACCGCAAGTAGACCCGATATTATGTTTAGTGTGTGCCTTTGTACACAATTTCAATCTTGTCCTAAAGAATCACACTCCATGGCAGTCGAGCGAATATTTCAATATTTGCTTGGAACCATTGATTTAAGATTATGATACCCTAAGTTTAATTCATTTGACTTAATAAGCTACACGGATGCGGATTTTGTCAAATGCAAAATTGACCGCAAAAGCACTAGTGGTACTTTACTTTCTAGGACATTCACTAGTCTCTTGGTTTAGTAAAAAGCAAAACTCCGTGGCTTTATCAACAGCGGAAGCCCAGTATGTAATGGCCGGTAGTTGTTGTGCTCGATCTCTTTATATAAAACAATAATTAGAGGATTTTAAAATTTTATTTTGATCATATTCCCATAAGGTGTGATAACACAAATGCTATAAGTCTAAGTAAAAACCTTATTCAATACTCTTGCACCAAGCATATTGAAATTAGATACCATTTCATACGAGATCATGTGCAAAAAGAAGACATTGAACTTAAATCTGTGAGCATCGACCATCAATGGGCGGATATCCTCACCAAACCCCTCATTAAGGAACGATTTTACACAATTCGACGTGAAATTGGTATGGCAAGGTACGCTGATATCAAATAAGTTAAATTCATTATTTTTCTATTTGATTCAACCATGCTTAAACTGTCTATCTATATATACCTTGAGAATTGAAATTGAAATTGACATTATACATATTATGATCATGCATTAAATTGATAAATTTGGTTGCATAACATGTTGAGTGACGATTGGCAATATTACATATAATAAATTTTTTTTTTTGCTTGATTTAATGATAAAAAATTTGAAAATTTTGAAAAAGGGGTTTAAAAAATTAGGAAAAGGGAGGTAGCCAGGTACATCCAGGGAACTGGATTGGGAACCAGGCGACTGGATGTCCCAATTCAAGCGACCCTGCCCTGCATCAGGCGACTGATTTAGGGGTACAAAAATGATCTTAAGGCTTGATCCAGTCAAATGGATCAGGATCCAGGCGACTTGATCTACGATTTCATGGGTATTTTAAAACAGAGGCAACCCTAGTTTCTTTTCATCTTTTCTCATTTCTCTCGAAATTTCTCTCATTCTCCCCTTGAGTTTTTGCCGAAAATCACTCCTAACCCTCCTCCAAACACCAAATCACACCCAATCACTCTCAAATCTCTTCTATTCCAAAACCCCCAATTCAAACTCTTTACATTGATCCGAAAATGGCTCCAAAGAAGTCTTTTGGTGAAGGGTCCAAGAAAAGGCACAAATCTCGAGCTCAAGAGGAAGAAACTGAAGTAATGGATAATGTTTTCCGTTCCTCCAAGGATTCGGTAAGATTCTATAATGAAATCTCTCCTAGAGCTGTAGTTTTTGAAAAAATTGTACATTTTCCCTTCTTTGCTCATCACCATATCCATCATAGAGAGCTTTTTCAAGCTCAAGGATGGGAAAACTTTATTAGTTTAAGGAAAATTCAATACACCACTCTTGTCAAGCACTTTTACACTCATTTTCACTATAAAGAGGGCAAAATCACTTCCTATGTAAAAGGCAAAAATATTTCCCTAACCCTAAACAATTTAACTAACATTCTAGGGGCTCCCCGCACTTCTCTTCAATGTTATACTACAAATGATTGGATGCAATTTCAAGGGTATGACCCTTTAGAATCTATTCGCCAAATGTGTGGCAATCCTAACATCCAACATGTCCAAAAGCCCACAAGTACCAGGCTCACCATTGAAAGCCGACTCATTCATCACATCATCACCCACAACATCCTTCCTAGGAGTGGCTCTTATGAGTACATAAGCTATCTTGACCTTTTCCTCATTTGGTGTATTCTAAATAAGGTCAAACTTGATTTTGCTTTCTACATTGCTTGGCACATGGACACATGTTAAAAAGAAGAATGCCACTTGTGAGAACCACGACCCGAGGGTCAAATGGGCCTCAAAATGTGACCCAACTGACGAATGATCATCCCTCTAGAATGAAGGTGATGTTACAATAGAGTCGCCACTTATTTTTGCAAGGAAGAAAAACAAGAAAATTCTTAAAAAATACTTCTCTTTATTCAATTTGGATTGTATGATTACAATTGAGTGTTCAAAACAGAAAATTACATAGCAAAAGTTGTTTCCTAGGTACAATCTAAGAAAATTATATTTGAATGCTTCCTAAATACAGTATAGTACAGTAGAAATTTACACTCACAAATGAACTAATCTAGAACCTTCAAGACTAGGCTCGGGGGCTTGGTTACAAAACGAGAAGGTGTAAGCACCTCTGAGTTTGAACTATTTGCAATGAGAAAGAAAGTGAACTCTGAGTTTGAACTATTTGTAATGATTCATCTTTTCATGGGAGATTTGATTGTTGTTTGAGCCATCCATCATTTTTTCATTTTTTCTTTTGCTCTAACTTTTGCCTAGGCTTCCTTTTCAGGTTTTCAACCTAGCGAGCACTTTTCATACTTCCAATGGAGAATAACAAAAGAGCTTAACATCATGTCTTGAGCAAGCAGAACCTCAAGAAGGGCTTTGTTTATCGGTTATAATGTAGGCCGGGTTTGGGCTGTGAAAAGAAAGTTATAAAGGCTCAAATTCCCCAATGTACCCCCAAGTGTGAACTCCAAGGATTGGATTTGCTTCGTAACCTCTTTCCTTTGCTTTTTTCCTTCACGTCTTCTTTGTATTTGTGTTGACGCATTTAACTTTTCTCATCTTTGTGTTGGCATCCTTTGTTAGAGACGCCTTTTCTTTTTGTATGTTGACGTTTGTGTTAAGTGTTCTCAATTTGCTTCATTCTTATTAAGATTGACACCTCCGTCAAGTATGTCCTTATTCTTTTGTTCTTCCTTCTTTGACACTTTGATTTTGAGAAAGAAATCCATGATCTTCTTTTTGTTCACATCTAAAATTCCCATCCCAGGTTTGGTTTATGGGTTTCAAGAAAGAAAATGCTCATTTTTTTTAAAGGCCCAAATTGGCTAGCAAGTGATTGCATTTGTAGGGTGTTGGCAAGAATATTTGGGTTTAATGAAAAATGGCCTCTTGTCCTTGGTAGAGCTTGCTTTTGGCATGCAGTGTTAGAGCTCTTTTGATGATTCTTTCTTGGAAATAATTCTCTCTTTTTTCTTTGTGGAACCTAATTTTTGCTTAGGCCGCCCTTTCGAGTTTTCGACCTAACAGGCTTTCATTTCTCTTTTTGCATGGATGGTCCATTGTAAGCCCAACTATTAAGATACTTTTCTGAATGTATGTGCAAGAATGTGGCAAATCATGACCTGATTTAGAAGGAATTTCGGAAGGAGTGACTCGAGATCTCTCAATGACCTTATTTCCTTTGATTTTCTTTCTAGGATTCCATTCTTTTGTTGTTCCAAGTATTTGGCGACAATTTTTATATGAATTGAATGAAAATGATCCCCTTATCAGGTGCAAATTGATTAGGTCAAGTGATGTGACCATATGATTTGTCATTTGTTGCCCAATAAAGAATATTTCAAAAACTTGATTTTCCAAAAGTACTTTTGCAAAAACAATTTTGAAAATTTTCCTTCTCCAAAAAGATGTGAAAACATGGGAGACTTGAAGATTGTTGCTTAAAGTTTCTTTTTGATGATGTGATCAAATTTCAAGTAATTGTAATTTGAGATGTGAATTTTAACCATTAGGGTGTGATTCAAAAATGTGAATTTTAACCATTAAGGTGTGATTCAAAAATGTGGATTTTGACCATTAAGATGTGATTCATTTTGTGAATTTTAACCTTTGAGATGTGATTCATTTTGTGAATTTTAACCATTGAGGTGTGATTCAGAAAATGAGAATTTTAACCATTGAGGTGTGATTTAATTGATGAATTTAAACCATTTAAGGTGTGAGAGAATTTTAACCGTGTGAGGTGTGATTCAATTGGTGAATTTTAACCATTTAAGGTGTGGTGTAATGGGTTAATTTTAATTGTGTGAATTGTGAGTGAATTTTAACCATGTGAGGTGTGATTCAATTGAGTGGATTTTAACTATTTTGAGGTGTAATTGATGAATTTTAATTGTGTGAAATGTGTGAGAGAATTTTAACCGTGTGAGATGTGATTCAAAAAAATGTGAATTTTAACCATTAGGGTGTGATTAAAAAATGTGAATTTTAACCATTGAGGTGTGATTCAAAAATGTGAATTTTGACCATTGAGATGTGATTCATTTTGTGAATTTTAACCATTGAGGTGTGATTTCAAAATGAGAATTTTAACTATTGAGGTGTGAGTGAATTTTAACCATGTGAGGTGTAATTCATTTGGGAAAGTTTAACGATTTAAGGTGTAATGGGTTAATTTGAATTGTGTGAGCTGTGAGTGAATTTTAACCATGTGAGGTGTGATTCAATTGAGTGAATTTTAACTGTTTTGAGGTGTAATGGGTGAATTTTAATTGTGTGAAATGTGTGAGAGAATTTTAACCGTGTGAGGTGTGATTCAAAAAATATGAATTTAACCATTTAAGGTGTGATTCAGTTTTGTGTGAATTTTAACATGTTTAAGGTGTGATTAAATTGGGTGAATTTTAACCATTTAAGGCGTAATTTATTTTGTGAATTTTGACCGTTTGGAGGTATAATGGGTGAATTTTGATTGTGTGATTGAACTTGTGGATATTAATGCTTAAGGCGTGATTCCTTTTGTGAACTTTAACTGTTAAGGTGTGATTCATTTTGTGAATTTTAACCTTTTAAGGTGTAATTCATTTGAGTGAATTTTAACCTGTTTAAAGTGTGATTCAAAGTTTGGTCCGTTGAGCTTTTTTTAAAATGTGGATTACTTTTTGTCTTTTCAATTTTTGATTTGTGATCTTTGGTGCGAAGTTGGAGAAATTCTTGATCCTTAAAAAATGTTTTTCTTGATCCAAAATTCTATGCTACACACCAATAAGACAAACAAAGCAATTCAAATTAAAATCACACAACTAAATTTAGAAATGTAAAACCAAATGATGACTTGATGAAGCAATTCAAATGTCCTTGTGGGCTGTTGACATAGGGGAAGCTTATGGATCAATCTTGTTGGAGGAAGAGGCTTGTGTGACCTTCATGATCTTGATTTCGAATCTTAAATCTTGTAGGCTTGTGATCTTTGTAGAATTGTTTTCTTATGCGACCCTGAGCTTGAATCTTGAAGCTTGATGATTGACCGCTTAGGGTTTTGGGCTTTGAATGGCCTTTAGTAGAGTATGAGGAATGGTGAAATTTTTGTGGTTTTGTTTTTGGTAAGTGAGTGACTATTTAAGAAATCAGGCTTGTGGGGCCTTTTGGTAGATGTGGAGTAGGTAATTGTTTGAGAAATTGGGCTTATGGAGCCTTAGGTAGATGGATAAGTGTTTGAGAATTAGGGCTTGTTAGGCCTTTTGTGGAGTATGGGGAATGGTGAAATTTTATGGCTAAATGAGAGATTGTTTTGGAGATTGAGCTTGCGTGGCCTTTTGGTGAGCTTGAACTTGGTTTTCAAATCTTTGAACCTTGTTGTTGTAGTCCACCGTATGATTGTCTTTTGAACTTGATCTTTGAAACTTGAGTGTTACAGGCCACCACTTGGTGGGCTTTGAACCTAAGCTTTGAAGTCTTGAAGCTTGAGTGTTGTGGGCCACTACTTGGTGGGCTTTGAACTTGAGCTTTGAAGCCTTCAAGCTTGAGTGTTGTGGGCCACTACTTGGTGGGCTTTGAACTTGAGCTTTGAAACCTTCAAACTTGTGTGTTGTGGGCTGGAACCTTTGAAGCTTGTGGGCTTGTGGGTTTAATCCTTTGAAGCTTATGAGTTTTATCCTATGTCTTTAAAGTTTGTGGGATTGTACCTTTAAAGCTTGTGGGCTTGTGGGCTTGATCCTTTGAAACTTGTGGACTTGTAGTTGTCTTTGATGATCCTTAACTCTTAGTACTTGTAGGGCCTTAGATTTTATCTATGATGGACCCAAGTGTTGGGCATGGGCTCATCAATGGAAAACATGGTTCAAATAAAGGCTTGTAATTGGCCCAAACGTTGGATTTGGGCTCATTCATAGCAAACAAGGTTCATCCAAGTGCAAGCAACAGCAATCAAAACAGACGGTGGGTTCAAACAAGCATGTATGTACTTAATGGACCGTACCTAAGTGTTACCCAAATATCAACCTAAGAGGGGGGGTGATTTAGGTTGAGGCAAACTTTTTCGATTTAAATGCGGAATTAAAAAACTATCTTCAAATAGCAAATGTTGACTTAGCAAATGTTTGATCACAATTCAATTGCAATATAGATATGATATGAAATCAAGCACAAGTATATATATAAGCAATTAAATATGTAAGAGATAGAGAGAGAGAAAATCAAACACGATGATTGTTATCGAGGTTCGGCTTCCGTGCCTACGTCCCCGCCTCAAGAACACTTCTTGAGGATTCCCCAAATCCACTATTTGACAATCTTCTTTCGGGTGAAGATCAAAACCGTTACAAATCTTCCTTACACAGTGAAGAGTAACCACCGAGTGAAAAATCCTTTTCACTCCTTAGGATTTATACCAAAACCCTAACAAAATACTCACAGGTTTCAACAAAGTATTTGTTGTACAAGATAAGGCTCTCTCAAAGAGTAATTGTACACAATATGCTCACTCTAATAGTATATCAAGGATTTGATCAATATGGCTCAAAAAGTGTTTAGAGAAATTTTCAATCAAGGATTTTGAATGATATGAAAATATAAGCTTGAGAAGGATGGATTGATGTATAAGATGTTATCTTTTCTATCTTTGATTTCTCTTGTATGCTTGATGTTTAGAAATGAAGAAAGGGTAGTATTTATAGCCATCATGTTGTCTTGCATTCTTCTTGATTTTCAATCAATCAATTTGCTTTCTTTGAAAACTTTTCTTCTTAAGATTTTTCAACCATAATTGATATGGTTGTCTTGCATGTGAATTTCAATCAATTAAGTTTGTCTTTGAAGACTTTAAGAGATTTTTCAATTGATATTGTTGTCTTATATTTGAATTTCAACCAATCAAGTTGTCTTTGAAGACTTTAAGAGATTTTTCAATTGATATGGTTGTCTTATATTTGAATTTCAACTAATCAAGTTTGTCTTTGAAGACTTTAAGAGATTTTTCAATTGATATGGTTGTCTTATATTTGAATTTCAACCAATCAAGTTTGTCTTTGAAGACTTTAAGAGATTTTTCAATTGATATGGTTGTCTTATATTTGAATTTCAACCAATCAAGTTGTCTTTGAAAACTTTAAGAGATTTTTCAATTGATATGGTTGTCTTATATTTGAATTTCAACCAATCAAGTTTGTCTTTGAAAACTTTAAGAGATTTTTCAATTGATATGGTTGTCTTATATTTGAATTTCAACCAATCAAGTTGTCTTTGAAAACTTTAAGAGATTTTTCAATTGATATGGTTGTCTTACATTTGAATTTCAACCAATCAAGTTTGTCTTTGAAAACTTTAAGAGATTTTTCAATTGAAGTTGGTTTTAAAGTTGAGCCTTAAAGATCAAATCTTAATAAACTTTACAAAACCTAACTCTTACTTCTCATATGTCTCGGATCATTGTCTTTGAGCTTGATTTCTTTGTCTTGAGTCTTGATGACTTTGATCTTCAATGAATTTGCAACTTATCAACTTTGCATTTGCTTGATATTTGAATTGGCCATCTTGGTCCAATTAAATCAATAGTCAAAATTAAGCTTTAAAACATAAATCATTAGTTCATATGAAAATATCATTAATGAACAACTTAAAATCATGGTTATCATCAAAACTACATGAATGTCCTTGGATTAATTAGCCAATTAATAATTATTGAAACCTTGAGGCTAACAATCTCCCCCTTTTTGATGATGACACATATGATATGATATTTTTATACGATTTATGATTTTGAAGCTTTTCTTGAAAAGCTCCCCCTAAAATAATGCATATCTTTATATTAGAGATTTTTAAATCTCCCCCTATCTTTATGCATAGATCAATTTGTCATTTAAGTATTATCAAGCAATCAATATATATGCGTATTTTTGCCAATTATTGCAAGATATGATAATTCACCAATAGATATGATAATTCATTAATAGATAAAAAAAAATGTCATATCTTTCTCCCCCTTGGCATCATCAAAAATAAATATTATATTCAATATCTCCAAACATCATTCAACATTTTAAACAACCAAAAAAAAAAAAATTTATTTCTCCTTTGATTTAGTTCAAACATAGAACAACTAACTAATATAACATATTTCTCCTATTTGGTACAAAGAAATAAAACAAATACATTCATATTTGTAAGATTCTTCATCCTAGTGGTTTGGTTGGATTGGGGGTTCGGTTGAATATTGCCCTTGCCATATGCCTAAGAATGCTGATGATTTAAGCAATCTGGGAAAGGACATGGGATGATGCCCATATATTACGTACTCTCTCTCTTCTGTCATACAAAGCTTCAGGTGTATCAACAGTTGTATGAACGGGATGATTTTGGATGAGGAAGATATATTTGGAGTGTATGCCAAAGATCTTCCCATCAACCTGGTGTATGAGAGAGGTACTTCAACCGAGAAGCATGATCAATAATAATCTTGCTTCGTGGAAACTTGATCAATAATAATTTTGCTTCTATCTGAGAAGATCAAGTATTTGATTTTATGAATCTCTAAATGATGCTGCATCCTCTTAGAGTGTTATCTAAAGAATGAGAGAAAATATTATCGGAGAGGTGTGAGTATGTAGTGGAGAGGTGAAGCGAATTTATAGGACAGACGCGCTGTTTGAAAGAATGGTTCAGATTTTGCTACGTGTCATAAGTGTGAATGAATGGTTCAGATTTTGCTATGTGTCATAAGTGTGAATGAATGGTTCAGATTTTGCTACGTGTCGTAAGTGTGAATGAAGGGTTCAGATTTTGCTATGTGTCAGACTTATCCAATTACGCACGCCATAGACACCGATAAATCAGGAAGTTTGAAAAAAAATTTCTGCTTTTTCAGAAAACAGATCTTGTCGACGCATCGAGTTCTGAGTCAGTGATATTTCCGTATACGTTAAATCTCGAGATTTGAACGTTGAATTTTGAAGAAAAATCTCGGGAGTCGGGTGATAGGTACAGGCTGTTGTTCAAAAATCTGAGGTTTATTTAACACACACTAATTTTCGATGAACTTCATCATTTTCAAACTCTTAGCTTAATCTCTTATTAGATTTTCTAGAATGGCTTCCTCTTCTTCTCAAAACAAACCAGAAACAATTAATCTAAATGATACGCCTAGTGTGATGCCAGAAGTCTGGCGTCCTTACTTCCTTTCAATTAATGGCCCTGTATCAGTAACTGATTCAGTGATATTGAATGGTGAGACTGCCACCGCAGTAGCTGCCGGTCTTTGTACTCCGGAGGATGCAAAGGTTTTAGCTGGGAGGACTGACCCACAAATAATAAATGAATCATTGGCACTCACGATTCAGTGTACTGCCACTGTTTCTAACATGGGACGTCGTCTTCATGTTAGGAATATGGAAGTGAAAACGCTGCGTTCTCAAGTCACCATTTTACAAAGGTTGCTGAAGGAGAGTAAGAAGAAAGTAGGGGAGGTCAAGGAGGAGAACAAAAGGCTGAAGGCGCTCGTGGATTCTTATGCCGATGATTTGGTAATCCGGTCCACAGAGCAGAGCAAGACCACTAATAAGCTGCAGAAGCAGTACGAGAAGCTACTAGCTGAGGTGAAGGAATTGACTTCTCGCTCTATCCCCAAATAAATGTAGTGGGAAGTGTAGTGGTTTTTCCTTTTGTGGTGACTTCTCCTTTATGGCTTTCTTTTTAATAAACTCAAGTTTGTTTAAATGATGAGTTTTATTTCTTATTTTATGCATGAACATATACGCAAATATACATAGAACTGGACATATAATTTAATGTTCAAACAATATAACTAGGAAGATATAAAATGAACAATTTTATGAACATGATATGCATAAAATCATTTTATATTCAATTCTTAAGGTATATATAGATTTAAGATAATAAGTTTAAACTCATTTGATATCAACGTATCTAGCCATACCTATTTCACGTCGAATTGTGCAAAATCGTTCTTCAATGAGAGGTTTCGTGAGAATATCCGCCCATTGACTATCGGTGCTTACAAATTCAAGTTCAATGTCCCCTTTTTGCACATGATCTCTTATAAAATGGTATCTAATTTCAATGTGCTTTGTGCGAGAGTGTTGGATAGGATTTTTACTTAAACTTATGGCACTTGTGTTATCACACCTTATGGGAATATGATCAAAAAGAATTTTAAAATCCTCTAGTTGTTGTTTTATGTAGAGAGATTGAGCACAACAACTACCGGCCGCTACATATTCGGCTTCCGCCGTTGATAAGGCCACAGAATTTTGCTTTTTACTAAACCATGATACTAGTGAGTGTCCTAGAAAGTGACAAGTACCACTAGTGCTTTTGCGATCAATTTTGCAACCAGCAAAATCCGCATCCGTGTAGCTTATTAAGTCAAATGAATTTGACTTAGGGTACCATAATCCTAAATCAATGGTTCCAAGCAAATATCGAAATATTCGTTTGACTGCAATTAAGTGTGATTCTTTAGGACAGGATTGAAATCGGGCGCAAAGACATACACTAAACATTATATCGGGTCTACTTGCGGTTAAATAAAGTAAACTACCAATCATACCTCGATATAGCTTAACGTCCACCGGTTTACCTTTCTCATCTTTGTCAAGCTTTGTTGAAGGACTCATGGGAGTTCCATATGCTTTAGCATTTGTCAATCCAAATCTTTTTAGTAAGTCTATGACATATTTGGATTGATTTAAGAATATCCCATCTTCGGTTTGCTTTATTTGAAGTCCGAGAAAGAATTTTAGCTCACCCATCATACTCATTTCGAATTCATCCTGCATAGTCTTAGAGAATTCTTTGCACAAGTTTTCATTAGTAGAACCAAATATAATATCATCAACATAGATTTGCACAATAAGCATGTCTTTTCCATCAAACATTAGAAATAATGTTGTGTCAAGTTTTCCACGTGTAAAACCCTTTTCAATAAGGAAACCACTTAGTCGTTCATACCAAGCTCTTGGAGCTTGTTTTAAACCATATAAAGCTTTTGATAATTTAAAAACGTGGTTTGGAAATTCATGATTTTCAAATCCAGGAGGTTGTTCTACATAAACTTCTTCGGCAATAAAACCATTTAAAAAGGCACTTTTGACATCCATTTGAAATAATTTAAAATTTTTAAAACATGCAAAAGCAAGTAACATGCGTATAGCTTCTAATCTAGCAACTGGAGCATAAGTCTCTCCATAATCAATACCTTCCTCTTGATTATAACCTTGAGCGACTAACCTTGCTTTGTTCCTTACTATTATACCTTCTTCATCCTTTTTGTTTCGGAATACCCATTTTGTACCAATGACGGAGTGGTCCTTGGGTCTAGGTGCAAGAGTCCATACCTTGTTTCTTTCAAATTGGTTTAGCTCTTCTTGCATTGCCAAGATCCATGATTCATCTTCAATAGCTTCATTTATGTTCTTTGGTTCAATCTTGTGAGAGAAACGCCATGTTGTTGCAGATGTTCCTTGAGCTTTGATCTTGTGCTTACTCCATGTTCAACTTTCACCAATGATCAATTCTTTAGGATGACTATGGACTACGTTCCAACTTTTTGGTAATTCTTCATTTTTGGTTGGAGGAAGCGCTTTTTCTTCATCTTTTGGTTCATCTACTTGATCTTTGACTTTTTCACTTAAATCAACTTGGTTAGATGAACTAGCTTTATTTTCAAGAGAAATTGGCTCATCATCACAATTATTTTTGATATGGAATGGATTAGTTTCATCAAAAACAACATGCATAGATTCATCAACAACCATAGTTCGTTTATTGAACACTCTATATGCTTTACTATTTGTAGAATAACCAAGGAATATACCTTCATCGGATTTAGCATCGAATTTACCAAGATTATCTCTATCATTCAATACAAAGCACTTACATCCAAAAACTTTGAAATATCCAATGTTAGGTTTTCGATTATTCCATAGTTCATAAGGAGTTTTATTTAAAGTGTTTCTAATGATGGTTCTATTTATAACATAGCAAGCGGTGTTAACAGCTTCAGCCCAAAAGTATTGAGGTAAATTATGTTCATTAAGCATAGTTCTAGACATTTCTTGAAGTGATCTATTTTTACGTTCTACTACTCCATTTTGTTGAGGAGTACGAGGTGCCGAGAAATTGTGTCCAAAACCATTTTGATCACAATATAGTTCAATATCTTGATTATCAAATTCTCTACCTCTATCACTTCTAACATTGTTAATTGTATAACCTTTTTCATTTTGAATTCTTCTACAATGTTTAACAAATGCTTTATGAGCTTCATTTTTATGAGCAAGAAATAATACCCATGTATAGCGAGAGTAATCATCAACAATTACAAATGCATACAATTTACCACTTAAGCTAGCGGTTCTAATAGGACCAAATAAATCCATATGCAAGAGTTCTAGAGGTCTTGAAGTAGAAATGAACTTTCTTTTTCTTAAAAGATGATTTAGTTTGTTTACCTAGTTGACATGCATCACATATTTTATCTTTAACAAATTTAGTAACCGGCAAGCCTTTTACTAAATCAAGTTTAGACAATTTTGAGAGTAATTCCATATTGGCATGTCCTAATCTTCTATGCCACAACCAACTATTTTCATTTATGGCAGCAAGGCAAATTGATTCTTTTGAAGTCATATTATCAAAATCAATAGTGTAGACATTTTCATTTCTAAATGCCACAAATAAAACTTGATTATCAATTTCATTTACTATAATGCACATGATTGATTTAAATATTACATTATAGCCTTTATCACACAATTGGCTAATACTTAGCAAGTTATGTTTCAAACCATCAACCAAGAGAACATCTTCAATAACAAGAGAATGTGTTTTACCAATATTACCTATACCGATGATCTTTCCTTTTGAGTTATCACCGAATTTGACATTTCCTCCATCTTTTAGAGTAAGAGAAGTGAACTTGTTTTTGTCACCTGTCATATGCCTTGAACATCCACTGTCAAGAAACCACTTCTTCTTGGTAGATTTGGATATCAAGCATACCTACAAAACAATTTTAAGTAACTCTTCTTTGGTACCCAAATCTTCTTGGGTCCTCTTGGGTTAGTTGGTGGTGAGGTTCCTTTAATAATCCAAATCATATTTTTCATAGGACATGTATGAATATTATGCCCTATTTTTCCACAATGTTTACATATGGGAGATTTCAAGAGGTTTTCATTAATGAAAAATTTTTGATAATGTTTTTCTTTTATTTTCGGGTTATATCCAATACCCGCTTTGTCAAAAACACATCTTTGACTACCCAACAAATTATCCAAATTTTTCTTTCCATTTGTAAAGTTAGTCAAAATTTTAGTTAAGTTTTCAACCTTGAGTTTTAGTTCTTTATTTTCATTAATCAAAAGATTTGAATTGTGAACAATTTGTGATGATGTTTCCACATCATTTGCTTTCATTTTCTCAATAAAATTTTGTGACTTAACTTCCAACTTAATTATTTCTTCTTCTAAAAACAGATTTTTATCATTCAAAGAATTAATTTGTTTTTCTAGAATTTCATTTTTGTTTTTCAAATCATTTAATTCGTTTGAAAGAGATGTGACTTTCTTTTTAAAAGCTTTATTTTTCAAAACATTTTTCTCAAATTCTTCAACCAATTCTTCAAAAGCATTTTGTAATTCATCATAGCTATAAGATTCATCATCTAAAGAATTAAGTTTAGAAGTTACCTCATCTCCATGTGCCATTAAGCAAAGATCTTCGGTGGCGCTTTCATCGTCATTAAATGCTAGCGGACAAAAGCTCGCGTGCTCATCCTCACTTATGTTGGATTCATTTATGTATCCCAAAAGACAAAGATTTGCCACTTCATTGTCACTTGAGTTGTTATCCGAATCACTTTCATCGGAGTCATCCCAAGTTACCTTTAGAGCTTTCTTTTTGTACTTCATTTTCTCTTTGTTTACTTGAGGACACTCATTTTTGTAATGCCCCTGCTTCTTGCATTTGTAGCAGGTAGGAGTTTCAGTTTTGCTTGATTCTCCTTTATTTTCTCCTTTCTTAGGGAATCTTCTTCCAAACCCCTTTTTCTTCTTTAAGAACTTTTTGAAGTTTCTAGTCATCAGGGCAATTTCTTCTTCTTCATCTCTTTCCTCTTCACTATTGTCGTGGTCATGATGAGAGGATTTGAGGGCGAAGTTTTTCTTTGGTTTGACTTCTTCTTCCTCCACTTTACTATTCATTTCAAGCTCATACGTCATAAGTGATCCGAATAGTTCTTCTAAGGTCAACACCTTAAGATCTCTAGCTTCAGAAATTGCTGTCATCTTTGCTTCCCATCCTCTTTGGTAATGACCTGAGAATTTTTCTCACATTTTCTTGGTTAGTATAAATTTTTCCAAGGGCCTTCAAGCTATTCACAATATTAGTAAACCTAGTAGACATTTCACTAATATTTTCATCTTTCTTCATAACAAACAATTCATATTCATGGACAAGCATGTTCATTTTAGATTCCTTAACTTGATTAGTTCCTTCATAAGTAACTTCAAGTTTGTCCCAAATTTCTTTAGCCGAGTCACAACCCGAGACTCTATTGTATTCAATTGGGTCAAGAGCACAATATAAAGTACTCATAGCTTTACAATTTAATTCAATGAGTCTTACATCAGCCTCATTCCATTCACTTTCTAATTTTGCTAAGGTTGCTCCTTCCACAGTTTTTGTGGGAATATGAGGACCATTTGCAATGATTCTCCAAACATGATAGTCTTGACCCTTAATATACATGATCATTCTATTTTTCCAATAGCCATAATCACTACCAATGAATAAAGGTGGTCTATGAGTAGATTGACCTTCAAGCATTTGAGGTCTAGGTGTGTTTGCCATGATCTTAACTCTAAGATTGTTAAATCTATATGTAGAGCCTTGGCTCTGATACCAATTGTTACCCAAATATCAACCTAAGAGGGGGGGTGATTTAGGTTGAGGCAAACTTTTTCGATTTAAATGCGGAATTAAAAACTATCTTCAAATAGCAAATGTTGATTTAGCAAATGTTTGATCACAATTCAATTGCAATATAGATATGATATGAAATCAAGCACAAGTATATATATAAGCAATTAAATATGTAAGAGATAGAGAGAGAGAAAATCAAACACGATGATTGTTATCGAGGTTCGGCTTCCCGTGCCTACGTCCCCGCCTCAAGAACACTTCTTGAGGATTCCCAAATCCACTATTTGACAATCTTCTTTCGGGTGAAGATAAAACCGTTACAAATCTTCCTTACACAGTGAAGAGTAACCACCGAGTGAAAAATCCTTTTCACTCCTTAGGATTTATACCAAAACCCTAACAAAATACTCACAGGTTTCAACAAAGTATTTGTTGTACAAGATAAGGCTCTCTCAAAGAGTAATTGTACACAATATGCTCACTCTAATAGTATATCAAGGATTTGATCAATATGGCTCAAAAAGTGTTTAGAGAAATTTTCAATCAAGGATTTTGAATGATATGAAAATATAAGCTTGAGAAGGATGGATTGATGTATAAGATGTTATCTTTTCTATCTTTGATTTCTCTTGTATGCTTGATGTTTAGAAATGAAGAAAGGGTAGTATTTATAGCCATCATGTTGTCTTGCATTCTTCTTGATTTTCAATCAATCAATTTGCTTTCTTTGAAAACTTTTCTTCTTAAGATTTTTCAACCATAATTGATATGGTTGTCTTGCATGTGAATTTCAATCAATTAAGTTTGTCTTTGAAGACTTTAAGAGATTTTTCAATTGATATTGTTGTCTTATATTTGAATTTCAACCAATCAAGTTGTCTTTGAAGACTTTAAGAGATTTTTCAATTGATATGGTTGTCTTATATTTGAATTTCAACTAATCAAATTTGTCTTTGAAGACTTTAAGAGATTTTTCAATTGATATGGTTGTCTTATATTTGAATTTCAACCAATCAAGTTTGTCTTTGAAGAACTTTAAGAGATTTTTCAATTGATATGGTTGTCTTATATTTGAATTTCAACCAATCAAGTTGTCTTTGAAAACTTTAAGAGATTTTTCAATTGATATGGTTGTCTTATATTTGAATTTCAACCAATCAAGTTGTCTTTGAAAACTTTAAGAGATTTTTCAATTGATATGGTTGTCTTATATTTGAATTTCAACCAATCAAGTTGTCTTTGAAAACTTTAAAAGATTTTTCAATTGATATGGTTGTCTTACATTTGAATTTCAACCAATCAAGTTTGTCTTTGAAAACTTTAAGAGATTTTTCAATTGAAGTTGGTTTTAAAGTTGAGCCTTAAAGATCAAATCTTAATAAACTTTACAAAACCTAACTCTTACTTCTCATATGTCTCGGATCATTGTCTTTGAGCTTGATTTCTTTGTCTTGAGTCTTGATGACTTTGATCTTCAATGAATTTGCAACTTATCAACTTTGCATTTGCTTGATATTTGAATTGGCCATCTTGGTCCAATTAAATCAATAGTCAAAATTAAGCTTTAAAACATAAATCATTAGTTCATATGAAAATATCATTAATGAACAACTTAAAATCATGGTTATCATCAAAACTACATGAATGTCCTTGGATTAATTAGCCAATTAATAATTATTGAAACCTTGAGGCTAACACTAAGGATAGTTCTAATGGGCTTCTACATGGGTAGAAGGTGGGCTTGTAGGGAACCCAAGAGCTAGGACGTCGTATCTCCCAACTTGTGACATAGGAATACCGCGTTGGTCCAAACAATACAGTTTGTCCTTTAACATATTGACTAAGAATGATCATAGTCAATACTACGCTAAGGGGTGGTAGCTTCACCATGGGTACCCAAGTCTAGGAAGACTGTGATCCATGGATAGAACTACCGGGGCTTCCGGGCTTCACACATGTATATGTATTTTCGGGCCCACACAAAATGATGCATGACACATGTTATAAAGAAAGCCTTTAAAATCAAACAAGTATAAAGAAATAATAAGGCTTGGCCAAGCCCATCCTAATTTCGAAGCTAAGCCCACTTCATGTCCCCAGTGGAGTCGCCACTGTGAGAACCACGACCCAAGGGTCAAATGGGCCTCAAAATGTGACCCAACTGACGAATGATCATCCCTCTAGAATGAAGGTGATGTTACAGTAGAGTCGCCACTTATTTTTGCAAGGAAAGAAAAACAAGAAAATTCTTAAAAAATACTTCTATTTATTTAATTTGGATTGTATGATTACAATTGAGTGTCCAAAACAGAAAATTACATAGCAAAAGTTGTTTCCTAGGTACAATCTAAGAAAATTACATTTGAATGCTTCCTAAATACAGTATAGTACAGTAGAAATTTACATTCACAAATGAAACTAATCTAGAACCTTCAAGACTAGGCTCGGGGGCTTGGTTACAAAACGAGAAGGTGTAAGCACCTCGTTTTGCCCGATTAAAATCGGTCTTCTAGGATAGAGCTTGGCCAAAAACAAATATTTCAATATACAAAAGCATGGTTCACCATAAAATTTATTTTAAAGGTTCAAGTTCTTTATTAAATCATTTACATGTGAAAAAGCATATTATCGTCATCATCATGTGAATAGGCAAACAAATAAAAAAAAATCAGTAAAGAATGCTTACCTGCATGCACGTGGAAGAAGATCTTGTTGATTGCTTTAGAATCACCAGAGTTATGTTCAACTTTGGCTGCAATCAAAAAGTTGGTTAATAGAAGGCACAAAAATAATCACAATGGAAAACCTGAAAAGGGGTGAATAGTAAAGATCAATGGAGATGCTGTGTGACTGCAATGGTGTGGAGTTTGTGTACTGCCCAGCTGCAAAAGAGAGCTCCAATGATGCTTCCTTGATGGTCTTCAAAGTATCCGTGAACAGAGCTTCGCCGTAAAATATCCAAAGGGGATTTTTGTTGGAGCTTTTCTTTGTCCTTTAATGGTGGATTGTTTAGAGGTGTTTTATGCTTTAGAAATCCTACACAGAATGATCTGGAATTCTCTCTAAAGCTCAAACTTTGGGACTCTTGTAACTGACCCTCCCTTTCCTTTCTATAGCCAACTCAATGATTAGCTATCTTTGTTTAATTTTGTATTTTTATTTTCAAATAATCCCTATTCTTTATCCCCTACCAGCTGTGAACTGACTTGGACGTGTGAGAATTCAAAATTCAAGTTTGGAGATAATTTTGGGATAAAACAACGTGCTCCAGGTCCGAAGTGCCGGCCGGTACTTTAATGTGCCGGCCGGTACTTCAAAATGTGCTTGAAGTGCCGGCCGGTACTTCAAATCCCAATCAAAGTGCCAAATACGAACTTGAAGTGCCGGCCGGTACTTCAAAACTCAATCAAAGTATTGGCCGGTACTTTGAGTTTTAAACAAACGTTTTCAGCTTCTTTTTTTGTATTTATCCGTTTGTTCAATGTTTTCCCACTTTTTATGATAAACATTAGATATAATAGTGATCTTAATCTTCTTAAAATATTTGAATTGATTTATTTCAATTAATCCTTATATTTTAATTAATTAATCATACTATTTATCCAACTTAAACTGATTTTATCTAACGTAGTAGAGTCCATAATTATTTATCATTACAGGCCAATGAGACGTTTACACCTCATTAATTAAAATCAACCCAATTAATGGACCAATGATAATTAGTTTGGATTAATCCTATGTACCTGGAATTATTAAATCATTATGCACTCTATCCGTTAAATCTTCAATTGATCATAACATTTGCACTTATGGTCCAATTTGGGCTTGTGACATGTTGTTTTGAGTATTTTGAAGTGGAGATTTGTTTAATCAGTTCAATTTGTCAATCAAATGGTCAAAATTGTCTTAGAGAAGTTGTATGCTTCGTTCTTTGGGTTTATTTTGGAAAGGACCCTAATTTGTATTGTTAGGTTATGTAGGTAGCAAAACGAGGTGTCTACAGAATGCCCCTCTTTGGCAGAGCTTGTAAAGCGAATGTCAATGTCTGAGAAAGACACTAAGTTTTGTAACCGAAATTTTGTGTTTGCGTAAATTTCTTCAAAAAAATCTACAAAAACTTTATGTTGGGGGTGATTTTACATTATAAGAAACAACCCAATATTTCAGAACTCTTTTCTAGGATTTGATTTTATGTTGTCAATAACAACCTAAAAAAAATTGGGTATACCGGGAATGATATGTTGTAAGAAACAACCTGATATTTTTTAAAACTTTTTAGGATTTGATTTTAAGTGTTTTAACAACCTAAAAAAAAATGGGTTGGGATAGATTTTATGTTATTTCAAACAACCCTATATTTTGGAACTTTTTTAGGATTTGATTTTATGTTGTCAATAACAACCCAAAAACGTGAATATATCAGGAATGATTTTATGTTGTAAGAAACAACCCGATATTTTTTTGAAAACTTTTTAGGATTTTTATTTTATGTTGTCAATAACAACCTGAAAAAAGTGGGTATATCAGGAATGATTTTATGTTGTAAGAAAAAAACCCGATATTTTTTAAAAACTTTTTAGGATCTGATTTTAAATGTTTTAACAACCTAAAAGTCTTGCCGGGATATTTTTACGTGGTTCCACGACAACCCGAGCATGTGTGTTGTCAGAATCTTGTTAAGATGATGCCCAAAATTTTTAGCCGTCTGAAGGCGTAATTCCGGATTTTTTGAACTTTTTTAATCTCCTTGCAAGAACCAAGGTGCATTCGGTGTCGTGTTTAGCTGGTGGGTAGGCACGTACTCTCCTGCAAAAACGAAAACATTTATTTTTCGAACAAATTAGATATGGTCTTTAATAGATGATTTTGGGCCAATGCCCCAAGTTTAAACAAGTCATGAGAACTTGTTGAGATCAACAAACCTGCAAATGAAAAAAACTGAGTCAATGTTCTAGTTTTAGAACGTTTATATGTAAAATGATGTCATGTGAACAAGCTAATTGTTTGCAGTTTGAGATCCTAGAATGTGTGAATGTGGATGTGAATCTGGTACTGTGAGTGTGAGTGTGGGTGTGGGATCAAGCCTTAAGGAAGGCTACCTATGTACCCCCATTATAGAGGATCAGATCCGAACGTAGTTCGAAATGTGGAAAGTGTGGGTAAATGAATATAGGTGTGGGACCGAGCCTTAAGGAAGGTTGCCTACGTACCTCTATCACAGAGGATCAGGTCCGAACGTAGTTCGAAATGTGGGGTGTGTGAATTCTTGTTTGGAAGTTCAAAGTATATGTGTGGACCTCTTGTGTGGAAGGGAAAAGTGGTACATATGTGTATGTGTAGACATTAGGAGGTGCGAAATTGTATAGTTGTGAACCTTTTATGTGGTAGTTCAAAATATTTGTAGTCTTCTTGTGTGGAAGTGAAAAATGTTTTTCATTGGGAATGATTTTAAGTGTTTGAACCAACCCAAAAAAAAATGTGTATTGGAAAGATTTCATGTTCTCACAAATAATCCAAAATTTTTTGTTGTTTTTGGATGTCTTGTGTCTTAACTGATTTTATCTAACGTAGTAGAGTCCATAATTATTTATCATTACAGGCCAATGAGACGTTTACACCTCATTAATTAAAATCAACCCAATTAATGGACCAATGATAATTAGTTTGGATTAATCCTATGTACCTGGAATTATTAAATCATTATGTACTCTATCCGTTAAACCTTCAATTGATCATAACATTTGCACTTATGGTCCGATTTGGGCTTGTGACACGTTGTTGTGAGTATTTTGAAGTGGAGATTTGTTTAATCAGTTCAATCTGTCAATCAAATGGTCAAAATTGTCTTAGAGAAGTTGCATGCTTCGTTCTTTGGGTTTATTTTGGAAAGGACCCTAATTTGTATTGTTAGGTTATGTAGGTAGCAAAACGAGGTGTCTACACCACTCTTCCCTATGGTCTCCATATCACCTCCATTCTTGAAAAATTTGAAATAGACTTAAGTGGTGAGAAAGAGACTCGAAAGGTTCTTCCCACGGATGTTTATGGTACCACTACCATGAAACAAATGCGATATATTCTTAGGGAGAACTTTTGGGTTAAAAATGATGCAATTGTGGAAGAAGACAGTGATGAGGAAGCTCAAATGGAAGGGGATGGAGCTCAAGAAAATGAGATTTAGAGCCTCCCACCGCTCCTAGCTCCTCTCATGCTAATGAGGATAACTTCCATCTCATGTTTGGGCGTATGGACTCCATGGCGACTAGCATGGAAAACCTCACAAATTTGGTCACTAATCGGTTTTTGGCGTATGATGCAAATTTTGCCACCTTTATTCAAACCATGGACTACATCAATGAATGTTTAAGGAACCATGGCATATGACTTGTACTCATTTTCTATTTTGTTTTCTTTTTGATGATGCCAAGGGGGAGAAATATATGACATCTTGACATTTGGTATTTTGGATTTTGGTATTTTGGGGTTATTAATTGTTAATGCCAAGGGGATTGTTTTATGTCTTGTTCAAATCATGGAAATGTTTAGTTTAACCTATGTTTTTGAATAGTACTCATGTGTTATTGAGTACTCTACTCTATCTCTATTATTGGTTAATATTAATGAAATATTTAAATTCTTATATCTTGCAATGATTGGCTAAAATGATTGTTTGATTATACTTAATGACCATTTGATCTATGCATAAAGATAGGGGGAGATTTAATAATCTCTATATACATATATATATGCATTATCTTAGGGGGAGCTTTTCAAGAAAAGCTTCAAAATCATCATTCTTTTAAAAATATCATATCATATGTGTCATCATAAAAAAGGGGGAGATTGTTAGCCTCAGGTTTCAATACCTATTAATTGGCTAATTAATTCAAGAACATTTATGTAATTTTGATGATAACAATACTTTAAAGATATTCATAAATAATATTTTCATGTGAACTAATGATTTATATTTAAGTATGATTTTGACAAGTTATTTGATTGGACCACCATGGTCAAACAAGTGCAATGTTGTCAAAATACACATTCATTGAGGATCAAGTCATTAAGACCAAAGTCAAAGGAATTAAGCTCAAGAATCATGTTCCAAGACAAGTGAGAGTAAGAGTTAGGTTTTAGTAAAGTTTATTAAAGTTTTGATCTTTATGGCTCAATTTTAAAACCAACTCAAAATGATTTTTAAAAGTAATTTCTATGGTCCTAAAATCAAATCATAATAATATTTATATAGGACTAACTTATTGTCAAAGAAAATAATCAAATCACTCAAAAGAAATAAATTTATAAAAGATTGATTATTCAAAACAAAGCCAAAAATAGTTAAAGGTTGGAAAACCTAGATGCAGACGACTGCATCTGGGATTTAGGCGACTGGATTAAGTCCAGCCAACTGAATTGACCCAGTCAACTGAAAATTCCAACTCGAGAGTTTTTGTCCAAATCTGCCTAATTAATCCAAGCGACTGATACTTCATCCAGGCAATTGGATCTCTAAGAATTCAAATTATAACGGCTAGTTGCTTTACTATAATGGATTATTTTCAAAAGATTTTTTCCATATTAAGAATCCAAGCGACTGGATTGCTTGAAATTCAAAATAACAGCTAGGTCAACCACCATAACGGAAAGAATTCATTTTTGGCTATAAATACTCAACTTTCTGAGTATCTAGGCACAAGAGAGAACAAAAGAAAAACCATAGAAACTTGCTCAAATATTCTCTACTCAATCCAATTTTTCTCAAGCTTGAGTTTTCATACTTTGATTCAAAATCCAATTTCTCACCATAGTTGTTAAGCCATTTTGATCAATCCTTTGATATACTATTAGAGTGAGCCTATTTGTGTACTACTACTATTTGAGAGGGCATTATATTGAATTACTCTTGTGATTGATTATTAGGGTTTGGGTATAAACCCTAAGGAGTGGAAAGGATTTTTTCATTCGGTGGTTACTCTTGACCGTGTAAGCAAGATTGTAACGGTTTGATCTTCACCCGAAAGAAGATTGTCCATTAGTGAATTTGGAAATCCTCAATAAGTGTACTTGAGGCGAGGACGTAGATGGGGAGCCGAATCTCGATAAAAATCACCGAGTTTGATTTTCTCTCTCTCTTACTTATTTAATTGCTTACATATGTGTGTTTGACTGCCTATCATATTTGTGTTGCAATTGAATTGCGCTCCTATATTTGTTTAATGAATATTTGCAATTTGATAATAGTTTTTAATTCTACATTTAAATCAAAAAAGTTTGTCTCAACCTAAATCACCCCTCTCTTATGTTGATATTTGGGTAACAATCTGTATAAAACTGGAAGTCAATTCCAAAAATAGTACTTAACCAATACCATTTGAGAGACTAGTAAGAGACTTCAAAAAAGTGTGTGGACACACTGGAAGTGTGCCTGCCTATATAACCAAGTACCTTGCCTCACCGCTCCATTATGCCATTTAAAATGGGGCTGCCACCATCCTCTATGATCCCTCTAATAATAGGATATACATAGAAATATTACCTTCATCCAGTTAAAAAGCTATTTATAGACAAAATTGAAATTGCTGGATCTATTCCATAAATAAAGAAAATGAAAAAAAAAAGGTTAATATATAGGATGCCAATAAAATAATTTGCTAAAATACATTTTACACCATCCAAGTTTGGGGTCACTTCTAACTCAGTCCCTCGAATTCCCAAAATTGCAATTTACACCCTCGACTGTGACATCTTGCTATTAAGTATTAACTCACCCAAAAATGACATTATTTTGGACAGAAATTGTCATCATTGTAATAGTCAATGGTGTAAATGGCAAGGTTTGAAAGGGTGTAAAGTGTATTTTAACCTAAATATTTCTCCACACTATAGCAAACTCCGAGCAGCACAAGGGTTGTACTTCTAAACGACTAAATCAGATTCTAGATCATTGATTTTTTAATATTTATTAAATGGCAAAAATCTTCGAGAAAATTGAAGAAGAAAATATCAGAATAAATGACATGAGTTTGTTTCTTCATTCGAGTAGGTTATTCTAGTGGTGGTCAAGATCAAGTCAAATAAGATCAATAAGATATATAGGCATTCGCCAAAATTACCTAACAGCTACCCAACATAATGTCATATTGTCATCACATCAAACAATATGAGGCAGTATAGATTTCTCACCTTCTATCACATGCAACTCTCGGCTCACATTGGACTTCTCTAATGACAACACAAAAGCCATGCATAATTTATGGAACCTAAAATCAACTCTAAAGAGATAGAGGAGGGTTTAGGTGAATTGAATAGAACAATCGACTTAACAACACTAACAAGAGTAAGAAATAGTGGCGGAGCAGGGTCGAAAGGTTAATAAAATAGCAGACCAAATTTGACAGCAATAGTTAAAGTGAGATACAAAATGTACTAATAATTAATTGAACATTTAGTTACTTCCTCAAATGAAAATAAAAATTGCAAATTGTCATTTACCTAGCCATATCAATCTCAGTGTGAGCCTATAGCTTGATCTTTTCAGCACACTCATTATTTTGCTCAAAGTAGTTCTTCAAGATCTCTAATAATCACACCAGCAAGTTTCATACAACCATTACAAGAAAATATGATTTTAGCGTCATGTATTTTGCATCTTTTTGCATCAACTAAAAAGATGCCACAGAAAGCCTTATAAAAAGGAAGCTGGAGAGCGGCCCAATTTCTTTTTTAGTAGAGGCCCACCTATATCGTCTAAATGGCTGTCCAAGATTCAAAGGTAAGTATTTACTATTTACAGTCTTTTCAAATTTAGTCTAAATGGCCGTCCACTTATTTACTTTTCTTGGGCCCATTCCATTTTGTGTTTGGGTTGGTGTTCCAAAGTTTACTTTGTATTGTTAAAGGTTTTTCTAATTAATAAATTTTACCATAACTAAAATCAGAAATTGGATATTGCCAGGACCAATATTTCCCTTATCATCTTTAAATAGTCTAAATCTTTAATATTAAAAAAAAGAAAAAAGCCAAGTAGTCTCTCTCTCTATTTCTCTCTATCTTCGATCTATATTGCTCGTGGATTTCAATCTCTGATTTTCGTAATCTCCAGCTTCCCTCAGGTCCTCTCTCTCTCGCTCACCTTTTCTTTTTCCTTTATTTAATTAATTTTGAAGATTTTCGTATTTAATTTTCTAACTTCGATTAGATTTTGTTATTTTGTTTATTCGATTTTTTTTTTTCTAACATAATTGTGTGATTTTTTAGCGATCCATGTGGTGGATTGGTCCTTTTGACTCTGTTTGTTTCTTGGGAAAATTTTGAGCAAGACTTTCTAGGATGGTTATCATTTGCAAATAGAGGAAGTTGCCGCTCTTCGTGAAATGCAGGCCAAGGCCGAAAAGGAAATGGGCGCTGTTCAAGGTTCTAAATTCTCTATTTGCTTTTCTGATCTAGTTTTCTATTCAATCTATGATTGTTTGTTGAGAAAATAAACCCTAGGAAAAATATAAATTTATCATTAATCGCACATTTAATTTAATGTTTTCCTTGTTTTTTACTCGAATGGCTATGATTTGAATATTAGTAGTGGTGTTTGAGATTGAGCTATAGATTTGAAATGTTTTTGTTTAAGTTGTTGAGTTAGGCTTTAGATAAAATATTGATGAAGAGTGGAAGTGATAAATTTCAGTCTAGAAATTTTCATTGTGCAAACATTTATGTTTATTTATTTATTTATTTTTAAAGATGGCAAAGCAAAATGATGAAGTTCTTTACTTTGAATTTGATGTGGAACATATTATATATTTGCCTTCAAAGTTCTCTGATTACTTTGCTATATTACTCTGATTTTTATTTTCTATATATATTGTTGTTGGTGTCTCTTAGTGGGTCTTTACAAATTTGATTTTCGATGCCTATGTGATTTATTCATTCTTGGTTTCTGAAGATAAAGTTGTTTCTTGCAAAAAGCAAAGCAATATGACAAGGTTGTTATATCTGAATTTGACATAGAACTCTGTTTCATATTGGTCTTCAAAGTTCTCTGATTGCTTCGCTGGCCCTTGCTTTGTGCGATACTATGTTGGTCCTGATTCCATTCAATTAATAAATCTTTCTAATATGTTAATACACATGCTCATTAGGGAGATAAACATGAATAAAGCCGTATACTATGAGTTAGGCGATTCAAATCCTACTGCATTCTTGTTAACTTAATTTTCTTTATAAAGTTTTGGTACCTGATCTCTATTTTATCATCATTTGCCAATGAAGGGAAATTGAAGTGTTTGATTGATGGGAACTTTTATGTGAATGATGGCACCAAAATTCATAGTCTATTGTTGAACCATATTTCAGACTGTATGAGCATTAATTGGGATAACTAAGAAGGAATGAAGCACTTCTTTTTATATTTTTTTGAAAACCGAAGGACTCTTGTAAGGAAAAGGAGGGTGGAACCTTTAGAATTAGGAAGAGCCCCTCTAATTGCGATTTTTTTTTTTTTTCTTTTTACCATTTAATAACTTATAATCAGATCTTGGTAACTAAATTATTTAAAACTTGACAATTTCAAACAGGTAATGTTGTTGTCGTTGTGTGTGTGTGTGTATGTATGAAGAGTGGATTTTCGTGTTTTCATACTGTTGTTAGTAGGTTTTTGTTTTGGAATAATTTATCAAGAAAAATTAGCTTATAATTAATTTCTTAAACATTGATGGTAACAGCAAGATTCAGTAGGTATATGTGTCATACATATATCATACATATTGTAACCTAACCATGCGATGCATTATTGCATCAAGAAGATCACAACACTTGTAACTCTTTTCTAATTAAGAAAAAGAAATCAACAATAATTATGTAACAAAGTTTGCTACTTGAATGTTCATTATTGTAACGTACAATCATGAAATGCATTATTGCATCAAGAATATCACAACACTAATAACTCTTTTCTAATTAAGAAAAAGAAATCAACAATAATTGTGTAACAAAGTTTGCTACTTGAATGTTCATTATAAATTTAAAGTTATTATTAGAAACACCATTAAATCCATTCTTTGCACTCTCAAAAAGGTTATCACCTTCTAATTGTGTCAACCAAATTACAATAACTCACACTACAACTGGATTCTTTCCACTTCTATTACAGTTTTATTCAATTATTGTTATTTTTGGGAAGTATGGAGACATGCTTTTGCCATCTCCAAAATTGTTCAACTTGGCACTGCTCTGCATAAGCAGCAGCTTCTATGAAGCAAATGAATCACAGTGACCAGCACCATTGTTAGAGCTATCCACAAGGTTATGTCGCCAACTCAAAAAGAAATAATTCTTAAATACACACTAGGACGTTCTTCGGAAATGACATGAAGGAGTTAGATTTCTAGGTATTAAATAATGAACTTAATATGATCTAAAAGACTAAAACTGACAGTTTCAATTGCAAGTTTAGGATGTGTTCGAACCACTTTGGTATTAACACTAGACAAAGTCTTGTTTATGACCTTCAAAATGGGGTTACCACCAACCTGTGATCAAAGTATATAAATAGAAAACATTACTTTTATTGAAATTACTGGATCTATTCTAAATGTACCAAAATAAACATTTGGCTCAAATACACTACACCCTCTTAAGTTCGGGTTACTTCTAAATCAGTCCCTTAACTTTCAAAACTTAAAATTTACACCCTCGACTTTTATATCTAGCTGTTAACTCACCCAAAAATGTCATTGTTTGGAGAGAAATTGACAATATTGTTGTAATGGTCGATGGTATAAATTGCAAATTTTGAAAGTCGATGGACCAATTTAAAAGTGGTCCCAAACTTAGGTGCAAAGTGTATTTTAGCCAAAATATTTCTCCATAATAAAGCAAACTCAGCAACACAAGGCATCTACTCCTAAATGACTAAATCAGATTCAAGACCATTGATGTATTAATATTCTTTAAATGGCAAAAATATCGCATTTTATTTTTATTCTAGAATTTACTAATTTAGTGATAAAAGATCTTTAAATGCTTCTAAGCAAATTTGAGAAAATTGAAGAAGAACAGTATCAGCATAAATAACAAATTGAGTGTGTTTCTTAATTCAAATAGTTTAGTCTGAGAAAATTGAAGAAGAAAAGTATCAGCATAAATGACAAATTGAGTGTGTTTCTTAATTCAAATAGTTTACTCTAGTGGCGGTCAAGATCAAGTCAAATAAGATCAATATATATATATATATATATATCTGGGCATTCACCACAATTACCTTAGAGCTAGCCAACATAATGTCATTACATCGAACAATATGAAGCAGTAGATTTTCACCTTTTATCACATACAAATCCTGGGCTCATTGGACTTCACTAATGACAACAGAAAAGCCATACATAATTGAAGGAACCAAGAATCAACTCTAAAGAGAGGAGGGCTGAAAGGACAATTGATTCAATAGCACTAATAAGAGTAAAAAATAGTGGTGGGGCAGGTTTGAAAGGTAAATAGAATAGCAGAACAGATTTGACAACAACACTGAACGTAAGATAAATAAAAATTGTACTAATAATTCATTAAACATTAGTTACTTCCTCAAATGAAAATAAAAATAGCAAAACGTCATGTACCTAGCTATATCCATCTCAGTGTGTGCTTATAGCTTGGTGTCTTTTCAGCAAAATCATATTTTTCTCAAATTTTTTCAACGAGATCTCTACTAATCACACCAGCAGGTTCAATACAACACAGATTTCATTAAAATTGTAACACAAATTAAATTTAAAATGTAGCATTAAACAAAAACACCAGGAGCGATTAATCATTCTAAACTGAATACTATACAAAAATACCTGATTGTAACATGCAATAAACAGTAATCAACAATTTATAACAGTGAGTTCAATAATCTTGTGCAATGAAAATAGCAACCAAACTATTTACAATAATCTTGAATAATTTATCTTATTATAACCATTAAGCCAATGAAAAGAAATATGTTGATGCATAGAGAGCAGAGAGAGGGTCAAATAATTTAGAATCAATTATTGAACAACACATTAGCTTCAAGTTTTGTGGGTTTTTTTTTTTTAAATGCAGTGTTTACCTGCTCTACATATCTTGTTTCTCTTTCCCTATAAAACTGGCATTGTATTTCCTACATATCATACCGCTATAAGACCTTTTTCCTACAAGTAGTCAAGTATGAATGTCACAGGACAAATTGGAGAACTTGTCTAAGTGTGGTTGTGGTGGGTTAATGTTTAACAGGATTTGTGGAGGGGTTGTAAGAAAGATGGAAAAGAGAGAAATTTAGAGTGTTTAGAGGCTGTATAAACAGTACTCGTGAACAGTAGCATAAGAAAGAGAAAAGGAAAAGAAAGAAGAGAGGAGGAAGAAGAAAACCAAGACCAATGTGCCTCAATAATAAAAACACTCAATAATTTTATTAATCAACACTAACACGTTTGAGTACAATAAAACACTTATAGAGACCCTACTCTCTTTCTTTTATTTTTTCTTTTTTTTCTTTTTTTTTGGGGGTTTCCTATAATGTATCCTCAAAGCTTTCAACCAGAGACTATTCACTGTTCGCGACTGGTGGACTCTAGTGGGGTAAATCGCTGGCCCAGGGAGTTTTTTCAAAGTGCAGGTACTCAGACTCGAACTAGGGAGCACACCCAAACCAAACAATTGTAGAATTACTAAAATACCCTTGACTCTAGAATGACCAAATAAAATATAAAAACCTAAATAGCTACCATGGACAGTTATTCTTGGGCTTTGCCTTAATCTTAGACTTCCAAAGAGGATATTGTTTCTCTAACGACATCATGGCTGCGCCATTAGTCAGTGTAAACATAAAGCAATTTGAGAATACAAGTAGGATGGCCAAAATGATTGGGGGGGAAAATGAAGGATATAAGAGAAAAATCACTTGGATAGAGCACATAGGAAGGAAATTGATGACACTTAGGATCAAATTGTTGCCACACCTCAAGAAGAAAAAGTATTTCCTATTTATGATATCTTTTCATGAATTATTTCATAATCTTCAAATGGGTCCCACCCTTTTTTATTCATTATGGTCATATTCAAACGGATGGTATCAACTAAAGTATGTCCTTCAAACTGAAGATGAGACACTCAAGACAGCTTGCTAACCTCCAAACCTGATCAGTTGCAGCTAGAGAAGAGAGAGAATTATAGTGCCAAATTTACAATGTCAATTGAGAGTATTTACACTTGCTTCAAAATCTGACAACATCCCAGCTTAGTAGTACTACCGACCAAAAATACACTTGGATAATTATGAAAAATACTTGTGTTAATGAATTTTATTTTGTCCTTTAATAATGTAAAAACTTATTCTATTATAATGTAAGCTGGATGCTAACAAAAGACAATTCTTCTTTAAAATTGTTCAACAAAAAAAAGCAACAAGTACCACCAGACCCCTTCTTCTAATAAACTAATTTATCATGAAAAATTAGCCTATAATTATTTTCTTAAACATTGATGGTAACAGCAAGATTCAGTAGATATATATGTCATACATATATATCATACCTATTGCAACATCCATTGTACGATGGAAGTAAGATCTTGTTATGCATTATTGCATCAAGAATATCACAACACTCATAACTCTTTTCTAGTTTAGAAAAAGATATCAAAATAAATTATGTAACAAAGTTTGTTACTTGAATGTTCATTATATATAAAATGTTTTTATTATAAATTCACAGTACAACCAGATTCTTTCCACTTCTATTACACTTTAATTCAAATTATTTTTAATTTGAGGAAGTAGGAAGACATGTTTATTCCATCTCAATATTATCACTGAGCTCTGCATATGCAGCAGCTTCTATGATGCAAATGAGTCACAGTGACCAGCACCACTGCTTAGAGCTATCTTCATGTACTATGTCAGCCAACTCAAAAAAATAATAATTCTTGAATACACACTAGGACTTTCTTTGGAAATGAGATGAAAGGGCAACATTTCTAGATATTAAATAACAAATTTAAACTGATCTAAAAGACAAACTGTCAGTTACAAGGGTAAGTTTAGAGGATGTCCAACCCCAGGCTTCCCAACCTTTTAATTATTCAAATCTCAAACATAACTATTTCCAACATGGCTTGTATTTGCCCCTTCTATATATTGTGCTTCTTGTCTCCATCACCCATAACTTGAAAAAAGAAAAATTTAACATACCATGTATATAGTATAGGATGCACACGTACTTCATTTTAACCCACATACCTGTACCCGATATGCTTAGTTTACCTTAACTTTTGGTTTGTACTTGTGACAACATTTAATGGGTGTCATTGTACTTGTTTGCTATTTCTTATTGCTTTTAAAATAATATTAAATATGTTTTCAAGCTTTTTATTGTTGTTATTTAATTTTAA
The DNA here is from genome assembly GCA_907173295.1 of Fagus sylvatica. Taxonomy (NCBI): domain Eukaryota; kingdom Viridiplantae; phylum Streptophyta; class Magnoliopsida; order Fagales; family Fagaceae; genus Fagus; species Fagus sylvatica. Next base: position 2,530,341 of record OU015766.1, read on the forward strand.
AACCTAAAATAAACGTAATTTATGTCCAAAAATATTTAAAATATACCTAAAAAATATTAATTAATTATTGTATCCCCCACAAATTGTACCAAAGATATCTTAAGAGATATTGTATCCGTGTACCCGTATCGTACCCGATACCATTTACGTGCAACACTAGTACCATATACCCTAGCAAAACCAAATGGTTTGAACCCATCCCCCCAAAAAAGGAAAAAATAAATTCAAACATTGAAAGTTCTATCCTTAAATAGTTCTAAGACAAGCACAAAAATGAAGCCCAAAATATGCAAAAAAATAACAATATAACAATATTGGCACTAAAACTCTTGATTAACAATAATTCTACATACCATGTTTTTATGTCTTTTGGGGATTCAGTAGGCTATGCCTTGAAGGAAAATTGACATGTTTGCCTATTGGCTAGGTCAATTTGGCCAACATCACGATTTAAGCATAGGGAATGCAACCCTTACTGTCTCATGTGGTGTATTCGGAGGGAAGGAAACACTCAAGAACTTCAAAGGATGTGAAACATCAATTTTAGAGCTGATCTTACTCCTAATATCCTTAATTATATGGATTTAGGCCAAAAGACTATTTTTCATCAAATTAATTGAACTACATGGGTTATGGCCCTAATTTTCACCAAATTAATTGAACTACACGGGTTTACTCCATGCTTTTGTAACATTTTGATGTAGGTTTTTTTCTTTTATCTGATAGGTAATGAGAATTGTATTTTATACAAAATGACAACTTTGTGTGCATAAAACATGAACACAAGTCTATCAAGGATTAAGATCCTCTAGAGTTCCTAGGGTACTTTACCACAAGAGTTCCATAAATCCTGACTTTTCTTTTAAAATAAATGGTTTAGATTATGACATATTATCAATACAATAATAAAATCCCTAAAATAATGATTTTTAAAATACAATCCATTAACCTAATGTTAACGTTGTTAAACTAACGCCTTGGAAGTAGATATTGAAGCGTTCATCTTCATCTTCATCACTTCCCCTTCCCCCTCCCCCCTTATGGCTCACTCAGATTAATACAAAGAAATATTTAATCAAAACCCAAATACTGAATACCACAACATTTACTCAAAATATTTCAAAATTTGGTTTTCATCCCCAATTTCCCATGATTTTCAACAACCCAAACATAAAACTCAAATTCCAAAACAAAAACAAAGAAAAAAAAAAAAAAACTGAATAAAAAAAAAAAAAAATAAAAAAAAAAAAAACCTAAACTTACCGATATAATAATCTCATTGTTGGCACCACTAGAATCAATATCAAGATTTAATAATATAATTGTGTAATTGGCCCTTTTGGTGGACAGTGATCTGTTTTGTTGCAATTTTTTATACTTACTGGTATAGTAATCTATTTGTTGGCACCACTGAAAATTTTTGAGTAAATGTTCTGGGATTCAGTTTCTGTTTTTGATTGAGTCTTCCTTTGTATTAATCTGGGTGAGCATGGAGGAGGAGGGGTGAAGATAAGTCGATGGACCAATTTAAAAGTGGTCCCAAACTTAGGTGCAAAGTGTATTTTAGCCAAAATATTTCTCCATACTAAAGCAAACTCTGAGCAACATAAGGCATCTACTCCTAAATGACTAAATCAGATTCTAGACCATTGATGTATTAATATTCATTAAATGGCAAAAATATCGCATTTTATTTTTATTCTAGAATTTACTAATTTAGTGATTAAAGATCTTTAAATGCTTCTAAGCAAATTTGAGAAAATTGAAGAAGAAAAGTATCAGCATAAATGACAAATTGAGTGTGTTTCTTCATTCAAATAGTTTATTCTAGTGGCGGTCAAGATCAAGTCAAATAAGATCAATATATATATATATATATATATATCTGGGCATTCACCACAATTACCTTAGAGCTAGCCAACATAATGTCAGTACATCGAACAATATGAAGCAGTAGATTTTTACCTTTTATCACATACAAATCCTGGGCTCATTGGACTTCACTAATGACAACAGAAAAGCCATACATAATTGAAGGAACCAAGAATCAACTCTAAAGAGAGGAGGGCTGAAAGGACAATTGATTCAATAGCACTAATAAGAGTAAAAAATAGTGGTGGGGCAGGTTTGAAAGGTAAATAGAATAGCAGAACAGATTTGACAACAACACTGAACGTAAGATAAATAAAAATTGTACTAATAATTCATTAAACATTAGTTACTTCCTCAAATGAAAATAAAAATAGCAAAACGTCATGTACCTAGCTATATCCATCTCAGTGTGTGCTTATAGCTTGGTGTCTTTTCAGCAAAATCATATTTTTCTCAAATTTTTTCAACGAGATCTCTACTAATCACACCAGCAGGTTCAATACAACACAGATTTCATTAAAATTGTAACACAAATTAAATTTAAAATGTAACATTAAACAAAAACACCAGGAGTGATTAATCATTCTAAATTGAATACTATACAAAAATACCTGATTGTAACATGCAATAAACAGTAATCAACAATTTATAACAGTGAGTTCAATAATCTTGTGCAATGAAAATAGCAACCAAACTATTTACAATAATCTTGAATAATTTATCTTATTATAACCATTAAGCCAATGAAAAGAAATATGTTGATGCATAGAGAGCAGAGAGAGAGTCAAATAATTTAGAATCAATTATTGAACAACACATTAGCTTCAAGTTTTGTGGGTTTTTTTTTTTAAATGCAGTGTTTACCTGCTCTACATATTTTGTTTCTTTTTCCCTATAAAACTGGCATTGTATTTCCTACATATCATACCGCTATAAGACCTTTTTCCTACAAGTAGTCAAGTATGAATGTCGCAGGACAAATTGGAGAACTTGTCTAAGTGTGGTTGTGGTGGGTTAATGTTTAACAGGATTTGTGGAGGGGTTGTAAGAAAGATGGAAAAGAGAGAAATTTAGAGTGTTTAGGGGCTGTATGAACAGTATCCGTGAACAGTAGCATAAGAAAGAGAAAAGGAAAAGAAAGAAGAGAGGAGGAAGAAGAAAACCAAGGCCAATGTGCCTCAATAATAAAAACACTCAATAATTTTATTAATCAACACTAACACGTTTGAGTACAATAAAACACTTATAGAGACCCTACTCTCTTTTTTTTTTTTTTTTGGGGGGGTTTCCTATAATGTATCCTTAAAGCTTTCAACCAGAGACTATTCACTGTTCGCGACTAGTGGGCCCTAGTGGGGTAAATCGCTGGCCCAGGGAATTTTTTCAAAGTGCAGGTACTCGGACTCGAATTGGGGAGCACACCCAAACCCAACAATTGTAGAATTACTAAAATACCCTTGACTCTAGAATGACCAAATAAAATATAAAAACCTAAATAGCTACCATGGACACTTATTCTTGGGCTTTGCTTTAATCTTAGACTTCCAAAGAGGATATTGTTTCTCTAACGACATCATGGCTGCGCCATTAGTTAGTGTAAACATAAAGCAATTTGAGAATACAAGTAGGATGGCCAAAATGAATGGGGGGAAAATGAAGGATATAAGAGAAAAATCACTTGGATAGAGCACATAGGAAGGAAATTGATGACACTTAGGATCAAATTGTTGCCACACCTCAAGAAGAAAAAGTATTTCCTATTTATGATATCTTTTCATGAATTATTTCATAATCTTCAAATGGGTCCCACCCTTTTTTATTCATTATGGTCATATTCAAACGGGTGGTATCAACTAAAGTATGTCCTTCAAACTGAAGATGAGACACCCAAGACAGCTTGCTAACCTCCAAACCTGATCAGTTGCAGCTAGAGAAGAGAGAGAATTATAGTGCCAAATTTACAATGTCAATTGAGAGTATTTACACTTGCTTCAAAATCTGACAACATCCCAGCTTAGTAGTACTACCTACCAAAAATACACTTGGATAATTATGAAAAATACTTGTGTTAATGAATTTTATTTTGTCCTTTAATAATGTAAAAACTTATTCTATTATAATGTAAGCTGGATGCTAACAATAGACAATTCTTCTTTAAAATTGTTCAACAAAAAAAAGCAACAAGTACCACCAGACCCCTTCTTCTAATAAACTAATTTATCATGAAAAATTAGCCTATAATTATTTTCTTAAACATTGATGGTAACAGAAAGATTCAGTAGATATATATGTCATACATATATATCCTACCTATTGTAACATCCATTGTACGAAGGAAGTAAGATCTTGTTATGCATTATTGCAACAAGAATATCACAACACTCATAACTCTTTTCTAGTTTAGAAAAAGATATCAAAATAAATTATGTAACAAAGTTTGTTACTTGAATGTTCATTATATATAAAATGTTTTTATTATAAACTCACAGCACAACCAGATTCTTTCCACTTCTATTACATTTTAATTCAAATTATTTTTAATTTCAGGAAGTAGGAAGACTGTTTATTCCATCTCAAAATTATCACTGAGCTCTGCATATGCAGCAGCTTCTATGATGCAAATGAGTCACAGTGACCAGAACCACTACTTAGAGCTATCTACATGTACTATGTCAGCCAACTCAAAAAAATAATAATTCTTGAATACACACTAGGACTTTCTTTGGAAATGAGATGAAAGGGCTAGATTTCTAGATATTAAATAACAAATTTAAACTGATCAAAAAGACAAACTGTCAGTTACAAGGGTAAGTTTAGAGGATGTCCAACCGCAAGCTTCCCAACCTTTTAATTATTCAAATCTCAAACATAACTATTTCCAACATGGCTTGTATTTCCCCTTCTATATATTGTGCTTCTTGTCTCCATCACCCATAACTTGAAAAAAGAAAAATTTAACATACCATGTATATAGTATAGGATGCACACGTACTTCATTTTAGCCCACGTACCCGTACCCGATATGCTTAGTTTACCTTAACTTTTGGTTTGTACTTGTGACAACATTTAATGGGTGTCATTGTACTTGTTTGCTATTTATTATTGCTTTTAAAATAATATTAAATATGTTTTCAAGCTTTTTATTGTTGTTATTTAATTTTAAAACCTAAAATAAATGTAATTTATGTCCAAAAATATTTAAAATATACCTAAAAAATATTAATTAATTATCATATCCCCCACAAATCGTACCAAAGATATCTTAAGAGATATTGTATCCGTGTACCCGTATCGTACCCGATACCATTTACGTGCAACACTAGTACCATATACCCTAGCAAAACCAAATGGTTTGAACCCATCCCCCACAAAAAAGGAAAAAATAAATTCAAACATTGAAAGTTCTGTCCTTAAATAGTTCTAAGACAAGCACGAAAATGAAGCCCAAAATATGCAAAAAAATAACAATATAACAATATTGGCACTAAAACTCTTGATTAACAATAATTCTACATACCATGTTAACATGTCTTTTGGGGATTCAGTTGGCTATGCCTTGAAGGAAAATTGACATGTTTGCCTATTGGCTAGGTCAATTTGGCCAACATCACAATTTAAGCATAGGGAATGCAACCCTTACTGTCTCATGTGGTGTATTCGGAGGGAAGGAAACACTCAAGAACTTCAAAGGATTTGAAACATCAATTTTAGAGCTGATCATACTCCTAATATCCTTAATTATATGGATTAAGGCCAAAAGTCTATTTTTCATCAAATTAATTGAACTACATGGGTTATGGCCCTATTTTTCACCAAATTAATTGAACTACATGGGTTACTCCATGCTTTTGTAACATTTTGATGTAGGTTTTTTTCTTTTTTCTGATAGGTAATGAGAATTGTATATTATAGAAAATGAAAACTTTGTGTGCATAAAACATGAACACAAGTGTATCAAGGATTAAGATCCTCTAGAGTTCCTAAGGTACTCTACCACATAGAATTCCATAAATCCTGACCTTTCTTTTAAAATAAATGGTTTAGATTATGACATGTCATCAATACATTAATAAAATCCCTAAAATAATGATTTTTAAAATACAATCTATTAACCTAATGTTAACATTGTTAAACTAACGCCTTGGAAGTAGATATTGAAACGTTCATCTTCATCTTCATCACTTCCCCTCCCCCCTCCCCCTTATGGCTCACTCAGATTAATACAAAGAAATATTTAATCAAAACCCAAAAATTGAATACCACAACATTTACTCAAAATATTTCAAAATTTGGTTTTCATCCCCAATTTCCCATGATTTTCAACAACCCAAACATAAAACTCAAATTCCAAAACAAAAACAAAGGAAAAAAAAAAAAAAAAAAACCCTAAACTTACCGATATAATAATCTCATTGTTGGCACCACTAGAATCGATATCAAGATTTAATAATATAATTGTGTAATTGGTCCTTTTGGTGGACAGTGATCTGTTTTGTTGCAATTTTTTATACTTACTGGTATAGTAATCTCTTTGTTGACACCACTGAAAATTTTTGAGTAAATATTGTGGGATTCAGTTTCTGTTTTCGATTGAGTCTTCCTTTGTATTAATCTGGGTGAGCATGGAGGAGGGGGGGCGTGGCTTGGTATGTAATTCCAAGTCGTTAGTTAAAATTTTTGTTTTTGTTATTTTAAGTAGTTTTCCAAGTCGTTAGTTAAAATTTTTGTTTTTGTTATTTTAAGTAGTTTAACACCGTTAAAGTTAGGTTAATGGATTGTTTTGAAAATCCATTATTTTAAGGATTTCTTTAGTGAATCGATGACATGACATAATCTATACCATTTACTTTTTTAAAAAAAATAGGATTTATGGAACTCTATGTAATAGAGTACCCTAAGAACTCTCAAGGATATTGATTCATGTGTCAAATAATTACAAAAAATAAATAAATAAATAAATAAAGGAATCTATATAATCAGTAATAGAAATACTAGTAGTGAACCCCCAAGCGCAAAACTAATCAAACAACGAGCTTGCAAAATACTCAAGAATCTAACTCTCAAAACTCTCCATATCCTCGAAAACACTTCGATTACATTCCAGCCAAACTCTCCACATCAAGCACAAAGGGACCAAATTCCAAACATCTGAGGAATGCTTACCGAATCAATTCAGTCAACCAAACAAAAGATCTACCAAGTACCAATCAACCTGGTAACCAGTGGCGGCTCCAGAAATTTTTTTCAGGGTGGTCATTGAAATATTTTAAAATTTCAAATAGCCATTAAAAAACTTAAATTATATAAGATCTAATAAAATGAGAACTTGAATATACTCATATCATTAAAATATATATATATAAATACATGAAGCTTTACAATATTTTTTTAATTATAAACAATAAAAAATAAAAAAAAAGTTTAAATCATTAGAACTGCTTTATTTGAATCAAACGAAAACTTACCATATTATTGTGATTGAGAGGGATCGAGGGACAAGAGATAAAATGTTAAGAGTATGAGAGAATAGACGGTGAAATGTTGTGGTTCCCAAGGCAAAGAAAATAAAATAGCACTGAAGTGAAATATTAAATAGGACCAGGTCTTTAGAATCTTAAATAAAAAGTATTTGATATTTTATTTAAAGGGTGGAGTCAGGGATATAAAATATTTCGGTACCAATGAATATCGAGATAAGTTCGATCATATTTTATGTCAATATTTAGTTTTAAATGTTAGTCACAGTAATAATAATCAACACTTATATTATATAATGAAAAAAATAGAAACTCCAAAATTCACTTTAATATTTGAGTAAATACCTCTCAAGACATTCAGCCAAAAAAAAAATGAAAAATGAAAAAGAAAAAGAGAGGTACTGATCATAACAAAAACAAAAAAGGAACATAAAACAAAGAAAAAAAAAATAGAAGGCACATAAAAAAAGTCTCAAAACATAAAAGCTCCACACGTGTATTGTTTTACTTTCAACTCTTTCAAATATCTTAAATATCTTGTTCTCACACGTGGAGGGACAATGACCACAAACTAGAAGGCACATCAAACAAAAAAAGAAAAGAAATAGAAACAGAGGAACATATAGAATTATTTGAAGAAAGAAGGGGCGGCAGAGAAGAAGATGAAAGGGCGGAGACGCGGAGAAGAAGAAAAAGAGGAACAGGGTGTTCAGGATCTTAATTTAGGGTGTTCAATATTATTTAAGGGTGTTCAATGTGTATATATAATTTTTTTTTTCTTCACTTTTTTAAGAACTCAAGCATTTTTTTAAGAACTCAGGGTGTTCATCTGAACACCCTGAGCAACAAGTGGCGCCGCCCCTACCAGTAACAGCCAGTGAATCCTACTGGAGCGGAAAACAAAATTTCACAACTCTACCACTCTTGGGAAATGTAAGCAAAAGATGGTCCATCGTTTCCCCATTGCACTTACACATAGTCCAATAATAAGTGTCTATGATAATTAATTACATAATTAATATTTTATTTTGATTTTTTAGAGTTAAGGGTATTTTCCTAATTCCATACATGTCTATTGTGGGTCATAGTTATGGCTCTTAGGTTCTATTTTATTAATAAGCAGGCCCGGCCCTGGGGTAAGCCCGGCAAGACATGGGGCTTGGGCAACCCCCCTCATAAGGCATTCACAGGGCAACCACACAGGAAAAAAAATATACAGCAAAAAAAGAAAAAAAGAGAGGCTTATGCAATGGATCTGTACCAACAACAGAGCCAGCTTATGACCACCCTATAAAAAATAAAAAAATAAAAAGTCCAACTGGCTTTTCCGGCACTGGTGCTCCCTTTGCTAGTTGTAGTTGTAACTCTCGGCTGGTATTTTCCTCTCTCTCTTTCTCTCTCTTTGATTTGAATTTAAAACTGAAAGTGGAGTAACCTTATTGCTTTAGCTGAATTTATGTAACTGAGAGGGTAAAAGATATGAAGAAAGACTAGAGGAACATAGAGATGGTTAAGTCAATTACTATCCTCCTTTGTACTACCCTACGGCCCCACCCTCATCTCTCAAATCAATCACTATTTTCTTTTGGTTAAGTCAATTATTACCCTCCTCTATACTACCCTATGGCCCCACCCTCATCTCTCAAATCAATCACCATTTTCTTTTATATAGTATACATACAAATCCAATAACTCAACGTGATTCATTTGATATTTTACAGTGTCCAACCGGACCCACTCATGACCGTAAAATGTGCCAAATTCATTTGTTTTTTTAACTTTAGTAAATTAATAGACTTTTGTTTTCTTAGTGTTTGAGTGTGTGAACTGTGAAGTGTGTTTGTGTTTTCTTAGTTAAGAAAAAGAAATCAACAATAATTATGTAACAAAGTTTGCTACTTGAATGTTCATTATAAATTTAAAGTTATTATTAGAAACACCATTAAATCCATTCTTTGCACTCTCAAAAAGGTTATCACCTTCTAATTGTGTCAACCAAATTTAAATAACTCACTACAACTAGATTCTTTCCACTTCTATTACAGTTTTATTCAATTATTGTTATTTTTGGGAAGTATGGAGACATGCTTTTGCCATCTCCAAAATTGTTCAACTTGGCACTGCTCTGCATAAGCAGCAAATGAATCACAGTGACCAGCACCACTCTTAGAGCTATCCACAAGGTTATGTCGCCAACACAAAAAGAAATAATTCTTAAATACACACTAGGAAGTTCTTCTGAAAGGACATGAAGGAGTTAGATTTCTAGATATTAAATAATGAACTTAATATAATCTAAAAGACTAAAACTGACAGTTTCAATGGCAAGTTTAGGATGTGTTTCGAACCACTTTGGGATTAACACTAGACAAAGTCTTGTTTATGACCTTCAAAATGGGGTTACCACCAACCTGTGATCAAAGTATATAAATAGAAAACATTACTTTTATTGAAATTACTGGATCTATTCTAATTGTACCAAAATAAACATTTGGCTCAAATACACTACAGTACAACACCCTCTTTAAGTTCGGGTTACTTCTAAATCGGTCCCTTGACTTTCAAAACTTACAATTTACACCCTTGACTATTATATCTAGCCGTTAACTCACCCAAAAATGTCATTGTTTGGAGAGAAATTGACATTGTTGTAATCGTCGATGGTATAAATTGCAAATTTTGAAAGTCGATGGACCAATTTAAAAGTGGTCCCAAACTTAGTTGCAAAGTGTATTTTAGCCTAAATATTTCTCCATACTAAAGCAAACTCTGAGCAACATAAGGCATCTACTCCTAAATGACTAAATCAGATTCTAGACCATTGATGTATTAATATTCATTAAATGGCAAAAATATTGCATTTTATTTTTATTCTAGAATTTACTAATTTAGTGATTAAAGATCTTTAAATGCTTCTAAGCAAATTTGAGAAAATTGAAGAAGAAAAGCATCAGCATAAAAGACAAATTGAGTGTGTTTCTTCATTCAAATAGTTTATTCTAGTGGCGGTCAAGATCAAGTCAAATAAGATCAATATATATATATATATATATATCTGGGCATTCACCACAATTACCTTAGAGCTAGCCAACATAATGTCATTACATCGAACAATATGAAGCAGTAGATTTTCACCTCTTATCACATACAAATCCTGGGCTCATTGGACTTCACTAATGACAACAGAAAAGCCATGCATAATTGAAGGAACCAAGAATCAACTCTAAAGAGAGGAGGGCTGAAAGGACAATTGATTCAATAGCACTAATAAGAGTAAAAAATAGTCGTGGGGCAGGTTTGAAAGGTAAATACAATAGCAGAACAGATTTGACAACAACACCTAACGTAAGATAAATAAAAATTGTACTAATAATTCATTAAACATTAGTTACTTCCTCAAATGAAAATAAAAATAGCAAAACGTCATGTACCTAGCTATATCCATCTCAGTGTGCTTATAGCTTGGTGTCTTTTCAGCAAAATCATATTTTTCTCAAATTTTTTCAACGAGATCTCTACTAATCACACCAGCAGGTTCAATACAACACAGATTTCATTAAAATTGTAACACAAATTAAATTTAAAATGCAACATTAAACAAAAACACCAGGAGTGATTAATCATTCTAAATTGAATACTATACAAAAATACCTGATTGTAACATGCAATAAACAGTAATCAACAATTTATAACAGTGAGTTTAATAATCTTGTGCAATGAAAATAGCAACCAAACTATTTACAATAATCTTGAATAATTAATCTTATTATAACCATTAAGCCAATGATAAGAAATATGTTGATGCATAGAGAGCAGAGAGAGAGTCAAATAATTTAGAATCAATTATTGAACAGCACATTAGCTTCAAGTTTTGTGGGGTGTTTTTTTTAATGCAGTGTTTACCTGCTCTACATATTTTATTTCTTTTTCCCTATAAAACTGGCATCGTATTTCCTACATATCATACCGCTATAAGACCTTTTTCCTACAAGTAGTCAAGTATGAATGTCGTAGGACAAATTGGAGAACTTGTCTAAGTGTGGTAGTGGTGGGTTAATGTTTAAGAGGATTTGTGGAGGGGTTGTAAGAAAGATGGAAAAGAGAGAAATTTAGAGTGTTTAGGGGCTGTATGAACAGTATCCGTGAACAGTAGCATAAGAAAGAGAAAAAGAGAAGAGAGAAGAGAGGAGGAAGAAGAAAACCAAGGCCAATGTGCCTCAATAATAAAAACACTCAATAATTCTATTAATCAACACTAACTCGTTTGAGTACAATAAAACACTTATAGAGACCCTACTCTTTTTTTTTTTTTTTTTTTGGGTTTCCCAAAGTGTATCCTCAAAGCTTTCAACCAGAGACTATTCACTATTCGCGACGGGTGGACCCTAATTGGGTAAATCGCTGGCCCAAGGAGTTTTTTCAAAGTGCAGATACTCGGACTCGAACTGGGGAGCACACCCAATTGAGCCTAGGACAAGCACTTTGAGACCAAGAGCCCAACCACTCGGCCAACCCACCTAGGTTGAGACCCTACTCTTAACTTCTCCTAGTAGAACTAGAATTCTACTTAGACTAGTAAACCAAATCCTAATTGAATTTGACCAAAGCCCACATATAAAGACCCATAAAACAAATAAGACTCACTTATTAATAAAAGAAAAACCAAGGCTCATTACTATGGCCCAAACCCAACATGGTATCTAATTCCAAGTCGTTAGTTTAAATTTTTATTTTTGTTATTTTAAGTAGTTTAACACCATTAAAGTTAGGTTAATGGATTGTTGAAAATCCATTATTTTAGGGATTTTGTTAGTGAATCGATGACATGACATAATCTATACCATTTACTTTTTAAAAGAAAAAATCAAGATTTATGGAACTCTATGTAATGGAGTACCCTAAGAATTTTAGAGGATCTTGATCCATGTGTCAAATAATTACAGAAAATAAAATAAAATAAAATAAAAAGGAATCTATATAATTAGCAATGGAAATACTAGTAGTGAATCCCCAACCGCGAGACCAATCAAACAACAAGCTTGCAAAATACTCAAGAATCTGACTCTCAAAACTCTCCATATCCTCGAAAACACGTCGATTACACTCTAGCCAAACTCTCCACATCAAGCACAAAGGGACCAAATTCCAAACATCTGAGGAATGCTTACCGAATCAATTCAGTCAACCAAACAAAAGATCTACCAACCAACCCGGTAACAGCCACTGAATCCTACAGGAGCGGAAAACAAAATTTCACAACTCTACCACTCTTGGGAAATGTAAGCAAAAGATGGTCCATCGTTTCCCCTTTGCACTTACATATAGTCCAATAATAAGTGTATGATAATTAATTACATAATTAATATTTTATTTTGATTTTTTAGAGTTAAGGGTATTTTCCTAATTCCATACATGTCTATTGTGGGTCATAGTTATGGCTCTTAGGTTCTATTTTATTAAAAAGCAGGCCCGGCCCTGGGGTTAGCCCCGCAAGACATGGGGCTTGGACAACCCCCCTCATAGGGCATTCACAGGGCAACCACACGGATCTATTGTGGGTCATAGTTATGGCTCTTACGTTCTATTTTATTAAAAAGCAGGCCCGGCCCTGGGGTTAGCCCCGCAAGACATGGGGCTTGGACAACCCCCCTCATAGGGCATTCACAGGGCAACCACACGGGAAAAAAAATATACAGCAAAAAAAGAAAAAAAGAGAGGCTTATGCAATAGATCTATACCAACAACAAAGCCAGCTTATGACCACCCTATAAAAAATAAAAAAAAAATAAAAAGTCCAACTGGCTTTTCCGGCACTGGTGCTCCCTTTGCTAGTTGTAGTTGTAGCTCTCGGCCGGTATTTTCCTCTCTCTCTCTCTCTTTGATTTGAATTTAAAACTAAAAGTGGAGTAGCCTTATTGCTTTAGCTGAATTTATGTAACTGAGAGGGTAAAAGATATGAAGAAAGACCAGAGGAACATAGAGATGGTTAAGTCAATTACTACCCTCCTCTGTACTACCCTACGGCCCCACCTTCATCTCTCAAATCAATCACCATTTTCTTTTGGTTAAGTCAATTACTAACCTCCTCTGTACTACCCTACGGCCCCACCCTCATCTCTCAAATCAATCACCATTTTCTTTTGTATAGTATACATACAAATCCAATAACTCAACGTGATTCATTTGATATTTTACAGTGTCCAACCAGACCCACTCATGACTGTAAAATGTGCCAAATTCATTTGTTTTTTTAACTTTAGTAAATTAATAGCCTTTTGTTTTCTTAGTGTTTGAGTGTGTGAACTGTGAAGTGTGTTTGTGTGTTTGTGTGTTTTGTTTCTTATTTGTGGTCCAATGATAGTCTTTTGTTAGTTTCATTAGTGTAGAAAAATGAAAGGAAAAAATTAAAAAATGTTGAATTTTATATTTTATGATCAATTAATTTTATTTTACGAACATTTTTTTTCTTTTAATATTTTATGAACATTTTTTTTTTCTAATAAATATATTATTATTCAAACTATAAAGCACAATATTACCTTAATTTTGCTTCTCTCTCTCTTTTAAACTTTTATGTATATTTTTTAATATTTAATAATAAGTAGGCAACTAAAATTTAGACGGGCTTGGGCAACCTAAACCTCGGGGCCGGCCCTGTTAATAAGTAAGTCTTGTTTGGTTCATGGGTCTTCAAGTGTGGCTTTATTCCAATTTAATTAGAAAGTTTGTTTATTAGTCAAAAGTTAGAAAAGTTCTCATCTAAAGTATATTTAAATACGTCATTGTACTCAAATAAGAGAAGTGCTGATTATATTAGCAAAACAAAAAAGAAGAGATGATTAGTACAAAATTTGAGTGTATGGGGTATTAAAGCATGTTGGCTTCACTGTGTTCTTCCTTCTCTTTTATCTTTTTCATTGGTGCACTGTTATTATTCATGTATACTATTTACAGCACTGTTTAACTATCATTCACAGCCAATGGACAGATTGAAGAATAGGTTTGGTAATTTCTAGATTTTCTAGAATAGTCTATAATAGGTCTTACCAAAGGCTCATGAGTCTTATTTTATGCTATAGTTTCTTTTCTATTTTATGCTATAGTTTCTTTTCTATTTTGTTAAAGTAGGAAAATTTTATTTAGAAGTCATGCTCTTTCTTTTTGATAACTAGGAGTGTTACTCTTTCTAGGAATATCATTGGTAATAATCTATCCAAGAAATTTATGTAATCAATCAAACTGATAGAAAGATCGAATTTCATAAATTCCCATAGCATGTTAAGGTTCGAGTGTGATTTTCTTCTCCCACCTAAGAATGATAGCTTAGGAAACTTCGTGTGATTGCTTAAGATTTAGATTTCTTTATTTCTCATTCAACTAATTATGTCGTAGTGGGTTGTTCTAAAGGTCACGAGTCTTATTTTATGTTTTGAGTCCTCCTCTATCTGGTTTAAAAGTTATTAATTACTTTTCGTTAATATTAAAAGCCCTAGTTCCTTCAATGAGTAGTAATGGAAAATAGCTTGTAACAGAATCTCTGTGTATTCAATGAAAGATAGATATAGAAAGATTGAAAATAAGAAGCTTTAAGGGTGTGTGGTTGTATTTGCCTTCCTAAGTGTGATTACTAAGGAAACCTATTTGTGACTGACTAGGGTTTAGCTTTCTTGGTTTCTCATTCTATTTGTTGTTTAACCACAAACAACCATCCAAGTCATTCATGATCCAATCTATTTTTTTATTACTCAACCTACCTAAGCCCTTAAACATCAAACCCTATTCAAGAACCTTTAAATATCTAATCAAGAACCCTTATTTAGTGGGTACTGCCTGTGTCCACCAGAATGATTACTCCTTGACCCTTTATTTTCCCCAAGAGACTTATAGTCCTAGGGCTTGGACCTCCTATCAGGGTATAGACAGAGATTTATGGGTATTTTGCAAGAGCTGCAATCTGTTACTTCCCCATCTTCTATTTCCTCTAGTTCCACCCCTTGTTTCCCTACATGAAGGAATGGAATGCCCTCCATGAGGAACAACTTGGGAGTCTTGCATTATGGCCTACATGCCACTTGTCATCACAATTTTTCCTTCTTTCCTCCGTTTGTGCATGAGATATCTTCTAATGTGAATTTTGGAATTGGATCTGGTTTAGGCAAGCCTATGATGGAAAGTTTCCCTTGATCAAAGGTTGGCTTTATGGGTTTCTTGCTGCTAATAACATACTCCAATTGGATCTTGGCAATCCAAAGGCTTGGTTGAGAGTTGAAGAATTCAACATCCTCATAGGCAACCTTATTTCATCTTTCAATCCACTCTAGAAGCAACTGAGTTTATGCCCTTTACACAACCCCTTTAACATGTTGGACAAGGCCTTAAATTTGGCCTTGTCTAAAACCACACTCAAGGTCTACTAAGCTTGGTGAGACTCTCCATTGGATCATATCATGGAATGTGGGTCCAAACCTAGTTTGCAATACCTTCGTCATTCACTCATTCCTAATTGTAAAAAGAATCCTCAGCATCTTGGAACCAGATTAAAGCCTCACCCTCCATGTGATAAGACGCCATCAAAAATCTTCTCATGGCTTGGAACTTGGTAGTACTTGAAGTATTGATTGGCCTTGTAGATCCACCACGAGGTGTTCTCACCACCAAACTTTGGGAGGTCTAACTTCATAACCCTAGGGAGGTTGATCATGCCTTTGCTGTATGCCACTGCTTCCACCTCCGCATGGTGCTCTTAAGCCCTTGGCGGCCTCGGTGATTTGGGCAAACCTATTGAGCCAAAATCTCAATAAACCTCTGTTGGTTTTCTTGTTACTTCATGCCAGCAAAGGACTCAATCAATTGTGAGAATCCTATACCAATTGTAATGAACTTGCTATGCTACAAGGATGGGAATGAGGATGATTGGTTTTGGTTAAGGAAATGATGTATGAATTAAAGGATATCTGACTCACTCGAGATGGTCACCCTCCAAAGAAGAAGAAAGGGAATTAAAAAGAGAGCCTAGAAAGAAAGTAGAGAAATTTGCATCAAGGCTCATAATGAGAATTTTTTACATGGTTCATAGTATTTATACTAGAATTTTTCAAGGCAAACATCAAGAAAAGCTCCAGATTGGCTCTTTAACCAACTAACTACTTGTACAACAACTTGTAAAAACTAGTTGTTCTTGGCTTGTTTTGCTCCTTGCTCTTGAGTCTTATCACATGTCAGGTCATCCACACGTGTAGCATGCATTATTAGGCCATCTAGGATGATCTTGGTCTCGATTGCAATCGAGGCTCACTACCATTGTCATCATAGTATGAATTAAGCAACAAAAGAAAGAAAACTCAATGTTAAGCTTTTAATCCTATGTTCTCCATTCAAGAAGCCAACAATTATACTACTTCACATTTCAAAACTCCATGTTGAGTTTTCCCCAATCAATGGAGATTGATGCAGACAATAAAGAGTTCAAGGATAAACAACATTAAATACTAAAAGATTAAAAAAGTATGGTCTAGTTTCAATGTGGGGCTGTCTTGACACCTTTCATATGCCACTCTAGTTATGATTGAATCTTAGTGATAAATTTCTTTAGATTTAGAAAGTTGATGGTTCAGTTTCAATAAAGTTTCACTAAAATAGGTGAAGTTTGGTAATTTCTAGATTTTCTAGAATATGTTGTACAAGGGGGTTCTAAAGGCTCATGAGCATTATTTTATATTTTGAGTCATTTTCCTATTTGGTTTAGAAGTTCTTAATTATTTCCTGTTATTATTAGGAATTCTAGTCTTTCTAAGAAAAGGTTACGTAGAAATCCACGTCCTTCTAGGAGTAGTAGTGGTAATAGCCAACAAAAGAGTCTTTATGCTCTCAATAAAAGACAAATATAAAGAGATTGAATTTAATAAATTCTATTAGTTTTTTTATCAAAAAAAAAAAAATCTGGTAGTTTATTTTAAGCTTCAGGGGTGTGATTGCCTTCTCCTTCCTAAGTGTGATTACTTAGGAAACCTAGGTTCGATTGTTTAGCATTTAACTTTCTTTGTTTCTCGTTCTTTTCATAGTTTAACCTCAAACAGCCATTGAAGTTATTCAAGATCCATTCATGTTTAATTACTCAACCTACCTAAACCCTTTAAGTATCAAACTCTATTCAAGAACTCTTCGATATCTCAACAAGAACCCTAATTTAGTGTTGAATTCCTAAAGATCTTCCATCAAAATTGGTATCAAAGCCCATTAAGGTTATATGTGTGTGTGTATATATTCTTTGCTTCCATATAGGTACTATAGATCTAAACTTGTGAGTATTCTATATTTTGAATTTGTCTACGTAAGAGATCAAAACCACCTGCTAGCTCAGATGCCCAATAACATGTATATAGACCCAAGAAAATCGTTTGTAGTTGGAAATTGCATGACAACGAGAAAGAGCACGCATGTACACAATCATGTCCCTTTCATGAATGCTGACAAGCGTGCTCTCTCTCGTTGTCAACCAATTACATGTCAAATCCTGAAGACTATCTGCAAAGAGAAAAGAGAGATCATATAATGGCAATGCTTCAAAGAATGACTAGAGACGAAATAAATGCAACTACTATGGCATTTTTACCAATAAGAAAGATGAGGGACAAAAGAGATATCTACTCTGAAAACAAATAGACATAATTTCAAAAGCATTTAAAAAAAAAAAAAAAAAAATGCTTTCTTTATGTGGACAGCCCCATTAGTTAAAATTCTAA
This sequence comes from Fagus sylvatica, assembly GCA_907173295.1. Classification (NCBI taxonomy): domain Eukaryota; kingdom Viridiplantae; phylum Streptophyta; class Magnoliopsida; order Fagales; family Fagaceae; genus Fagus; species Fagus sylvatica. The sequence continues at coordinate 2,548,432 of OU015766.1, forward strand.
CTACGGATAACTTAAGAAAACGTCAACTTGTAGTGGTGGGTTGGTGCTATGAGTAAGAAGAGTGGAAAAACCAAGGATAATGTCCTTGTCCATTGCAGGTGGCTATAGAATTATGGGACAATATATTATGGGTTATGCCCGAAAAGGAAGAGAGTTGTTAGCGTGTTGGAAAGGACAGTTTGGTCGACATCAAAATAGATGCATTTAGGAGGCAATCCCCTTATGTGTCATGTGGTGTTTTTGAAGAGAGAAATGCCCAAAGCTTTGAAGGTTGTGAGAAATTGGTTTTGGTTTTGAAGATAGTCATGTTGAAGACTTCATATGATTGGATGGTGGCTACTGTGCCTTTTTTAATTAAAATAGTAATGGAAGTGGAAGGATAAAGTTTGGCTACAAACCAATTTGTAGCCAGCTTTCTACAACCCACTACGTGACAACTAATAAGATCATCCACGTGTATTTTAGTCACATGACCTATTTAATAAGTCATGTGACTTCTTTAAATAAGACATGTGGTTGGTCTTATAAGCTATCACGCAATAGCTTCTAACAAACGGGTTACATACCAGTTTGTAGCCAAACCTTGTCCGAAGTGGAATGAGTATCAAGCAACATGAACTAGAGACCATACATCTAAAAAAATAAAATACTATGGAACATCTATGATTACATGATAACCCATACAAGCTTTCTTTTATTTAATTACTACAAGTTGATTTCACATTTAACCCTAAAATACTTGTAACTTGACCAACCAAAGAGAAAGTTAATTGAGCTCTACACTACTTGTGACATAAACCTTTAGAATTGCTTGAATCTTAAAAGAAAAGAAAAAAAAAAATCATTTTGAAGTTGTTGTTTTATGCACATTAGTAGATTTGATTGAAATTTTCTGAATTTTGGCACAATTTTTCTTTCTTTGTTTAGAAAATTAGGTAGAAAGGTTGGGGTTTTTCTATCAATTAATTTCTAAAGGTAATCTTTGATTTCTATTTAGCCAATTAGGCAGCTATTAACATGGAAGCCTAGGAATGGGGAGACTTAAGCTACTACAATAAGAAAGAGTGCAAGTAATATTGTTTAAACATTATTTGACTTTGATTTGATCAAATTGTGAGTGATCTAAATTGAAGTTTGAAGCAATTTTCTTTTGAGTTCTCCTTTCCCCTTAATAAACTTCCAAAACCCTAAGCCTGCAAATTTTACAACCTATAGCAACTAATTAACTCTTTAAACCCGGTCATAAAGTATAACTTTCTTTTCAGCAACCTATTCACTTAAGGCCAGCTACTTCTTTCAAGTTTGCCATCCAACCTTAGCCAATTTACAAAATCCAAGCATCCCACTCCCTAAATGTATTAATATCCTAGCTTACCTGGTTTTCTTTTAACCTATTTTAAATTTCCACTTCAAAGTTTGAAAGATTGAAACTTCTGCTTGGAGGATCATAATTAAACTAAGCACCTGTTACTCTAAGACTCTATCCCAAGCTAGTATTCCATTCACAACAACAAGATCCTTCTAACACTAAGCCAACAAACATGTACAAAGAAGTATCACACGCAATGAAACCCTCAAACCTCAACCGAAACCCTTAAAGCTCCAAACTACATATCAAACACTAAACCTCTAATATGACCAAAACTGCCCAAAATATAAATGAGCAGAAAAGATTAGACTCCATTTGAACCGATTACAAGCCTCTAACTAAAGTAAATCATGACAAAAGACCAACCAAAACCTGTGAAACCTGGTAGAAAAACGAAACCAGAAATCCCAGAATCTTTCCAGTATAAAGCTTAAAACAATAAATCCTAACCGAATAAGGACCAATTAATTCCAAGAACAGCATATTAAGCTCAAAAAACAAGCTATAAAATTATACCCAAGTTTAGAAACAACAAAAAAATGTTTGTGAATAAACAAATAGAGAGATTCAAAAGACAAACCAAAGCAAATTACATCATAAAAACTGACCTTTTCAAGGGAAGATTCCTGAGCTAATCCTTCTTTCTCCATAATAACATATGCAAATAGCTCCCTTGGGTTCCTCAACCCCAACAATTTTGGAAACAAAAACGACCCAACAAAAAAAAAAAAAAAACTAGAAGAAATCCAAAAAAACCCTTTAAACTTAAAGCAAATAAGGTCTGAAAGACAAGTTAGGATAGAACAATAGAATTTATATTAAAAATCCTAAACATAAACCCCAACGTAAAGAAAATAGAGAAAAAGAGAGATTCAAATAGCTATAGAAGAATATTAGCAAAAACAACCTTTTATATACGACCATATATACCAGATCTAGAAGCATAAACCCAAACCAATCAAAAACTAGGTTCCAAAGAAGAAGAAGAGGAAAGCAAAGTAGCAAAGGGCACGAGAAGAAGATGAGAATACAAAGCGGAGTAGTTTCTAGAGAGTGACAGAGAGGGACGATACTGAATGCAAGGAGGTTCCAGAGTTTGTTTGGGACCGAAGTACAATAATGGAATTTGCTTGGGACCGAAGTACAATAATGGTTTAGTCCTTTGGAATCTAAACAGTTCTATATTCATCCACACGCTCTACGAGGACACAAAAACCCTAAATTATAACATTTTTAAAAAAAAAATTATGTTATTTTTCGAACTATGAATTTAATTTAATTTTTAATAGTTAGAATAGGATTTAAATTTATGTCTGTTTCATGATGATTGTTATTTTTAGAGATAATTACAGTAAACTCCCTGTAGTTAGGCCGAGTTTTACTTTACCCACCTGTAGTTTGAAAAGTGTCACTTTACCCACTTGTAGTTAAAACCCTTAGAAGACATAACTCACCTTGTCTATTTCCGTTAATAAAAACATAAAATATTCAAAATTTTGGATCAAATTACATGTTAAAACAAAAAAATTTCCAGAAATTGAAGAACATCTTAGAGCATTCTCATTCGATGCACACCCTTAGCAAAAATAGATAATATTGTTCACAAAAAATCACAAAAACACACCCACACCCTAACTCTCTCCTCTACTCTCACTCTCGGGTCTCTCTCATTTCTCTCTACTCTGTTGTCTCTCTCACTCTCTTTTATTGTCGGTGAAAGAAAATACCAAAAATTGCTCCGACAATTACGGTGACTAGGTTTGGGTGTTGTGGGGCTTTGGGCGGTGTGGCTGGGTTTGCGTTGCTTTGCGTTTTGGGTTTGTGATGGCTGGGTTTCGATTTTGTGGCAAGTATATATGATGGTAGGTTTTGGTTTTGCGGTGGTTTTGATGGTGGCTTTGGTTTTGTAGTGGGTCTGATGGATGGTTTGAGTTTTGTGGAGGGTTTCAAATTTGAATGTGGGTTTTTGTTTTTGGGTTTGATGGTTGTTTTGATTTTACAGTGGTGGGTTTGATGAAGTCCAAGTATGTATTTTCGTTCAGTTTCAAACAATAAGGCACGGCTTGCCAATTTGCTTGAATATTTCGGCATTGCCAAAGTGCATGAAGAGCACTTTCCACCATGTTGTTACAACTGGTACATCTGGGATCTTTGAGAACGAGTATATGGTGCAAGTTTCTTTGCGTTGGTAGAGAGTCGTGACATGATCACCATAAGAAATGACAGACCTTTGACGGTACCTACAGAGACCATATATTGTTCCAGACTTGTGTCAATATGAAAGTGTAAGAGGTTCTTGGATCTTCTTGGTGACTTTCATTCAGGAGAAAATGGTACCCACTTCGAACCGTATAAACACCGTGTTTTGTTCCTCCCCGTACAAGGGTATCATTGTGGTCTCAAGTACTTAGAGGGATTCCAATGATTGCTTCTACTTCGTGGGATAGAAAAGTATCCTTGATAATCCCTGTCTTCCATGTTCTCGACTGGTTATCTATGAGGTGCGCCACATCTGATAATGAAGGGTTCGACAGGACTAGTGAACAAATTGAGTGGTGATTCGTCATTGGCAACCATCGGTCACCCCATATCCGTATGTTTAAGCTCGTACCAACTCTCCAAACCGCCCGCTTCCTTATGAGATCTCTTGCACCCATGATTCTTTTCCATGCATATGACCCTCGTGCATTTGATTGAGCCTCCAAAATTGAGCAACGTGGGAAATATTTTGATTTAAACACCTCGTAAAAAAGTGAGGATGTGTCATGCATTAAACGTCAAACCTGTTTTGCAAGGAGTGCTTTATTGAAGAAACCCAATTCCCTCATGCCAATTCCGCCATTCTTTTTTATTTGCATAGAGTACCCCAAGGCAACCAATGCATCTTGCCCCTTTCCCCTCCTTGTTCCCATCAGAATCTCTGAATCAAAACTTCAATTTTCTTAATCAAGCAATTTGGAAGACGGAAGCAACTCATGGCATAGGTGGGAATTGTTTGGGCCACTGATTTTATGAGAATGTCCTTGCCTGCTTGTGAAATTAATTTCTCCTTCCATCATTTTAGTTTGCTCCAAACCTTCTCTTTAATTTGAGAAAAACTTGAGTACTTTGTTCAGCAAATAAATGAGGGGACATCAAGATATCGCTCGTATTGTTTGATTGCCGGCACATTTAACATATTTTGAATATTTTCCTAGACTTGTAACTTTTTTTTTTAGGGGATGGACTTGTAACTTGGGTGTGTGTTACGAGCACTTCCATGCTTTCCACCTGAGAGTTATTAGTTTTTTGCCATGTGGCCATCCCTGAGGCCCTTATGTAGCATGCTGGGTTCACAGTTAGGGTGAGCATGGTTTGGATGCTGAGTAAGGTCAATTATTTGGATGGTAAGTAGAGTAGGTTAGCATTTGCTTGATCTATCTTAACCATATTCTTCTTGGGTTGGTTTATCCCCGTCAAATTCATTAGTTTTCTTAAATAAATAAAAATTGATCACAAAATTTTGACTCTTTCCATCTCATTATTGTGAAGAATGAATATTAAAAAAATTAAAAAATAAAGTTTTGAAATATTATTTCTTAATTTTTTTTTATTAATGTTTTATTTACATATGTAGTGCACCCGTTTGTTTAAATTAATAAATTGACTTTAAAAAAAAAAAAAAATTATTGAGATAAATTGACTTTATTCAAGTAGAGCTTTAAAAAAAGGAGATTGAGACGTTGATGTTGTTATTGAAGTACCATTGCTGATGATATCTCAGCTCATTATCTTAACTTTTTGGAGTGTACTGGAATATGAATGTGCCACCCAGCTATGCAACCTCTTTTGAGTTCTGACATCACATCACTAATCAGTTTTTGGTTGATTAATTTAATTTGTTGCCAGACGATGCCCACTTCTCCAGACGAACTTGTCCTAAGTACTCAATCCATAAATTATTAGCATCCAAACCAGGGTACACAGTTAGTACACCTTACATTTTATTTTATTTTTGGTACAAGGAAACCCATATCTTCAAGACTCAGATTCCTTTAAAAAAAACACTTCTCCCAAAATTAAAGTGGCTCTTTTAAGTCAAGTCACTCATCTTTCCTTCTATTTATTATATTTTTGGCTTTGAGTCATTCAATGTTCAAAATGGGATTGATGGTATTAGCTAAAATGCAAAGTGTTCTACATTTTTCACACCCTGAATTTCTTAGATATTTAAAGGTTAAAAAAAATATTATTGTTCATATCTTCATGAAATGTTTATTACTTTACATCTCAACTTATTTAATGAATAACATTTTAGAGATATCTTGGAGGCTTGATTTAGAGATGTGTGTCTTGTTTTTGTTTAATGAAATTCTCTTGTTCTTTACCCAAAAACAAATTTTCTCTCTCTTATTCATTACATTTGCAAATTACAAGTTTACAACTATTGATCAGAGTAAAAAAAAAACCCTACAAAATCAACACCAAGCCGTTGATGGGCCATTTTCCACGACTCTAAAGAACACCATTTGGTAAGCACAAATGCTGGAGGGGTAGAAGTAACTAGTCCAAAATAGGCCCAACGAAGATTTTAAGTTGGAATTGTGAGGGTGTGGGAATCCCTTGACAATCAATCATTCAAGGAGCTCATAAAATTTCATTCCCCAGATCTAGATGTATCAGAAAATAATATTGAAAAAAAAAAAAAAAAAAAAGAGTTGCAGACAAAGAAGACCGGAGATTGATGGGCATATATCCAAGCAGAGATGATAAAAAAAACGTGAAGAGCTTTGGGAAAATATAGAGAGGGTGGCAGGGAGGCATAACTCATTAATAAAACATTGTGACCATAACTTTGTCATACACAATTTAGGCAACAAAAAAAAAAAAACTTTGTCATACACAATTACCAAAAATAAACTTTGTCATCACTATATGGGCTTAAAAGATGTGCTCCTTTTCACACCAGCACCACTAAATCGTAGTCCATTCCACCTACTCGTACGAAACATCTTCTTTGATCAAACCTTTATCAAATGATTCTATCAAAACTTTATAGGATGATTATGGTATAGCACTCATAAATAATGCCACTTGGGTATTCGGCCCAGTGGTAATCCCTTCCCAAAAAGCCCCCCTCTATGAGGGTATGGGTTTGATCCCCGGGATCTTCAAAATATACGTGTGTGTGTGAGTTTAGATTAGAATTTCTATCATATCTCAAAAAAAAAAAAAAAATCTTAAATAATCAAAGGAAAAAAACAAGAAGCTCATTCAAATGCCACACAAGATAGGATGAACACTCCTTCAAATGTCACAAAACCAACGAAATGAAGCTGAGTTAAATGAACTCAATTTAAATATTTGAGTGTTCATCTATATATCTATATTATAATGTAATAGTAATGTACAAAAAAATTATACAAAATATGATTTTTTTTTAATGTTTTTTTTTCTTCCTAAATATGAAATTTGATAATTAGGATAGTTATTAATAGACACTTATTATGACTGTGCTTGTATATTAAAAGAAAATTATTCAGTAGTCATAAACTATAAATAAATATGTAATTCTCCTTTTTACAAAGTAGTGAGTCCTACCATGAATTTAATTAGTCAAACTCACTATTCATCAAAGAGAGGGACATGGCCAGCCCTGGGAATTATGAGGCCTAGGGCAGTTGAAAAAAATGAGGCCCTTCTTTAAAAATAATAATAAAAAAAAAATCATTGAAAAATTACTCTACATACGGTTTTGCTACAAAATTACAAATTAAACTTTTATATTCAATATTTTCTAACAAAACTTGTTCAATAGATAATATGGCTAATCCATTTAATCTTTCTTGTGACATAGATGATCGCAAGTATGATTTTTATAATTTTAACTTTGAAAACTTCCTTCAAGGGATGCGACTGTAACAAGTATAGTCAATAATATTCTATATGCAATAGATGCATTTGGAACAATTCAATTCTTTGATAAAATTAAGTAGATATGTCGCTGTCTTTTTTTTTTTTGTTGGTAAAATCTCTTGTAAGAATTTTAATTCTGAAAATAAATTAAAACCATCAAAATCAAAAAAAATTATCAGGTTTTAAAAAACCTTCAAAATTAATATAATACTTTTTCAAATTATCATAATTTAGTGAAGTTAGCTTTTTCACATCAAATAAATACAAAAAATTGTTCTCATACATAATTGGGTTAGAAAAATAAATTATTATTGGGCTTAATTTAAAGGCTTATTTTAAATATATATAGTGAGGCCTTTTAATAAAGGTCTCAAAAATTTTTGGGATGAGGCTTAATTTTGAGATGAGGCCTAGGAGGGTCTCCCACCTCGCCCCTGTCGAGGGCCACCCCTAGAGGAGGACTATGCATTTATTTGTAGTCCTGAACTACTAAATAATCACTCGTATATTGAACTATCTAATCCATCATTCAAAGAAAATATGACTATAAATATAGAAGGTTGAATTGTTATAGAAGTCTAAACTTAATTTTATATATATATCAGCAGGCAATTTTACTTTTGGCACAAAAGCAAGCAAGTAAGTTTCAAGATGCTCAATTCAAGAAATTCCTAACATAATGAAGACAAAAGAAGACTCCTTTTGACAAGTTCGAAGACAAACTTACTTTCGGTGCAAGTCCAAACAAATCTACTTTCGGTGCAAGAGATAAGTTCAAAGAAAGGTTCCAAGTCAGATTCCAGACAAGTTTTATTTTAAGAAGATTGACAAGACTAAAAGCAACAAGATTCCTGACAAGATTACTTTCCGGCAAGAGATCAAGACAAATTTCTTCTGATTGCCTCAAGATTGCTCTTTTAAGTTACCAAGACTACTGTTTAAATGTCCCAGTTAAATTATTATTTCACTATTTATTTAACTTTTTCAAGTTCTATTTAAGCTATCCTTCTGGCTTGTAGAAGGCAGGACCTAATACACGATCTAAGTTTACAACTTCTCTTTCCTTTAGAAAAGTCAAAAGCAAACCTTGTAAACTATCTCCTCCCTTTCCAGAAAAAAAAACCTTCTCTTGTATCTCTCAAGTTATTTCCCAAGACATCTCTGTAAGTTTTCAAAGTTTATCAAATGAATTCCATTTCAATCAAATGTTTTCAGATTTTATCATTGTTACTATAATTTTATTTGCAGCATATCTATTCCATACTGCCTTTACTCTGTCAATTTCTAGCAATTTCATCTTTATCATACTGTTAATCTATTCCTGGTTGTCATTATGGTATTAGAGCCAAGTGTCTTCTTATGTATGTTCATTGCTAGATTTGCCTATTCCAAGCTTTTTTGTGTTTGAGTAGTGACTGCGTGCAAGTCCATGAGCTGTCTACAAGAGGGAATGGTAAGGCCGTTGGTAAGCCCGTGTTTAGCCGAGGGTAGGTGTGTTTAGGGTGTTCCAAGCAGTTCCAGTAGAAGTCTCATAGAAGTTTCACAGTTCCTACAATAGCTCAAAAATCTTTAGAATTGGTAAGTTTAAAAATGAATAATCTTAGAAGTTCTAGCTCTAGATCTCAGATGTCTTCCAAAAGTGATAATACAGTTAATAAGAAGAAGTTAGCGTAGTTAGTCCAGAGAAAAATTGGCAAGATTGGAATTTACCTTCAGTTCCACAAAATAAAATTTACAAAAAAACAACTTTTTCAAATATCTCATTTATCTCAAATTATACAATAAAAGCTGTAGAAAGAACTTACTCTTTAAAACAAAGTTTTGAAACAATTCAATTACTCAATGAAAAAGAGATAGACAAAAACAAAGATAACTTTTCATTTATTCATATTGGTTTAGTTCAAGTTGCGGTCAAACCTCTAACAAGACAAGGATTAAATACAAGTGTTTTTCTAGGATTAAGAGATGGTAGATTTAAGATTTATCAAGATGCTTTATTAGGAATGGTAGAATCTTCTCTTTATAAAGGTCCAATTTATTTTAATTGTTATCCAAATTTTGCTGTATCTTTAATTGATGAAACTGTGTTACAAACTTTAGAATTAGACATAGAAACTTTAGGTTATAATATGTATGAAGGTGCACAACCCTTAGTAATTGTTTATAGAATATATTACAAGTTGATGAAAACTACTTTAGAACCTCAAGCTTTAATGGAAAGTCCCAAAGGAAAAACTTTATTGTTACAAGCTAGTACAAAGGATTCCCATGTTAATATCCCCACACAAATTGATTGAAAAGATGTAAAATTACCCAATAAATGGCTACTAAGAAATATTGCCCAACCAACTCCCGTGCAAGTATTTTAGAAGATGACTTAGATTACATAGATCAACATCCAGATGGTACTGTTAGTATAAATTTCTAGCCCTTTAGAAAATCTATAAGTTCAAGTTCTTGCTTTGCTAGATATGGTAATCCCTACAAAGAAAAAGTAGTTTCACCACCAAGATGTAATTTTAGTAGGCTTAGATTGCAAGAAAATCCAAGAGTAGATGGTGATTTAAGACATAGCATAGATAGATTAGATAATTTAAGATTTGCTAAAGAAGAAGATAGATCACAAAAATTAGATTTAGATAAGATTAGGAAATCAAGTAATAACTCAAATTATACAAATCCAAATTTAGATGGAATAATTAAAGGTAACATAATAAATACTCCTTTTTACTCCACATCTTCACAAGTTTCTCCCATTTTTCACTCTACGTCCTCACAATTTCCTCAAAGAAGAACAAATTCCCCCACAAATTCTGATATGGGATTCTTTCCTCCTAATATGTATGATCCATAAATTAATATGATTAAAAAAACTTTTGAATTAAATAAAGAAAAATTAAGAAAAGATTTTATGTCCCCAAAATATGAAAATAGAAGAAAAGATTTTTTTGCAACTTTTTCAGAATTTTTAAGAAATTACATAAGAGAAAAATATTATGAGTTTATGAATGATATACAAACTGAAGTCAATTTCTTTAAATGGTTTGATCACTACTTTAAGCCAAAAATTTTAGCCGGTAGAAACACAAACACAAATTCCCTTCTACAAAAAGAAACTACACATAGATATAAAAACACCATCATAGGAGACAAGACTACAACCTACACTTCAAACCAAAACACCATCATAGGAAATAAGACCACAACTCACACTCCACCTAACATTCTACCATCAAACCCATTGACTAAGAAACATGCATGTGAAAATTCTGACTCTAGCCACCTTTTGACTCCAATACAACAAATCACCGACAATTCTACTACAAAACAAATCCTCGTGGCTATCAATAATACAAACCAACAAGACAATAAAGACTTAACTAAAAAACAAATGCAAACTATTAATAGAACAACACAAAATTGGTTAAAAGTTGAAAATAAAGAAGTTGTTCATGAAGAATTTCTCCCATATGAATCTATAATCATAAATCATCGAAACCATCAACTAATAGCCTCCCCCATAAAAAATGCAAGTTTAAGTGATGAAATCAAAAACTTTGAAAAAATTATTGAACAAAACAATTACTCAAATACATATCTCAAAATCATAGGTGCCAAACTTGATAGAATAGAAAACAAAATCCATCCCATTAAACCAACTACAAAATTAGATATTGAAAAACCCTTGTTCACACCTCATGAAATACCCCCAAAATTACGTGTTTCTTTTTAAAAAGATAATACTCACTTGTTAGAAGAAATCTCTAAAATATTACAAACTTTAGATATAACAAATATTGCTTCTTCCTCACAAAATAAGGAACTAACAAATCAATTAAAAAGAATTAATACTATAGATAAGATAAAACAAGATAGTCCAAAAATTGAAGAATATATTGAAAATTTACAAAATCAATTTAAAGATTTAAACATTAATAGAATTGCAAATGAAAGAGATTTTCATGGAAAGCCTTTAAGAAGCCGTATTACAAGAACAAGATATCCTGGAAATGTTTCAATTACAAGAAATTTTTACTCTAGACCAACTCCCCCAGATTTACAATTTGAAGAAAGAGAATTAACTATTAGAAATGCTTATAATGCTGAATCTTTATATGAATGGAATATTTATGGTATGTCACAGTATGAAATTTTAAATGAATTACATGAAATGCTTATGGTTTCAAATGTCTACAAGAGTAATAATAAAATTGATCATCAAATTGCAAATATAATTATTATAGGTTTTACTGGTCAATTAAAAGGATGGTGGGATAATACTTTAACAGATAGTGATAGAAATTGGTTAGCATATGCTTACAAAAGAACTCAAAATGGAACTCCCATAGTAGATGAAAATGGTTTACAAATTCAAGATGCTGTTAATACTTTAGTTTTTGCCATAACAAAACATTTTGTAGGAGATCCAGCAAATTATAGAGAAAAGTGCTTATGATAGCTTAGAAAATTTAAGATGTTATATTTTTTTCAGATTTTAGATGGTATAAAAATGTTTTCCTTTCAAAAGTCTTGATTAGACCTGATAATGCTGAAGCTTTTTGGAAAGAAAAATTTATAAGTGGATTACCTCATTATTTTGCTTACAAGATTAGAGAAAAATTATTTGAAAAAGGTCACACAGATTATGCACAAACTACTTATGGAGAAATTATTTGCACAATTCAAAAAGTAAGTTTAAATTTATGCAATGACTTAAGAATGACTCATCAATTAGAAAAAGAAAGAAAATATGCAAAATTAGAATTAGGAAATTTTTGTGAACAATTTGGTTATTCTCCACTAAAAACTATTGTCCCATCTAGACAAAGAAGAAAACAACAAAAGCTTTACAAAAATAATTATAAAAATTACAATAGTAATAAAAGGAATAAACCTTACAAGTTTTATAATAATAATAAACCATATAAAAACTCTAATTTTAAGACACAAGCTAAAAATGTTGGAAAACAAAAAGATAGAACTCTTGTTTGTTATAAATGTGGCAAAACTGGTCATTTCCAAAAGAATTGCAAAGTAAAGAAAGAAATTAATAAGATAGACATTAGTAAATACAGTACAGAACAACTTAAAAAATAAGTTTTTACAAATTTTACAAACTGACTCAGAAAATGATTCAAATGACTTTTTAGATGATAATGCTTCAGATAATGAAATTTTTCAAATTGAAAATTCTTCTGATAGCTCTTATTCAGAAAATTCTAGTGAAGAAGGGATAGAATTATGTCATTGTGATAACAAAGATTTTTGTTCATGTAAGAAAACTATAAATGTCTTAACAAAATCAAAACAAATTATTTTTGAACTAATTGACAAAATAGAAGATCCACAAATTAAATTTGAATATTTAAAGAAAATTTCCCAAATAGATCATCAAGATACCTTATTAGCAAAACCTGATAAAACAAAATATAATTATACTAATATTTCAGACATGTTTAAAAAACAAAAAGCTCAAACTACAATTCAAGATCTTCAATTAGAAATAAATTCCATAAAACAAGAAATTAGAGAAATTAGGACAAATTCTCAAATTACTCATGAACAATTTAGACAAGAAGTATTAGCTTTAAAATTAGGAAATAATAAACAAATTCCCATTATTTCAGAAGTAGAAGACAAATTGCAAGAAGATGATGAAATAGAATTCTTACCTAAACCAAATTCTAATGACCTCTTCATAAATTTAATAGATAGAGTAATATTTCAAAAATGGTATACTGAAGTTCAAATTGTAGTTAACAAAGAATATTATTTTACTATTGTTGCTTTATTAGACTCAGGAGCTGATTCAAATTGCATTCAAGAAGAATTAATCTCAGCAAAATATTATGAAAGAACTACTGAAAGATTATCTCAAGCTAGTGGAACAAGTTTAAGTATAGATTTTGGATTAGCAAATGCACATGTTCATAGGGATGGCATTTTTATACAAACAACTTTTGTTTTAGTCAAGAATATAACCAACAAAGTAATATTAGGGAACCCTTTTATAACTTTATTATATCCTATCAGAGAAATTTTAGAGAAAGGTCTCACTACACAAATTTTAGATCAAGAAGTTACTTTTCCTTTTGTCATGCCACCTATGACACAAGATATAAATTTGCTAAAAGAAATTTCATTTTCAAAAGAATTAAATTTAATTTCCAAAATACCTCAATAAACTTTACAAATTGCTCATTTATTTCAAGTTATTACTTAGTACTCTTTCCAAGCTTTTATCAAGTACTAAAAAATTATACTCTTCAGGATGAAGAAGATAGAGTTTGGAAGATACAGTCCCCCCCTTTATCCAAAAGGAACAAATATTAAATTCAGAGTACTTAATAATTTAGCCAGCTCCATCAATGAGGAACAGCAGTGTCTTTTAGATGCTCTCTGGAATACTCGTAATGATGGAAGGAAATTTTTAGACAACATTAATGCTTTAACATATTACTTTAGCCAGCTAAATAATTCAATAGACAGCAGCAAATTTTCCTCTTTTGCAGGTGTCCCAACTACCTTTCAAGATCCTAGTAGTTCCACTCAAACAACAAAATTATTAGAGATGCCCCCACTGGGCCGAGAGACTTTTACCCCATTGGTAAAAGACAAAAGTGAGCAGTGTGAGATGAATAGCCTGTCTCTTGATAGACAGCCTTTATCCCCACTGGATAAAAGAAAAAGTGTGGAAACAGAAATTTTTAAATTACCACAAGAACTCAAAGATAAGATTTTCCAAACTGCTGAAGATAGATCCCAAGGCTTATTGATCAAGTTACAACAATACTTTTTTGACCACAAAGTTTCAATTCCAGGTCTATCTTCCTATATTACTGATAGATATTTAGGAAATCAACAAAGTTTATTATTCCAATTTGTCCAAATAGGTATTAATCTAGACATATGTCCCAATCCCTTACCAATTCCCATAGACAGTATGACTCCAATTACGTACTGTAGAACTTCTTTTAGATTATGGTATGATTTCACAGTAGGAACTAGGATGGCTGTGAACAATATGATGCAACTAATATAGTATTTGAACGTTTAATTGCACAACTGAGCACACCATTTTCCCGAGCTCAATGAACATGGAGTTTTATTTCATCTTTGTACCCAAACATTTGAGAATCCCTAACTCTTTGTCCTTGAAAGGGCTTGACTTGCCAATTGGTTATGAGAGCTGGTGGTTATTCCACTTCATTTAGTTAGCATGCTTACACCATCTGATCTGAGGGTTCACGAGTAAAAGATCAGACCAACAGGTGATAGAAAAGGTATGAACAAACTTTGAAAACATTTTTTTACAAATATCTTGGTTCCATAAGTTGGAGAACATGTATGTATCGACTGTGTCTAAGGTTTGCTTAATCCGGTCAAAGAAAACTTGGTGGCCTTTGTTTTGTTCATACAAGCACCAGTTTGGGATCTTAATACTGAAATGACATATATGGCATTGTTTCTGTTCTTGCCTCCTTGGTAAACTTTTAACAATGCAAGGTGTTTATTATTGTACTAGAAATTCCGATTATCAGAACTTCACATTCAGGTCCAGGTGAGTGGTAATAGGAGTCGTACTTATCTGATTGGCAACTGTTGAAAGCTCGGTTTTTAAAGATTAATGCTCAAAATATTTCAAAGGAATTTTTGCGATCGATCTCCTTATTCTCTATACAATTTCAGGGGAACCTGTGATCGATCGGTCCAAACTTTCAAAGGAATTGGGTGATCAGTCCAACTTAAATGCTATTATTATTGGGAAAGTTGCGATCAATCGGTCCAAATTTTCAAAGAAATTCGATGATCGGTCCAACTTAAAAGCTATTACTGTTCAAATTCTGGGAAAGTTGAGATTGATCGGTCTACATTTTCAAATGAATTGTGCGATCAATCGAATTAGTTTCTGTTGGATGAGCGCAGTTCATTTTTACCAATTTTTCGACTGACCTTAATTTCTCTACAATCATGAAATCCATAAAGTAATGATGTAATATTACACGTATTTTTTTTATATATAACGTAATCATTTATTATCATATAAAATTAAACATCATGCGTATATTTATTAGGCACACTCAAGACATTCAATGATAAAATCCCAAATGGGTCATTTCAGCACAAAAAATTAAATTTCATTCCTATTTATTTTTATATTTTATTTTTATTTTTATTTTTTCTTTCTTCATGGATATTATATTAAAAAAATTAATTCTAAAGGAATTTACTAACAAGGGGAATTTCACATTTCCAATATTGCCCAAAAAAAAGGGTAGGCTGTTTTTTCTTTTAAAAATAAAAAAATAAAAAACAATGAAAACTAAAATCACAATTTTGCACAAGTCCAAATCCTTAAGCTTCCAAAGCATTTTTACTACTTATATCCATATTTGTTGTACAATGAACATAAATAAGATTCCACTTATGAAGCAGAAAGTGCTCGCCAATTCAACCAGCAGCACCAGGATGATCCTAAAATATTGACAATTTAATTTCATCAGTTATCAATACATGAAACTCATTCACATTGTATTATTATAACTACAAAATTTAATTTCACTAGCAAAAGAATAGATCAAAAAATATATACGTTGAGAAAGGAAACCTAATGTTACCATTTTATTCTAGAAAACATAAAGAAGATTCCTAAATAGAAATCAAATACAAAAACGAATTACATAGAACAAAAACCTTTTTACTTTTTTTAGGTAACAAAATTTTATTAAAAAAAAAAAAAGAAAGAAAGCAGGACAGCTTACCACATCGACATGACACAGAACAACATGAAACTTGAAATTCTTTGCAGTTCTCTGATTTGGAAATATAGGTAGTCTGAGTGCAGAAGATGATACCGTAGACTGCATCAATTGGTATACTTAACACAGATTGATGCCTAAGAGGGGATTTTTAAAATGCATATAATACAGCAACTAGATAGAAATAACAAGCTAGGCCACTCTAATTTCAAAGCCAGGCCCAATATTTTTGTGAACTAAGGTGCTAACAGAACAAGTCCTGGTTCAATACAGTCCTATATAAGCATGAATCTGGAACCTGGATAATACTTTACATCAATAGGGCATCTGTTTGGTTGAGCTGCCATGCTACAAATTTTGCATTATCAATCAAACCATAAGGAACCTGGATAACACTTTTCCAAGTATGTGATTTTCTAACAATGTAAGGTTGCATTCAAGGTATAGTAATTGGGATTTTTAAGCTTAGAATTAAAGGGGGAGAGACCATTTGTAAATTTAACTGATTTGTACTGTTGAGAAGATTAGACCGTCTTTACTAAGGCTCTGGGGAGGCTAAATTAGGAGAATTATATTACATTTCAGGGTCCTTCCGAGAATAACTAAAAAAGATTGGATTAGATGGGTGTGAGGGTAAAGCCAGTGGGCCAATGTCTAAACAAAAAAATAATAGTTACTGAAAACTTGAAGGATTTTGAAAATAGAAGATCATACCATGTCTCCACTTAGACCATACACAACTAGTCATCTGTGTTAGCCTCAAGGTTACAATACCTATTATTTGGTTAATTAATCAAAGGACATTTATGTAATTTTAAAGATAATAATACTTTAAAAATATTCATAAATGATATTTTCATGTAAACTAATGATTTATGTTTAAGTATGATTTTGACAAGTTATTTGATTGGACCACCATGGTCAAACAAGTGCAACATCGTCAAAATACACATTCATTGAGGATCAAGTCACCAAGACCAAAGTCAAAGGAATCAAGCTCAAGAATCGTGTTCCAAGACAAGTGAGAGTAAGAGTTACATTTTTGTAAAGTTTATTAAAGTTTTGATCTTTATGGCTCAATTTTAAAACCAACTCAAAATGATTTTTAAAAGTTATTTCTATGGTCCTAAAATCAAATCAAATAATATTTATATAGGACTAACTTAGTGTCAAAGAAAAAAATCAAATCGCTCAAAAGAAATAAATTTATAAAAGATTGATTATTCAAAACAAAGCCAAAAATAGTTAAAGGTTGGAAAACTTAGATGCAGGCGACTACATCAGGGATCCAGGCGACTGGATTAAGTCCAGCCGACTGAATTGACCCAATCAACTGAAAATTCCAACCTAAGAGTTTCTGTCCAAATCTGCCTAATTAATCCAGGCGACTGATACTTCATCCAGGCAACTGGATCTCTCAGAATTCAAATTATAACGGGTAGTTGCTTCACTATAACAGATTATTTTAAAAAGATTTTTTCCATATTAATAATCCAAGCGACTGCTTATATATCCAAGCGACTGGATTGCTTGAAATTCAAAATAACAGCTAGGTCAACCACCATAACGAAAAGAATTCATTTTTGGCTATAAATACTCAACTTTCTGAGTATCTAGGCACAAGAGAGAACAAAATAAAAACCCTAGAAACTTGCTCAAACATTCTCTACTCAATCCAATTTTTCTCAAGCTTAAGTTTTCATACTTTGATTCAAAATCCAATTCCTCACACTAGTTGTTGAGCCATTTTGATCAATCCTTTGATATAGTATTAGAGTGAGCCTATTTGTCTACTACTACTCTTTGAGAGAACATTCTATTGTACAACAATCTTTTATTACTCTTGTGATTGATTGTTAGGGTTTGGGTATAAATCCTAAGGAGTGGAAAAGATTTTTTCATTTGGTGGTTACTCTTGACTGTGTAAGCAAGATTGTAACGGTTTGATCTTCACCCGAAAGAAGATTGTCCATTATTGAATTTGGGAATCTTCAAGAAGTGTTCTTGAGGCCGGGATGTTGGCGGCGAAGCCGAACCTCGATAAAAATCACCGTGTTTGATTTTCTCTCTCTCTCTCTCTCTTACTTATTTAATTGCTTACATATTTGTGCTTGACTGCCTATCATATTTGTGTTGCAATTGAATTGTGCTCGTATATTTGTTTAATGAATATTTGCAATTTGATAATAGTCTTTAATTCTGCATTTAAATCAAAAAAGTTTGCCTCAACCTAAATCACCCTCCATCTTAGGTTGATATTTAGGTAACAATTGGTATTAGAGCCAAGGCTCTATATTAAGATTTAACAATCTTAGAGTTAAGATCATAGCAAACATACTTAGACCTCAAATGCTTGAAGGTCAATCTACTCATAGACCCCCCTTGTTTACTGGTAGTGATTATTGTTATTGGAAAACTAGAATGACTCTATATATTAAGGCTCAAAACTACCATGTTTGGAGAGTCATTGCAAATGGCCCTCATATTCCCACAAAAACTGTGGAAGGAGCAACCATAGCAAAATTAGAAAGTGAATGGAATGAGGCTGATGTGAAACTTATTGAGAATTGTAAAGCTATGAGTAGCCTATATTGTGCTCTTGACCCAAATGAATTCAATAGAGTCTCAAGTTGCGACTCGACTAAAGAAATTTGGGATAAACTTGAAGTTACCTATGAAGGAACAAATCAAGTTAAAGAATCTAAGATGAGCATGCTTGTTCATGAATATGAATTGTTTGTTATGAAGAAAGATGAAAATATTAGTCAAATGTCTACTAGATTTACGAATATTATAAACTGTTTGAAATCTCTTGGAAAAATTTATACTAATGAAAAAAATGTGAGAAAAATTCTTAGGTCATTACCAAAGAGATGGAAAGCGAAGAAGACGGCAATTTATGAAGCTAGAGATCTTAAAGTGTTATCTTTAGATGAACTATTTGGATCACTCATAACGTATGAACTTGAAATGAATAGCAAAGTGGAGGAAGAAGAAGTCAAGCCAAAGAAAAACTTCGCTCTCAAATCCTCTCATCATGATCACGACAATAGTGAAGAGGAAAGTGACGAAGAAGAAGAAATTGCCTTGATGACAAGAAAGTTCAAAAAGTTCCTAAAGAAGAAAAAGGGATTTGGAAGAAGATTCCCTAAGAAAGGTGAAAATAAAGGAGAATCAAGCAAGAATGAATCTCCTATTTGCTACAAATGCAAGAAGCCGGGGCATTACAAGAATGATTGTCCTTAAGTAGACAAAGAGAACACAAAGTACAAAAAGAAAGCTCTAAAGGCAACTTGGGATGACTTCGATGGAAGTGATTCGGATAACGACTCAAGTGACAATGAAATAGCAAATCTTCGCCTCTTGGGATATACATTAATGAGTCCGACACAAGTGAAGACGAATGTCCAAGCTTTTGCCCACTAGCATTCAACAATGATGAAAGTGTCACTGAAAATCTTTGCTTAATGGCACATGGAGATGAGGTAACCTCGAAACCTTATTCTTTAGAAGATGAGTCTTATAGCTATGATGAATTATAAAATGCTTTTAAAGAATTAGCTGAAGAATTTGAGAAAAAAGTTTTGGAAAATAAAGTTCTTAAAAAGAAAGTCACATCTCTTTCAAATGAATTAAATGATATGAAAAACAAAAATGATATTTTGGAAAAACAAATTTATTCTTTGAATAATAAAAATATGTTTTTGGAAAAAGAAATAATTGAGTTGGAAATTAAGTCACAAAACTCTCTTGAGAAAATGAAAGTAAATGATGTGGAAACATCTTCACTGAACACTCAATATTCAAACCTTTTGTTAAATGAAAATAAAGAATTAAAATTCAAAATTGAAGACTTAACCAAGATTGTGACTAACTTCACAAATGGAAAGAAAAAACTTGGATAATTTGTTGGGTAATCAAAGATGTGTATTTGACAAAGCAAGTATTGGATATAACCCGAAAATTAAAATAAAATAAAAAATAAAAAAACACTATCAAAGATTCTTCGTTAATAAAAGCTTCTTGAAATCTCCTATATGTAAACATTGTGGAAAAATGGGACATAACATTCATACATGTTCCATAAAGAAAAATATGATTTGGATTATCAAAGGAACAACACCACCTAGAACTAACCCAAGTGGACCCAAGAAGATTTGGGTACCAAAGAAAGTCACTTAAATTTGTTTTGTAGGTATGCTTGATATCCAAATCTACCAAGAATAAGTGGTTTCTTGATAGTAGATGCTCAAGGCATATGACGGGTGACAAAAACAAGTTCACCTCTCTTGCTTTAAAAGATGGAGGAAATGTCAAATTCCGAGATAACTCAAAAGGGAAGATCATCAGTATAGGTAATATTAGTAAGACATATTCCCTTATTATTGAAGATGTTCTCTTGGTTGATGGCTTGAAACATAATTTACTAAGCATTAGCCAATTGTGCGATAAAGGCTATAATGTCATATTGAAATCAATCAAGTGCATTATTGTTAATAAAGTTGATAATCAAGTATTATTTGTTACATTTAGAAATGAAAATGTCTACATAATTGATCTTGATAATGTGCCATCAAATGAAATAATATGTCTTGCCGCCATAAATGAAAATAGTTGATTGTGGCAAAGAAGATTAGGACATGCTAATATGGATTTACTCTCAAAACTATCTAAACTTGATCTAGTAAAAGGCTTGCCTATTACTAAGTTTGTTTGTTAAAGGTAAAATATGTGATGCATGTCAACTTGGTAAACAAACTAAATCATCTTTTAAGAAAAAGAAAGTTGTTTTTACATCAAGACCTTTAGAACTCTCGCATATTGATTTATTTGGTCCCATTAGAACCGCTAATTTAAGTGGTAAATTATATGCATTTGTAATTGTTGATGATTATTCTCGCTACACATGGGAATTATTTTTTGCTTACAAAAATGAAGCTCATAAAGCATTTGTTAAACTATGTAGAAGAGTTCAAAATGAAAAGGGTTTTGCTATTAACAATGTTAGAAGTGATAAAGGTAGAGAATTTGATAATCAAGATATTGAACTATATTGTGATCAAAATGGTTTTGAACACAATTTCTCAACACCTCGTATTCCTCAACAAAATGGTATGGTAGAACGTAAAAATAGATCACTTCAAGAAATATCTAGAACTATGCTTAATGAACATAATTTACCTCAATACTTTTGGGCTGAAGCCGTTAACACCGCATGCTATGTTAAAAATAGAACTATTATTAGAAATACCTTGAATAAAACTCCTTATGAACTATGGAAAAATCGAAAATCTAATATTGGATATTTCAAAGTTTTTTGGTGTAAATGCTTTGTATTGAATGATAGAGATAATCTTGGTAAATTTGATGCTAAATTGGATGAAGGTATTTTCTTTGGTTACTCTTTAAATAGTAAAGCATATAGACTGTTCAACAAACGAACCATGGTAGTTGATGAATCTATGCATGTTGTTTTTGATGAGGCTAACCCATTCTATATTAAAAATACTTGTGATGATGAGCCTAATCCTCTTGATAATGAAGCTAGTAAATCTAACCAAATTGAATCAAGTGAAAAAGACAAGGAATAGATAGATGAATTGAAAGATGAAGAAAAAT
Source organism: Fagus sylvatica (assembly GCA_907173295.1). Taxonomy (NCBI): domain Eukaryota; kingdom Viridiplantae; phylum Streptophyta; class Magnoliopsida; order Fagales; family Fagaceae; genus Fagus; species Fagus sylvatica. The sequence continues at coordinate 2,570,074 of OU015766.1, forward strand.
CATCTCCTCCAACCGACAATGAAGAACTACCTAAAAGTTGGAACATAGTTCATGGTCATTCTAAAGATTTGATCATTGGTGAAATTGAACAAGGAGTAAGCACTCAATCAAAACTGAAGAACATTTGCAACAACATGACATTTCTCTCACAAATTGAACCAAAGAACATAAATGAAGCTATTGAAGATGAATCATGGACTTTGACCATGTAAGAAAAGCTAAACCAATTCAAAAGAAATGAAGTATGGGCTCTTGCACCTAGACCCAAGAACTACTCTGTCATTGGTACAAAATGGGTATTCCAAAACAAGAAGGATAAGGAAGGTACAATAATAAAGAATAAAGCAAGGTTAGTAGCTCAAGGAAACAAACAAGAAGAAAGTATTGATTATGGAGAAACTTATGCTTTAGTTGCTAGATTAGAAGCTATTCGAATGCTACTTGATTTTACATGCTTTAAAGATTTTAAACTATTTCAAATGGATGTCAAAAGTGCTTTTCTAAATTATTTTATTGCCGAAGAAGTTTATGTAGAACAACCTCTCGGATTTGAAAATCATGAATTTCCAAATCATGTTTTTAAATTATCAAAAGCTTTATATGGTTTGAAACAAGCTCCAAGAGCTTGGTATGAAAGACTAAGTAGTTTTTTTATTGAAAAATGTTTTACGCGTGGAAAACTAGACACCACATTATTTCTAATGTTTGATGGAAAAGACATGCTTATTGTACAAATTTATGTTGATGATATTATATTTGGTTCTACTAACGAGAATTTGTGCAAAGACTTTTCTAAGACTATGCAGAATGAATTCAAGATAAGTATGATGAGCGAGTTAAAATTCTTTCTTGAACTTCAAATTAAGCAAACCAAAGGTGGGATATTCTTAAATCAATCCAAGTATGCAAAGATTACTAAAAAGATTTGGATTGGGAAATGCCAAAGCATTCGGAACTCCTATAAGTCCTTCAGTAAAGCTCGACAAGGATGAAAAAGGTAAACCGGTGGACGTTAAGTTATATCGAGGTATGATTGGTAGTTTACTTTATTTAACCGCAAGTAGACCCGATATTATGTTTAATGTGTGCCTTTGTGCACGATTTCAATCTTATTGTACAAATTTATGTTGATGATATTATATTTGGTTCTACTAACGAGAATTTGTGCAAAGAATTTTCTAAAATTATGCAGAATGAATTCAAAACGAGTATGATGGGCGAGCTAAAATTCTTTCTTGGACTTCAAATTAAGCAAACCAAAGGCGAGATATTTTTAAATCAATCCAAGTATGCCAAAGATTACTGAAAAGATTTGGATTGGAAAATGCCAAAGCATTCGGAACTCCCATGAGTCCTTCAGCAAAGCTTGACAAAGATGAAAAAGGTAAACCGGTGGACGTTAAGCTATATAGAGGTATGATTAGTAGTTTACTTTATTTAACCGCAAGTAGACCCGATATTATGTTTAGTGTGTGCCTTTGTGCACAATTTCAATCTTATCCTAAAGAATCACACTTCATGGTGGTTGAGCGAATATTTCAATATTTGCTTGGAACCATTGATTTAGGATTATGGACCCCTAAGTTTAATTCATTTGACTTAATAAGCTACACGGATGCGGATTTTGCCAGATGCAAAATTGACCGCAAAAGCACTAGTGGTACTTGTCACTTTCTAGGACATTCACTAGTCTTTTGGTTTAGTTAAAAGCAAAACTCTGTGGCTTTATCAACGGCGGAAGCTGAGTATGTAGCGGCCGGTAGTTGTTTTGCTCGATCTCTTTATATAAAACAATAATTAGAGGATTTTAAAATTTTATTTTGATCATATTCCCATAAGGTGTGATAACACAAGTGCTATAAGTCTAAGTAAAAACCTTATTCAACACTCTCGCACTAAGCATATTGAAATTAGATACCATTTCATATGAGATCATGTGCAAAAAAAAAAGACATTGAACTTGAATTTGTGAGCACCGACCATCAATGGGCGGATATCCTCACCAAACCCCTCATTAAAGAACGATTTTACACAATTCGACGTGAAATTGGTATGGCAAGGTATGTTGATTTCAAATAAGTTAAATTCATTATTTTTCTATTTGATTCAACCATGCTTAAACTGTCTATCTATATATACCTTGAGAATTGAAATTGAAATTGACATTATACATATTATGATCATGCATTAAATTGATAAATTTGGTTGCATAACATGTTGAGTGATGATTGGCGATATTGCATGGCGATATTGCAATATAATAATTTTTATTTTTATTTTTTGCTTGATTTAATGATACAAAATCTGAAAAATTTGAAAAAGGGGTTTAAAAAATCAGGAAAAGGGAGGCAGCCAGGTACATCCAAGTGACTAGATTGGGAACCAAGCGACTGGATGTCCCAATTCAAGCGACCTTGCCCTACATCAGGCGACTGATTGAAGGGTACAAAAAGGATCTTAAGGCTTGATCCAGTCAAATGGATTAGGATCTAGACGACTTGATCTACGATTTCACGAGTATTTTAAAACAGAGGCAGCCCTAATTTCTTTTCATTTTCTCTCATTTCTCTCGAAATTTCTCTCATTCTCCCCTTGAGTTTTTGCCAAAAATCACTCCTAACCCTCCTCCAAACACCAAATCACTCCCAATCACTCTCAAATCTCTTCTATTCCAAAACCCCCAATTCAAACCCGTTACATTGATCCGAAAATGGCTCCAAAGAAGTCTTTTGGTGAAGGGTCCAAGAAAAGGCACAAATCTTGAGCTCAAAAGGAAGAAACTGAAGTAATGGATAATGTTTTCCGTTCCTCCGAGGATTCGGTAAGATTCTATAATGAAATCTCTCCTAGAGCTGTAGTTTTTGAAAAAATTGTTGATTTTCCATTCTTTGCTCATCACCATATCCATCTTAGAGAGCTTTTTCAAGCTCAAGGATGGGAAAACTTTCTTAGTTTAAGGAAAATTCAATACACCACTCTTGTCAAGCACTTTTACACTCATTTTCACTATAAAGAGGGCAAAATCACTTCCTATGTAAAAGGCAAAAATATTTCCCTAACCCTAAACAATTTAGCTAACATTCTAGGGGCTCCCCACACTTCTCTTCAATGTTATACTACAAATGATTGGATGCAATTTCAAGGGTATGACCCTTTAGAATCTATTCGCCAAATGTGTGGCAATCCTAACATCCAACATGTCCAAAAGCCCACAAGTACCGGGCTCACCATTGAAAGCCGACTCATTCATCACATCATCACAACATCCTTCCTAGGAGTGGCTCTTATGAGTACATAAGCTATCTTGACCTTTTCCTCATTTGGTGTATTCTAAATAAGGTCAAACTTGATCTTGCTTTCTACATTGCTTGGCACATGGACACGTGTTAAAAAGAAGAATGTCGCTCTTCCCTATGGTCTCCATATCACCTCCATTCTTGAAAAATTTGAAATAGACTTAAGTGGTGAGAAAGAGACTCGAAAGGTTCTTCCCACGAATGTTTATGGTACCACTACCATGAAACAAATGCGATATATTCTTAGGGAGAACTTTTGGGTTAAAAAGGATGCAATTGTGGAAGAAGACAGTGATGAGGAAGCTCAAATGGAAGGGGATGGAGCTCAAGGAAATGAGATGCAATGCATGAAGATGTAGAGCCTCCAACCACACCTCCCACCGCTCCTAGCTCCTCTCATGCTAATGAGGATAACTTCCATCTCATGTTTGGGCGTATGGACTCCATGGCGACTAGCATGGAAAACCTCACAAATTTGGTCACTAATCGGTTTTTGGCGTATGATGCAAATTTTGCCACCTTTACTCAAACCATGGACTACATCAATGAACGTTTAAGGAACCATGGCATATGACTTGTACTCGTTTTCTATTTTGTTTTCTTTTTTATGATGCCAAGGGGGAGAAATATATGACATCTTGACATTTTGGTATTCTGGATTTTGGTATTTTGGGGTTGTTAATTGTTAATGCCAAGGGGATTGTTTTATGTCTTGTTCAAATCATGGAAATGTTTAGTTTAACTGATGTTTTTGAATAGTACTCATGTGTTATTGAGTACTCTAATCTATTGGTTAATATTAACGAAATATTTAAATTCTTATATCTTGCAATGATTGGCTAAAATGATTGTTTGATTATATTTATGACCATGTGATCTATGCATAAAGAAAGGGGGAGATTTAATAATCTCTTTTATATAAATATATATATATATATATATATATATATATATATATATACATTATCTTAGAGGCAGCTTCTCAAGAAAAGCTTCAAAATCATCATTCTTTTAAAAATATCATATCATATGTGACATCATCAAAAAGAGGGAGCTTGTTAGCCTTAAGGTTTCAATACCTATTAATTGGCTAATTAATTCAAAGACATTTATGTAATTTTGATGATAACAATACTTTAAAGATATTCATAAATGATATTTTCATGTGAACTAATGATTTACATTTAAGTATGATTTTGACAAGTTATTTGATTGGACCGCCATGGTCAAACAAGAATCAAACAAGTGCAACGTTGTCAAAATACACATTCATTTAGGATCAAGTCATTAAGACCAAAGTCAAAGGAATTAAGCTCAAGAATCATGTTCCAAGACAAGTGAGAGTAAGAGTTAGGTTTTAGTAAAGTTTATTAAAGTTTTGATCTTTATGGCTCAATTTTAAAACCAACTCAAAATGATTTTTAAAAGTAATTTCTATGGTCCTAAAATCAAATCATAATAATATTTATATAGGACTAACTTATTGTCAAAGAAAAGAATCAAATTGCTCAAAAGAAATAAATTTATAAAGATTGATTATTCAAAACAAAGCCAAAAATAGTTAAAGGTTGGAAAACCTAGATGTAGACGACTGCATCAGGGATTCAGGCGACTGGATTAAGTCCAGTTGACTGAATTGAACCAGTCAACTGAAAATTTCAACTCGAGAATTTTTGTCCAAATCTGCCTAATTAATCCAAGCGACTGATACTTCATCCAGGGGATTGGATCTCTAAGAATTCAAATTATAACAGCTAGTTGCTTCACTATAATGGATTATTTTCAAAAGATTTTTTCCATATTAATAATCCAGGCGACTGCTTATATATCCAAGCGACTGGATTGCTTGAAATTCAAAATAACAGCTAGGTCAGCCACCATAACAGAAAGAATTCATTTTTGGCTATAAATACTCAACTTTCTTAGTATCTAGGCACAAGAGAGAACAAAAGAAAAACCATAGAAACTTGCTCAAACATTCTCTACTCAATCCAATTTTTCTCAAGCTTGAGTTTTCATACTTTAATTCAAAATCCAATTTCTCACCATAGTTGTTGAGCCATTTTGATCAATCCTTTGATATAGTATTAGAGTGAGCTTATTTGTGTACTACTACTCTTTGAGAGAACATTTTAGTGAATTTGGAAATCCTCAATAAGTGTACTTGAGGCAGGGACGTACATGGGGAGTCGAATCTCGATAAAAATCACCGAGTTTGATTTTCTCTCTCTCTCTCTCTCTCTTACTTATTTAATTGCTTACATATGTGTGTTTGACTGCCTATCATATTTGTGTTGCAATTGAATTGCACTCGTATATTTGTTTAATGAATATTTGCAATTTGATAATAGTTTTTAATTTCATATTTAAATCGAAAAAGTTTGCCTCAACCTAAATCACCCCCCTTTTAGGTTGATATTTGGGTGACAATCTGTATAAAACTGGAAGTCAATTCCAAAAATAGTGCTTAACCAATACCATTTGAGAGACTAGTAAGAGACTTCAAAAGAGTGTGTGGACACACTGAAAGTGTGCCTGCCTATATAACCAAGTACCTTGCCTCACCGCTCCATTATGCCATTTAAAATGGGGCTGCCACCATCCTCTATGATCCCTCTAATAATAGAATATACATAGAAAATATTACCTTCATCCAATTAAAAAGCTATTTATAGACAAAATTGAAATTGCTGGATCTATTCCATAAATAAAAAAATAAATAAAAAGGTTAATATATAGGATGCCAATAAAATAATTTGCTAAAATACATTTTACACCCTCCAAGTTTGGGGTCACTTCTAACTCAGTCCCTCGAATTCCTAAAATTGCAATTTACATCCTCGACTGTGACATCTTGCTATTAAGTATTAACTCACCCAAAAATGACATTATTTTGGACAGAAATTGTCATCATTGTAATAGTCAATGGTGTAAATGGCAAGGTTTGAAAGGATGTAAAGTGTATTTTAACCTAAATATTTCTCCACACTATAGCAAACTCCGAGCAGCACAAGGGTTGTACTTCTAAACGACTAAATCAGATTCTAGATCATTGATTTTTTAAGATTTATTAAATGGCAAAAATCTTCGAGAAAATTGAAGAAGAAAATATCAGAATAAATGACATGAGTTTGTTTCTTCATTCGAGTAGGTTATTCTAGTGGTGGTCAAGATCAAGTCAAATAAGATCAATAAGATATATAGGCATTCGCCAAAATTACCTAACAGCTACCCAACATAATGTCATATTGTCATCACATCAAACAATATGAGGCAGTATAGATTTCTCACCTTCTATCACATGCAACTCTCGGCTCATTGGACTTCTCTAATGACAACACAAAAGCCATGCATAATTTATGGAACCTAAAATCAACTCTAAAGAGATAGAGGAGGGTTAAGGTGAATTGAATAGAACAATCGACTTAACAACACTAACAAGAGTAAGAAATAGTGGCGGAGCAGGGTCGAAAGCTTAATAAAATAGCAGACCAAATTTGACTGCAATAGTTAAAGTGAGATACAAAATGTACTAATAATTAATTGAACATTTGGTTACTTCCTCAAATGAAAATAAAAATTGCAAATTGTCATTTACCTAGCCATATAAATCTCAGTGTGAGCCTATAGCTTGATCTTTTCAGCACAATCATGATTTTGCTCAAAGTAGTTCTTCAAGATCTCTAATAATCACACCAGCAAGTTTCATACAACCACTTCAAGAAAATATGGTTTTAGCGTCATGTGTTTTGCATCTTTTTGCATCAACTAAAAAGATGTCGTAGAAAGCCTTATAAAAAGGAAGCTGGAGAGCGGCCCAATTTCTTTTTTAGTAGAGGCCCACCTATATCATCTAAATGGCTGTCCAAGGTTCAAAGATAAGTATTTACTATTTACAGTCTTTTCAAATTTAGTCTAAATGGTTGTCCACTTATTTACTTTTCTTGGGCCCATTCCATTTTGTGTTCGGGTTGGTGTTCCAAAGTTTACTTTATATTGTTAAAGGTTTTTCTATTTAATAAATTTTACCATAACTAAAATCAGAAATTGGATATTGCCAAGACCAATATTTCCCTTATCATCTTTAAATAGTCTAAATCTTTAATATTAAAAAAGAAAAAGAAAAAAGCCAAGTACTCTCTCTCTCTCTCTATTTCTCTCTATCTTCTCTCTATATTGCTCGTGGATTTCAATCTCTGATTTTCGTAATCTCCAGCTTCCCTCAGGTCCTCTCTCTCTCTCTCTCACCCTTTCTTTTTCCTTTATTTAATTAATTTTGAAGATTTTCGTATTTAATTTTCTAACTTCGATTAGATTTTGTTATTTTGGTTATTTGATTTTTTTTTCTAACATAATTGTGTGATTTTTTGGTGATCCATGTGGTGGATTGGTCCTTTTGACTCTGTTTGTTTCTTGGGAAAATTTTGAGCAAGACTTTCTAGGATGGTTATCATTTGCAAATAGAGGAAGTAGCCGCTCTTCTCGAAATGCAGGCCAAGGCCGAGAAGGAAATGGGCGCTGTTGAAGGTTCTAAATTCTCTATTTGCTTTTCTGATCTAGTTTTCTGTTCAATCTATGATTGTTTGTTGAGAAGAGAAACCCTAGGAAAAATATAAATTTATCATTAATCGCTCATTTAATTTAATGTTTTCCTTGTTTTTTACTCGAATTGCTATGATTTGAATATTATTAGCGGTGTTTGAGATTGAGCTATAGATTTGAAATGTTTTTGTTTAAGTTGTTGAGTTAGGCTTTAGATAAAATATTGATGAAGAGTGGAAGTGATAAATTTCAGTCTAGAAATTTTCATTGTGCAAACATTTATGTTTATTTATTTATTTATTTTTAAAGATGGCAAAGCAAAATGATGACATTCTTTACTTTGAATTTGATGTGGAACATATTATATATTTGCCTTCAAAGTTCTCTGATTGCTTTGCTATATTACTCTGATTTTTATTTTCTATATATATTGTTGTTGGTGTCTCCTAGTGGGTCATTACAAATTTGATTTTCGATGCCTATGTGATTTATTCATTCTTGGTTTCTGAAGATAAAGCTGTTTCTTGCAAAAAGCAAAGCAATATGACGAGGTTGTTATATCTGAATTTGACGTAGAACTCTATTTCATATTGGTCTTCAAAGTTCTCTGATTGCTTCGCTGGCCCTTGCTTTGTGCGATATTATGTTGGTCCTGATTCCATTCAATTAATAAATCTTTCTAATATGTTAATACATTAGGGAGATAAACATGAATAAAGCCGTATACTATGAGTTAGGGGATTCAAATCCCACCACATTCTTGTCAACTTAATTTTCTTTATAAAGCTTTGGTACCTAATCTCTATTTTATCATCACTTGCCAATGAAGGGGAATTGAAGTGTTTGATTGATGGGAACTTTTATGTGAATGCTGGCACCAAAATTCATAGTCTATTGTTGAATCATATTTCAGACTGTACGAGCATTAATTGGGATAACTAAGAAGGAAGGAAGCACTAGCACTTCTTTTTATACTTTTTTGAAAACCGAAGGACTCTTGTAAGGAAAAGGAGGGTGGAACCTTTAGAATTAGGAAGAGCCCCTCTAATTGCAATTTTTTTTTCTTTTCTTTTTACCATTTAATAACTTATAATCAGATCTTGGTAACTAAATTATTTAAAACTTGACAATTTCAAACAGGTAATGTCGTTGTCGTTGTGTGTGTTTGTATGTATGAAGAGTGTGGATTTTCGTGTTGTCATACTATTGTTAGTAGGTTTTTGTTTTGGAATCTTATTTGTTTGATATTATTTTGCTGATAGGAAACCTCACATGAATGTGGGAACGATTGGCCATGTTGATCATGGGAAGACTACATTGACCCATGCCACAGACCAAGGAACATATTCTGCTTGCACGCCAGGTGGGTGTCCTGCTAAGAGTAGCTTGTAAATTTTGTCCACCATACTTATTTAGCTCTTGCATTCTTTTCTATGCTTTTGAAGTGACTATACGCACAAAGATAGTTTCTCTGGAATTTCAACTTAGCTTTAAATGTTTCTGTTTGTTTAAGGGGCGTGGGATTGTTGCCACTGGCCACATTGAACAAAGAGTTATTAAAGTTGGTGAGGAATTTGAGGTTTTGGGGTTAAGGCAGATAAGTGCGTGAATTGTTTTTTTCTTTTTCATATTTCTGTGAAAAATCAATGGGCATTTCTTTCTCAGAAACGAGCTGATGATTTGCTCTGTACTCCAAGAACGAGTCTGTCATTATTGATAGGCTATGCCTTCTTTAAGCTTAATTTGGATTTGACCTTTGGTAGAAGGTCCTCTTCAGATCTTTGTAGTCAAAATCCATACTTGGAATATCTGGTTCAAATATTGATGGTATTTGTTTCAATCCTTTTCAATACAGGGCGGTCCTGTGAAAACTACGGTCACTGGTGTTGAAATGTTCAAAAAAATATTGGATAATGGGCAAGTGATTGATAACACCTTCAGCTAGAATGCCTCTTGCACAGCTGATATAAAATAATGATGGGTTTGTAAATGTTATTAGGCTGGTGACAATGTGGGTCTTCTTCTACGTGGTCTATACTTGAATACTTTCTTTGTTTATATTAAACCAAAAGGCAAATGGTTTCTTATCACTATTGCAATTTGGTGTGAGGAGTCACAAGCTAGATCTTGGTGGTAATGAAGATGTAGATATGTGTTATTGGGGTGAAGCTTATTTAGTAGCCATAAAGGATGCCATAGCAGAATTCCATGAAGTTTTTTCACAAACTTCAATCCAGGAAAAAGCCAATGCTTTCTCTGAACATCTACATGCAAATCAAACCACAATTGTGTGCAAAATCTAGGATTATGGATGCCACAACTGAATGCCATGAAGTCTTTTCACGAACTTCAATCCAAGAAAAAGGCAATGCTTTCTCTGAACATTGGCGTGCAGATCAAACCACAATTGTGTGCAAAATCCAAGATGGGTTCCAATACTTGTCTTATGTAGTCTTTTTATTTGAAAAGTTCGCATCCTCTGTGACTCCCTTATTTTTTTTATTTGTTCTAATTGTAAATAGTTACAATTTAGAGTGGGTTTGACCCCTGGCTTCGTTCAAAAATTTATACTATATATTGAAATCATTCATGAACAGAAGTTATATTCTATTTTGTTGTGTAGATGTTTTCTTTTCTTTTTTCCTTTCATCATCTCTATTAATTTTTATTTGAATGAGAAAAAGAAAAATCAGGTGATAGTAACAAAGAAAAAAGAAGAAGTTATATAGGTTTAAAAAAAATGTTATATAGGTTAGATGTCATATAGGTTTTTAGCGTCAACAAATTGTTGACATAAAAAATGTCATATAGGTTTTTGGCGTCAACAATGTCATATAAGTTTATGACGTCAACAAAATGTTGACGCAAAAGATGTTATATAGGTATTTAGCATCAACAAAATATTGATGCTGAAGGATGTTATATAGGATTTTAAGCAACACGATTTATTGCATCACTATACGGCAACCTTTTAGTTGACGCAAAAAAAAAAAATTTGCAACAACTTTTTATCTTTAGCGTCAACAAAGGTTGACGCTTAAAGTGATTTTTCTTATAGTGAACACAGATTTAATTAAATTTGTACTTATGTAAGCAACACAATTTAAATTTAAAATTTAACAGTAAACAAAACACAAGGAGTGGTTATTGTAAATTTAATAACATACAAAAAGACATGATTGTAACATGCAATAAACAGTAATCAACAATTTATAATAGAGAGTTCAATTGTGCAAAGAAAATAGCAACCAAACCATTACAATAATCTTGAATAATTAATCTTATAATCATTAAGCCAGTGAAAAGAAATAAGATGATGCATAGATGGAAGAGAGACAGTCAAATAACTTTGAATCAATCATTAAACGCCACAAAAAATTCTAAACATTACCTTCAAGTTTTGTGGGTTTTTTTTACAAATGCAATGTTGACCTAGTCTACATATTTTATTTATTTTTACCTATAAAACTGGCATAATATTTTCTACTTACAGCTCATCATACTGCTATAAGACATTTTTTTTTTTTTATAATCATACGGCTATAAGACATTTTCCCAACGAGTAGTCGAGTATTAATGTCAACATTGTAAACATAATGCAATTTTGGGAATACAAGTAGGATGGCCAAAATAATTAGAGGTAAAATAAAGGATATAAAAAGATTCACTTAGATTGAGCACATAGGAAGGAAATCTATGACACTTTCGCTCAAATCGTTGCCACACCTCAAGAAGAAAAACTATTTCCCATTTATGATATCATTTCATGAATTATTTCATAATCTTTAAATGTTATTTTTATATAGGTAAAATTATTCATAATCAATAAATGTGTCCTACCCCTCTTTATTCATGCTGGTCACAGTCAAACAGATGGGATCACCTAATGTATGTCCTTTAAACAAATTTTTTTTTTTGGGATAATTCGATAATAGGGGAATGAAGGATTTAAACCCTGAATGTCTCCGTTAGAGAAACCAAGAGGTGCTAATTAGTTGAGCGAATTATGTCTTTCAAACTGAAGATGAAAGACACTCCAGATTTCTTGCTAACCTCCAAACCTGATTAGTTGCATCTATAGAGAGAGAGAGAGAGAGAGAGTGTGTGTGTGTGTGTGTGTGTGTGCCGAATTTACAATATCAATTAAGAGTATGTACACTTGCTTCAAAACCAGACATCCTGGATAATTATGGAAACCATTTATGTCAGCTGGATGCTAACAATAATCAATTCTCTTTTGAAATTTTTTTTTCTTTTAACAAAAAAAATAAAAAGCAACAAGTACCACCAAAACCCCTTCTAAAATAATTTATCAAGAAAAATTAGCTTATAATTAATTTCTTAAACATTGATGGTAACAGCAAGATTCAGTAGGTATATGTGTCATACATATATCATACATATTGTAACCTACAACCATGCGATGCAATTATGCATCAAGAAGATCACAACACTTATAACTCTTTTCTAATTAAGAAAAAGAAATCAACAATAATTGTGTAACAAAGTTTGCTACTTGAATGTTCATTATAAATTTGGCCAAAGAAATCAACAATAATTGTGTAACAAAGTTCTGAATCAACAATCTCCAATTGGCCAAAGATCATCTGTTGCATCTCATCAATCAGAAAACTTGAGAGAATTCTAGTTTTGAGGATCAATTAAGGTAAGAGCTTATGATTTTAATCAAGGTTTAGAAGTGGTTATGATTGAGATTGTTTGATTGATGAAATTTAGTTAGGGTTTTGATATTGGGGATTTAATCTTTGATTTTTGTTAATGGAAGTTGCTGGGCTTTTATGTTTATGTGTGGGTTTGCTTATGGATTTGATATTCTTCTTGATTCATGAGTATATGTGTGACCATGGCAGCTGCTCTGTTTCTGTTTTCTGCTGTGAGCAGAAAGTTGTATGAAATTCTGGGATTTTTGTAAAAAGTAATTTGGGAAACGGTTTGTTGAAGATTGATTTATTATATGTCTTAGTATAAGTGTTTAAAATCTCACTTGAAAATATGGTTATTTGAATACCTTTTGAGAATTTATAAGAAAATCCTACAAATCTGTCAAATGGACAGTGTCTGTGTTTGTAGTGATTAAATATTCGTAGTAATTTATATATGTGGAATCTGGATACAAAAGATGAATATAATGAAAGTTAACACATAGGGCTTGAGTTTAGAATCAAGAATTATAGTAGTTTGGATTGATATTGAAAGAGTTATTAATTTTCTTATGAGACACTAAATCTGTCAGGACAGATTCGTGTTTACCATATGACGAGAATTTTAATAAATTCTAGAAATGTTATCTTGATCTGAATTTTCTATGGTAGCTTGTACATATATATGAGTTCATCCTTGTTAAATTTCAAGTTACTTTGATAACTTTAAGTGTTCCAAATAAAATTTATAAAATGACTGATCTGCAGAAATCTGCTTAATGTTAAGCTGAAAATACTGGAACTTTGGGGAATTAATTATTGAATTTGATTCATTGATTTGAGTTGTAATTTGGTGTGAGTATTGTTTGGCATGTATACTACTTGGGTGAATTTTATTATGCCTTGGTTTTGTTATTTGAAACCCAAATGAAAAGTATGAACTATGTAACCTTTGTTTGTTCTAATGTTTTCTGGTTTAATTTTTTTACTCTGATTATATTGAGTTAAAATTATTCTATAGACATGATTTAGTTCCTAAATTGATGTTAATTTAAATCCTTTGCATTTTCATGTTATGTAGCTTGTCATTTTCGTCACTCACTTTTATCGCTAGTACAAAGGTATAATCCTCTACATTTTCATTGAAGATAAACTTATTATGGCTTTGTGCCATTACTGCCATATTTGTACTGAGTAAATCAGCAATGATGCAAGGAAAGTACTATGAATGTGCATGCTTTTATATATTATCATGATGAGCATATGTAAATATCTCTCTTCCTCTCTTATAGGCACATACACATACACATATTTCAATTGATGGGTCAATTTCATTGTGTTGTTCTTTTTTACTATTATAGGAACTTATAAACTCTCTTAATTTGTATGTAGGGCAATGTTGGTGTTCCGGATCAACAATCTTCAATTGGTCAAAGATCATCTGTTGCATCTCATCAATCAGAAAACTTAGTAGAATTCTAGTTTTGAGCATTAGTTGTACTAATTAGTTTTTTGAAACATTTATATTCAAGTGAAGTGTTGTACTGAAATTATCAAACAATTTGAAACTTTTAATATTGTAATATTGTCTTAGTTTGTCCATTGTTTTGAAGACTCTTTAGATAATACCTTATTTGTGTTATATATATATATAATGATGGTATTATAGATATTTGTTCTGTTCTAGTTTGGAATTTTGTATCGTGTATGAGGAGAATCAAATCAGTGCAAAAAAAAAAAAAAAAAAAAAAAAAAAAAAAAAAAAGATCTATAGAGGCGGTTTTCAAACCGCCTCAATAGACAACTTTCAAAAATAGAAAAAATATAATATATATATATATTATATATATATATATATTATATATTATATTATATTTTTAAATATTTTATCTATAGAGGCGGTTATATAACCGCCTCAATAGATAAATCTAGGGCGATTTTTAAACCTATTAGAGGCGGTTTTCAAACCGCCTCTATAGACCATATTACTTATAAAGGTGGTTCATATGATCTCTAGAGGCGGTTTTGAAAACCGCCTCTATAGGTTTTTCTATAGAGGCGGTTTTTTAAAACCGCCTCTATAGAGCATTCATGTCTATTGAGGCAGTACATATAAAGGCACTTTTGAAATTTTTAGAGGCGGTTTGAAAACCGCCTCTATAGAACATTCATGTCTATTGAGGCGGTTTGATAGTCTATTGAGGCGGTTTTGAGCTTTTTAAAACCGCCTCTATATGCAGATTTTTTTGTAGTGTAATTATGTAACAAAGTTTGCTACTTGAATGTTCATTATTGTAACGTACAATCATGAAATGCATTATTGCATCAAGAATATCACAACACTTATAACTCTTTTCTAATTAAGAAAAAGAAATCAACAATAATTGTGTAACAAAGTTTGCTACTTGAATGTTCATTATAAATTTAAAGTTATTATTAGACACACCATTAAATCCATTCTTTGCACTCCCAAAAAGGTTATCACCTTCTAATTGTGTCAACCAAATTTCACTAACTCACACTACAACTGGATTCTTTCCACTTCTATTACAGTTTTATTCAATTATTGTTATTTTTGGGAAGTATGGAGACATGCTTTTGCCATCTCCAAAATTGTTCAACTTGGCACTGCTCTGCACAAGCAGCAGCTTCTATGAAGCAAATGAATCACAGTGACCAGCACCACTCTTAGAGCTATCCACAAGGTTATGTCGCCAACTCAAAAAGAAATAATTCTTAAATACACACTAGGACGTTCTTTGGAAATGACATGAAGGAGTTAGATTTCTAGGTATTAAATAATGAACTTAATATGATCTAAAAGACTAAAACCAACAGTTTCAATGGCAAGTTTAGGATGTGTTTCAAACCACTTTGGGATTAACACTAGACAAAGTCTTGTTTATGACTTCAAAATGGGGTTACCACCAACCTGTGATCAAAGTATATAAATAGAAAACATTACTTTTATTGAAATTACTGGATCTATTCTAATTGTACCAAAATAAACATTTGGCTCAAATACACTACACCCACTTAAGTTCGGGTTACTTCTAAATCGGTCCCTTGACTTTCAAAACTTACAATTTACACCCTCGACTATTATATCTAGCCGTTAACTCACCCAAAAATGTCATTGTTTGGAGAGAAATTGACATTGTTGTAATGGTCGATGGTATAAATTGCAAATTTTGAAAGTCGATGGACCAATTTAAAAGTGGTCCCAAACTTAGGTGCAAAGTGTATTTTAGCCAAAATATTTCTCCATACTAAAGCAAACTCTGAGCAACACAAGGCATCTACTCCTAAATGACTAAATCAGATTCTAGACCATTGATGTATTAATATTCATTAAATGGCAAAAATATCGCATTTTATTTTTATTCTAGAATTTACTAATTTAGTAATTAAAGATCTTTAAATGCTTCTAAGCAAATTTGAGAAAATTGAAGAAGAAAAGTATCAGCATAAATGACAAATGGAGTGTGTTTCTTCATTCAAATAGTTTATTCTAGTGGCGGTCAAGATCAAGTCAAACTATGTCATTACATCGAACAATATGAAGCAGTAGATTTTCACCTTTTATCACATACAAATCCTGGGCTCATTGGACTTCACTAATGACAACAGAAAAGCCATACATAATTGAAGGAACCAAGAATCAACTCTAAAGAGAGGAGGGCTGAAAGGACAATTGATTCAATAGCACTAATAAGAGTAAAAAATAGTGGTGGGGCAGGTTTGAAAGGTAAATAGAATAGCAGAACAGATTTGACAACAACACTGAACGTAAGATAAATAAAAATTGTACTAATAATTCATTAAACATTAGTTACTTCCTCAAATGAAAATAAAAATAGCAAAACGTCATGTACCTAGCTATATCCATCTCAGTGTGTGCTTATAGCTTGGTGTCTTTTCAGCAAAATCATATTTTTCTCAAATTTTTTCAACAAGATCTCTACTAATCACACCAGCAGGTTCAATACAACACAGATTTCATTAAAATTGTAACGCAAATTAAATTTAAAATGTAACATTAAACAAAAACACCAGGAGTGATTAATCATTCTAAATTGAATACTATACAAAAATACCTGATTGTAACATGCAATAAACAGTAATCAACAATTTATAACAGTGAGTTCAATAATCTTGTGCAACGAAAATAGCAACCAAACTATTTACAATAATCTTGAATAATTTATCTTATTATAACCATTAAGCCAATGAAAAGAAATATGTTGATGCATAGAGAGCAGAGAGAGAGTCAAATAATTTAGAATCAATTATTGAACAACACAATAGCTTCAAGTTTTGTGGGTTTTTTTTTTTAAATGCAGTGTTTACCTGCTCTACATATTTTGTTTCTTTTTCCCTATAAAACTGGCATTGTATTTCCTACATATCATACCGCTATAAGACCTTTTTCCTACAAGTAGTCATGTATGAATGTCGAAGGACAAATTGGAGAACTTGTCTAAGTGTGGTTGTGGTGGGTTAATGTTTAAGAGGATTTGTGGAGGGGTTGTAAGAAAGATGGAAAAGAGAGAAATTTAGAGTGTTTAGGGGCTGTATGAACAGTATCTGTGAACAGTAGCATAAGAAAGAGAAAAAGAAAAGAAAGAAGAGAGGAGGAAGAAGAAAACCAAGGCCAATGTGCCTCAATAATAAAAACAGTCAATAATTTTATTAATCAACACTAACACGTTTGAGTACAATAAAACATTTATAGAGACCCTACTCTCTTTCTTTTATTTTTTCTTTTTTTTCTTTTTTTTTGGGGGTTTCCTATAATGTATCCTTAAAGCTTTCAACCAGAGACTATTCACTGTTCGCGACTAGTGGGCCCTAGTGAGGTAAATCGCTGGCCCAGGGAGTTTTGTTCAAAGTGCAGGTACTCGGCCTCGAATTGGGGAGCACACCCAAACCCAACAATTGTAGAATTACTAAAATACCCTTGACTCTAGAATGACCAAATAAAATATAAAAACCTAAATAGCTACCATGGACACTTATTCTTGGGCTTTGCTTTAATCTTAGACTTCCAAAGAGGATATTGTTTCTCTAACGACATCATGGCTGCACCATTAGTTAGTGTAAACATAAAGCAATTTGAGAATACAAGTAGGATGGCCAAAATGAATGGGAGGAAAATGAAGGATATAAGAGAAAAATCACTTGGATAGAGCACATAGGAAGGAAATTGATGACACTTAGGATCAAATTGTTGCCACACCTCAAGAAGAAAAAGTATTTCCTATTTATGATATCTTTTCATGAATTATTTCATAATCTTCAAATGGGTCCCACCCTTTTTTTATTCATTATGGTCATATTCAAACGGATGGTATCAACTAAAGTATGTCCTTCAAACTGAAGATGAGACACTCAAGACAGCTTGCTAACCTCCAAACCTGATCAGTTGCAGCTAGAGAAGAGAGAGAATTATAGTGCCAAATTTACAATGTCAATTGATAGTATTTACACTTGCTTCAAAATCTGACAACATCCCAGCTTAGTAGTACTACCGACCAAAAATACACTTGGATAATTATGAAAAATACTTGTGTTAATGAATTTTATTTTGTCCTTTAATAATGTAAAAACTTATTCTATTATAATGTAAGCTGGATGCTAACAATAGACAATTCTTCTTTAAAATTGTTCAACAAAAAAAAGCAACAAGTACCACCAGACCCCTTCTTCTAATAAACTAATTTATCATGAAAAATTAGCCTATAATTATTTTATGCTATAGTTGATTCAATAGCACTAATAAGAGTAAAATATAGTGGTGGGGCAGGTTTGAAAGGTAAATAGAACAGCAGAACAGATTTGACAACAACACTTAACGTAAGATAAATAAAAATTGTGCTAATAATTCATTAAACATTAGCAAAACGTCATGTACCTAGCTATATACATCTCAGTGTGTGCTTATAGCTTGGTGTCTTTTCAGCAAAATCATATTTTTCTCAAATTTTTTCAACGAGATCTCTACTAATCACACCAGCAGGTTCAATACAACACTGATTTCATTAAAATTGTAACACAAATTAAATTTAAAATGTAACATTAAACAAAAACACCAGGAGTGATTAATCATTCTAAATTGAATACTATACAAAAATACCTGATTGTAACATGCAATAAACACTAATCAACAATTTATAACAGTGAGTTCAATAATCTTGTGCAATGAAAACAACAACCAAACTATTTACAATAATCTTAAATAATTTATCTTATTATAACTATTAAGCCAATGAAAAGAAATATGTTGATGTATAGAGAGCACAGAGAGTCAAATAATTTAGAATCAATTATTGAACAACACATTAGCTTCAAGTTTTGTGGGGTTTTTTTTTTAAATGCAGTGTTTACCTGCTCTCCATATTTTATTTCTTTTTTCCCTATAAAACTGGCATCGTATTTCCTACATATCATACCGCTATAAGACCTTTTTCCTACAAGTAGTCAAGTATGAATGTCGTAGGACAAATTGGAGAACTTGTCTAAGTGTGGTTGTGGTGGGTTAATGTTTAAGAGGATTTGTGGAGGGGTTGTAAGAAAGATGGAAAAGAGAGAAATTTAGAGTGTTTAGGGGCTGTATGAACAGTATCCGTGAACAGTAGCATAAGAAAGAGAAAAAGAAAAGAGAGGAGAGGAGGAAGAAGAAAACCAAGGCCAATGTGCCTCAATAATAAAAACACTCAATAATTCTATTAATCAACACTAACTCGTTTGAGTACAATAAAACACTTATAGAGACCCTACGCTCTTTTTTTTTTTTTTTTTTTTGGGTTTCCTATAGTGTATCCTCAAAGCTTTCAACCAGAGACTATTCACTGTTCGCGACGGGTGAGCCCTAGTAGGGTAAATCGCTGGCCCAAGGAGTTTTTTCAAAGTACAGGTACCCGGACTCAAACTGGGGAGCACACCCAAATCCAACAATTGTAGAATTACTAAAATACCCTTGACTCTAGAATGACCAAATAAAATATAAAAACCTAAATAACTACCATGGACACTTATTCTTGGGCTTTGCCTTAATCTTAGACTTCCAAAGAGGATATTGTTTCTCTAACAACGTCATGGCTGCGCCATTAGTCAGTATAAACATAAAGCAATTTAAGAATACAAGTAGGATGGCCAAAATGATTAGGGGGAAAATAAAGGATATAAGAGAAAAATCACTTAGATAGAGCACATAGGAAGGAAATTGATGACACCTAGGATCAAATTGTTGCCACACCTCAAGAAGAAAAAGTATTTCCTATTTATGATATCTTTTCATGAATTATTTCATAATCTTCAAATGGGTCCCACCCTTTTTTATTCATTATGGTCATATTCAAACGGATGGGATCATCTAAAGTATGTCCTTCAAACTGAAGATGAGACACTCGAGACTGCTTGCTAACCTCCAAACCTGATCAGTTGCAGCTGGAGAAGGGAGAGAATTATAGTGCCAAATTTACAATGACAATTGAGAGTATTTACACTTGCTTCAAAATCTGACAACATCCCAGCTTAGTAGTACTGCCTACCAAAAATACACTTGGATAATTATGAAAAATATTTGTGTTAATGAATTTTATTTTGTCCTTTAATAATATAAAAACTTATTCTATTATAATGTATGCTGGATGCTAACAATAAACAATTCTTCTTTAAAATTGTTCAACAAAAAAAAGCAACAAGTACCACCTTCTAGTAAACTAATTTATCATGAAAAATTAGCCTATAATTATTTTCTTAAACATTGATGGTAACAGCAAGATTCAGTAGATATATATGTCATACATATATATCCTACCTATTGTAACATCCATTGTACGATGGAAGTAAGATCTTGTTATGCATTATTGCATCAAGAATATCACAACACTCATAACTCTTTTCTAGTTTAGAAAAAGATATCAAAATAAATTATGTAACAAAGTTTGTTACTTGAATTTTCACTATATATAAAATGTTTTTATTATAAACTCACAGTACAACCGGATTCTTTCCACTTCTATTAGACTTTAATTCAAATTATTTTTATTTTGAGGAAGTAGGAAGACACGTTTATTCCATCTCAATATTGTCACTGAGCTCTGCATATGCAGCAGCTTCTATGATGCAAATGAGTCACAGTGACCAGCACCACTACTTAGAGCTATCTACATGTACAGGGCTATGTCAGCCAACTCAAAAAAATAATAATTCTTGAATACACACTAGGACTTTCTTTGGAAATGAGATGAAAGGGATAGATTTCTAGATATTAAATAACAAATTTACACTGATCTAAAAGACAAACTGTCAGTTACAAGGGTAAGTTTAGAGGATGTCCAACCCCAGGCTTCCGAACCTTTTAATTATTCAAATCTCGAACATAACTGTTTCCAACATGGCTTGTATTTGCCCCTTCTATATATTGTGTTTCTTGTCTCCAACACCCATAACTTGAAAAAAGAAAAGTTTAACATACCATGTATATAGTATAGGATGCACACGTACTTCATTTTAACCCAAGTACCCATACCCGATATGCTTAGTTTACCTTAACTTTTGGTTTGTACTTGTGACAACATTTTATGGGTGTCATTGTACTTGTTTGCTATTTATTATTGCTTTTAAAATAATATTAAATATGTTTTCAAGCTTTTTATTGTTGTTATTTAATTTTAAAACCTAAAATAAACGTAATTTATGTCCAAAAATATTTGAAATATACATAAAAAATATTAATTAATTAATTAATTATCGTATCCCCGACAAATCGTACCAAAGATATCTTAAGAGATATTGTATCCGTGTACCCGTATCGTACCCGATACTGTTTACATGCAACACTAGTACTATATACCCTAGCAAAAACAAATGGTTTGAATCCATCCCCCCCAAAAAAAGGAAAAAATAAATTCAAACATTGAAAGATCTGTCCTTAAATAGTTCTAAGACAAGCACAAAAATGAAGCCCAAAATATGCAAAAAAAATAACAATATAACAATATTGGCACTAAAACTCTTGATTAACAATAATTCTACATACCATGTTTTTATGTCTTTTGGGGATTCAGTAGACTATGCCTTGAAGGAAAATTGACATGTTTGCCTGTTGGCTAGGTCAATTTGGCCAACATCACGATTTAAGCATAGGGAATGCAACCCTTACTGTCTCATGTGGTGTATTCGGAGGGAAGGAAACACTCAAGAACTTCAAAGGATGTGAAACATCAATTTTAGAGCTGATCTTACTCCTAATATCCTTAATTATATGGATTAAGGCCAAAAGACTATTTTTCATCAAATTAATTGAACTACATGTGTTATGGCCCTATTTTTCACCAAATTAATTGAACCACATGGGTTACTCCATGCTTTTGTAACATTTTGATGTAGGTTTTTTTCTTTTTTCTAATAGGTAATGAGAATTGTATATTATAGAAAATGACAACTTTGTGTGCATAAAACATGAACACAAGTGTGTCAAGGATTAAGATCCTCTAGAGTTCCTAGGGTACTTTACCACATAGAGTTCTATAAATCCTGACCTTTCTTTTAAAATAAATGGTTTAAATTATGACATGTCACGAATACATTAATAAAATCCCTAAAATAATGATTTTTAAAATACAATCCATTAACCTAATGTTAACGTTGTTAAACTAACGCCTATTGAAACGTTCATCTTCATCTTCATCACTTCCCCTTCCCCCTCCCCCCTCCCCCTTATGGCTCACTCAAATTAATACAAAGAAATATTTAATGAAAACCCAACAACTGAATACCACAACATTTACTCAAAATATTTCAAAATATCGTTTTCATCCCCAATTTCCCATGATTTTCAGCAACCCAAACATAAAACTCAAATTCCATAAAAAATAAAAATAAAAAAAATAAAAATAAAAAAAAAATAAAAAAAAACCCTAAACTTACCAATATAATAATCTCATTGTTGGCACCACTAGAATCAATATCAAGATTTAATAATATAATTGTGTAATTGGTCCTTTTGGTGGACACTGATCTGTTTTGTTGCAATTTTTTATACTTAATGGTATAATAATCTCTTTGTTGGCACCACTGAAAATTTTTGAGTAAATGTTATGAGATTCAGTTTCTGTTTTTGATTGAGTCTTCCTTTGTATTAATCTGGGTGAGCATGGAGGAGGAGGGGGTGAAGATGAATGCTTGACAGCTTGGTATCTAATTCCAAGTCATTAGTTTAAATTTTTATTTTTGTTATTTTAAGTAGTTTAACACCGTTAAAGTTAGGTTAATGGATTGTTTTGATAATCCATTATTTTAGAGATTTTGTTAGTGAATTGATGACATGACATAATCTATACCATTTACTTTTTTTTTTAAAAATCAGGATTTATGGAACTCTATGTAATAGAGTACCCTAAGAACTTTAGAGGATCTTGATCCATGTGTCAAATAATTACAGAAATAAAATAAAAAAAATAAAAAATAAATAAAATATAAATAAATAAATAAAATAAGGAATCTATATAGTAGTGAACCCCCAAGCGCGAAACCAATCAAACAACAAGCTTGCAAAATACTCAAGAATCTGACTCTCAAAACTCTCCATATCCTCGAAAACACGTCGATTACATTCCAGCCAAACTCTCCACGTCAAGCACAAAGGGACCAAATTCCAAACATCTGAGGAATGCTTACCAAATCAATTCAGTCAACCAAACAAAAGATCTACCAACCGACCCGGTAACAGCCACTGAATCCTAGAGGAGCGGAAAACAAAATTTCACAACTCTACCACTCTTGGGAAATGTAAGCAAAAGATGGTCCATCGTTTCCCCATTGCACTTACGCATAATCCAATAATAAGTGTCTATGATAATTAATTAGATAATTAATATTTTATTTTGATTTTTTAGAGTTAAGGGTATTTTCCTAATTCCATACATGTCTATTGTGGATCATAGTTATGGCTCTTAGGTTCTATTTTATTAGTAAGCAGGCCCGGCCTGGGTTAAACCCCGCTTGAGGGGGCATTCACAAGGCAACCACACAGGAAAAAAAATACACAGCAGAAAAAGAGAAAGGGAGGCTTATGCAATAGGTTTGTACCAACAATAGAGCCAGCTTATGACCACCCTATAAAAAAATAAAAAGTCCAACTAGCTTTTCCGGCACTGGTGCTCCCTTTGCTAGTTGTAGTTGTAGCTCTCGGCTGGTATTTTCCTCTCTCTCTCTCTCTCTCTCTCTCTCTCTCTCTCTCTTTGATTTGAATTTAAAATTGAAAGTGGAGTAGCCTTATTGCTTTAGCTGAATTTATGTAACTGAGAGGGTAAAAGATATGAAGAAAGACCAGAGGAACATAGAGATGGTTAAGTCAATTACTATCCTCCTCTGTACTACCCTATGGCCCCACCCTCATCTCTCAAATCAATTACCATTTTCTTTTGGTCAAGTCAATTACTACACTACTACCTACGGCCCCACCCTCATCTCTCAAATCAATCACCATTTTCTTTTGTATAGTATATATACAAATCCAATAACTCAACGTGATTCATTTGATATTTTACAGTGTCCAACCGAACCCACTCATGACCGTAAAATGTGCCAAATTCATTTGTTTTTTGAACTTTAGTAAATTAATAGACTTTTGTTTTCTTAGTGTTTGAGTGTGTGAACTGTGAAGTGTGTTTGTGTTTTTGTGTGTCCTGTTTCTTATTTGTGGTCCAATGATAGCCTTTTGTTAGTTTCATTAGTGTAGAAAAATAAAAGGAAAAAATTAAAAAATGTTGAATTTTATATTTTATGATCAATTAATTTTATTTTACTAACATTTTTTTTTAATATTTTATGAACATTTTTTTTTTCTAATAAATATATTATTATTCAAACTATAAAGCACAATATTACCTTAATTTTGCTTCTCTCTCTCTTTTAAATTTTTATGTATATTTTTTAATATTTAATAATAAGTGAGCAACTAAAATTTAGAAGGGCTTGGGCAACCTAAACCTCGGGACCGGCCCTGTTAATAAGTAAGTCTTGTTTGGTTCATGGGTCTTCAAGTGTGGCTTTATTCCTATTCAATTAGAAAGTTTGTTTATTAGTCAAAAGTAAGAGTTCTAGCCCTATTAGGAAAAGTTCTAATCTAAAGTATATTTAAATGCGTCATTGTACTCAAATAAGAGAAGTGTTGATTATATTAGCCAAAAAAGAAGAGATGATTAGTACAAAATTTGAGTGTATGGGGTATTAAAGCATGTTGGCTTCACTGTGTTCTTCCTTCTCTTTTATCTTTTTCATTGGTGCACTGTTATTATTCATGTATACTATTTACAGCACTGTTTAAGTACTATT
This sequence comes from Fagus sylvatica, assembly GCA_907173295.1. NCBI lineage: Eukaryota > Viridiplantae > Streptophyta > Magnoliopsida > Fagales > Fagaceae > Fagus > Fagus sylvatica. The sequence goes on from OU015766.1 coordinate 2,594,918, forward strand.
CACAGCCAATGGACAGATTGAAGAATAGGTTTGGTAATTTCTAGATTTTCTAGAATAGTCTATAATAGGTCTTACCAAAGGCTCATGAGTCTTATTTTATGCTATAGTTTCTTTTCTATTTTGTTTAAGTAGTTTCCTACTTGGATTAAAGGTTTTTTAATCACTTATTCTTTGTTATTTAGGAGTCCTAGTCATTGTAGGAAAATTTTATTTAGAAGTCTTGCTCTTTCTTTTTGATAACTAGGAGTGTTACTCTTTCTAGGAATATCATTGGTAATAATCTATCCAAGAAATTTATGTAATCAATCAAACTGATAGAAAGATCTAATTTCATAAATTCCCATAGCATGTTAAGGTTCGAGTGTGATTTTCTTCTCCCACCTAAGAATGATAGCTTAGGAAACTTTGTGTGATTGCTTAAGATTTAGATTTCTTTATTTCTCATTCAACTAATTATGTCATAGTGGGTTGTTCTAAAGGTCACAAGTCTTATTTTATGTTTTGAGTCCTCCTCTATCTGGTTTAAAAGTTATTAATTACTTTTCGTTAATATTAAAAGCCCTAGTTCCTTCAATGAGTAGTAATGGAAAATAGCTTGTAACAGAATCTCTGTGTATTCAATGAAAGATAGATATAGAAAGATTGAAAATAAGAAGCTTTAAGGGTGTGATTTTATTTGCCTTCCTAAGTGTGATTACTAAGGAAACCTATTTGTGACTGACTAGGGTATAGCTTTCTTGGTTTCTCATTCTATTTGTTGTTTAACCACAAACAACCATCCAAGTCATTCATGATCCAATCTATTTTTTTATTAATCAACCTACCTAAGCCCTTAAACATCAAACCCTATTCAAGAACCTTTAAATATCTAATCAAGAACCCTTATTTAGCGGGTACTGCCTGTGTCCACCAGAATGATTACTCCTTGACCCTTTATTTTCCCCAAGAGCCTTATAGTCCTAAATTATTTCCTGTTATTATTAGGAATTCTAGTCTTTCTAAGAAAAGGTTATGTAGAAATCCACGTCCTTCTAGGAGTAGTAGTGGTAATAGCCAACAAAAGAGTCTTTATGCTTTCAATAAAAGACAAATATAAAGAGATTGAATTTAATAAATTCTAGTAGTTTTATTTATCAAAAAAAAAAAAAATCTAGTAGTTTATTTTAAGCTTCAGGGGTGTGATTGCCTTCTCCTTCCTAAGTGTGATTACTTAGGAAACCTAGGTTTGATTGTTTAGCATTTATGTTTCTTTGTTTCTCGTTCTTTTCATAGTTTAACCTCAAACAGCCATTGAAGTTATTCAAGATCCATTCATGTTTAATTACTCAACCTACCTAAACCCTTTAAGTATCAAACTCTATTCAAGAACTCTTCGATATCTCAACAAGAACCCTAATTTAGTGTTGAATTCCTAAAGATCTTCCATCAAAATTGGTATCCAAGCCCATTAAGGTTATATGTGTGTGTGTATATATTCTTTGCTTCCATATAGATACTATAGATCTAAAGTTGTGAGTATTCTATATTTTGAATTTGTCTACGTAAGAGATCAAAACCACCTGCTAGCCCAGATGCCCAATAACATGTATATAGACCCAAGAAAATCGTTTGTAGTTGGAAATTGCATGACAACGAGAAAGAGCACGCATGTACACAGTCATGTCCCTTTCATGAATGCTAACAAGCGTGCTCTCTCTCGTTGTCAACCAATTACATGTCAAATCCTAAAGACTATTTGCAAAGAGAAAAGAGAGATCATATAATGGCAATGCTTCAAAGAATGACTAGAGACGAAATAAATGCAACTACTATGGCATTTTTACCAATAAGAAAGATGAGGGACAAAAGAGATATCTACTCTGAAAACAAATAGACATAATTTCAAAAGCATTTAAAAAAAAAAAAAAAAATTGCTTTCTTTATGTGGACAGCCCCATTAGTTAAAATTCTAACTATGTATAACTTAAGAAAACGTCAACTCATAGTGGTGGATTGGTGCTATGAGTAAGAAGAGTGGAAAAACCAAGGATAATGTCCTTGTCCATTGCAGGTGGCTATAGAATTATGGGACATTGTATTATGGGTTATGCCTGAAAAGGAAGAGAGTTGTTAGCTTGTTGGAAAGGACAGTTTGGTCGACATCAAAATAGATGCATTTAGGAGGCAATCCTCTTATGTGTCATGTGGTGTTTTTGAAAGAGAGAAATGCCCAAAGCTTTGAAGGTTGTGAGAAATTGGTTTTGGTTTTGACGATAGTCATGTTGAAGACTGCATATGATTGGATGGTGGCTACTGTGCCTTTTTTAATTAAAATAGTAATGGAAGTGGAAGGACAAAGTTTGGCTACAAACCAATTTGTAGCCAGCTTTCTACAACCCACTATGTGGCAACTAATAAGATCATCCACGTGTATTTTAATCACATAACCTATTTAATAAGTCATGTGACTTCTTTAAATAAAACATGTAGATGGTCTTATAAGCTGTCACGTAATGGCTTGTAACAAACGGGCTACATACCAGTTTGTAGCCAAACATTGTCCGAAGTGGAATGAGTATCAAGCAACATGAACTAGAGATCATGCATCTGAAAAAATAAATAAATAAATAAAAATACTATGGAACATCTATGATTACATGATAACCCATACAGGCTTTCTTTTATTTAATTACTACAAGTTGATTTCACATTTAACCCTAAAATACTTGTCACATGACCAACCAAAGAAAAAGTTAATTGAGCTCTACACTACTTGTGACATAAACCTTTAGAATTGCTTGAATCTTAAAAGAAAAGAAAAAAAAAAATCATTTTGAAGTTGTTGTTTTATGCACATTAGTAGATTTGAAATTTTCTGAATTTTGGCACAATTTTTCTTTCTTTGTTTAGAAAATTAGGTAGAAAGGTTGGGGTTTTTCTATCAATTAATTTCTAAAGGTAATCTTTGATTTCTATTTAGCCAATTAGGCAGCTATTAACATGGAAGCCTAGGAACGGGGAGACTTAAGCTACTACAATAAGAAAGAGTGCAAGTAATATTGTTTAAACATTATTTGAATTTGATTTGATCAAATTGTGAGTGATCTAAATTGAAGTTTGAAGCAATTTTCTTTTGAGTTCTCCTTTCCCCTTAATAAACCTCCAAAACCCTAAGCCTGCAAATTTTACAACCTATAGCAACTAATTAACTCTTTAAACCCAGTCATAAAGTATAACTTTCTTTTCAGCAACCTATTCACTTAAGTCCAGCTACTTCTTTCAAGTTTACCATCCAACCTTAGCCAATTTACAAAATCCAAGCATCCCACTCCCTAAATGTATTAATATCCTAGCTTACCTGGTTTTCTTTTTTTTTTTTGATAATTGCATTCCTCTCCGATGCCGACTCCGCATGACACCTTTCCGACTTACCTGGTTTTCTTTTTACTTATTTTAAATTTCCACTTCAAAGTTTGAAAGATTGAAACTTCTGCTTGGAGGATCATAATTAAACTAAGCACCTGTTACTCTAAGACTCTATCCCAAGCTAGTATTCCATTCACAACAACAAGATCCTTCTAACACTAAGCCAACAAACATGTACAGAGAAGTATCACATGCAATGAAACCCTCAAACCTCAACCGAAACCCTTAAAGCTCCAAACTACATATCAAACACTAAACCTCTAATATGACCAAAACTGCCCAAAATATAAATGAGCAGAAAAGATTAGACTCCATTTGAACCGATTACAAGCCTCTAACTTAAGTAAATCATGACAAAAGACCAACCAAAACCTTTGAAACCTGGTAGAAAAACTAAACCAGAAATCCCAGAATCTTTCCAGTATAAAGCTTAAAACAATAAATCCTAACCGAATAAGGACCAATTAATTCCAAGAACAGCATATTAAGCTCAAAAAACAAGCTATAAAATTATACCCAAGTTTAGAAATAACAAAAAAATGTTTGTGAATAAACAAATAGAGAGATTCAAAAGACAAACCAAAGCAAATTACATCATAAAAACTGACCTTTTCAAGGGAAGATTCCTGAGCTAATCCTTCTTTCTCCATAATAACACATGCAAATAGCTCCCTTGGCTTCCTCAACCCCAACAATTTTGGAAACAAAAACGACCCAACAAAAAAAAAAACATTTTTTCTTTTCTTTTCCTGATGTTTATCAGTAATCAAACAAAAAAAAAACTAGAAGAAATCCAAAAAAACCCTTTAAACTTAAAGCAGATAAGGTCAGAAAGACAAGTTAGGATAGAACAATAGAATTTATATTAAAAATCCTAAACATAAACCCCAACGTAAAGAAAATAGAGAAAAAGAGAGATTCAAATAGCTATAGAAGAATATTAGCAAAAACAACCTTTTATATACGACCATATATACCAGATCTAGAAGTATAAACCCAAACCAATCAAAAACTAGGGTTCCAAAGAAGAAGAAGAGGAAAGCAAAGTAGCAAAGGGCACGGGAAGAAGAAGAGAATACAAAGCGGAGTAGTTTCTAGAGAGAGAGAGAGTGGGACGATACTGAATGCAAGGAGGTTCCAGAATTTGTTTGGGACCAATAAAAATAACGGAATTTGTTTGGGACCGAAGTACAATAAGGGTTTAGTCCTTTGAAATCTAAACAGTTGTATTTTTATCCACACGCTCTACGAGGACACAAAAATCCTAAATTATAACATTTTTTAAAATATTTTTTTATTTTTTTATGTTATTTTTCGAACTATAAATTTAATTTAATTTTTAATAGTTAGAATAGCATTTGAATTTATGTCTATTTCATGATGATTGTTATTTTTAGGGATAATTACAGTAAACCCCCTATGGTTAGGTCGAGTTTCATTTTACCCACCCATGGTTTGAAAAGTGTCACTTTATCTACTTGTAGTTAAAACCGTTAGAAGGCATAACCCACCTCGCTTATTTCCGTTAATAAAAACATAAAATATTCAAAATTTTGGATCAAATTACATGTTAAAACAAAAAATTTCTAGAAATTGAAGAACATCTTAGAGCATTCTCATTCGATGCTCACCCTTAGCAAAAATAGATAATATTGTTCACAAAAAATCACAAAAACACACCCACACCCTAACTCTCTCTCCTCTACTCTCACTCTCAGATCTCTCTTATTTCTCTCTACTCTGTTGTCTCTCTCACTCTCTTTTATTGTAGGTGAAAGAAAATACCAAAAATTGCTCTGGCAATTACGGTGATTGGGTTTGGGTGTTGTGGGGCTTTGGGTGGTGTGGCTGGGTTTGCGTTGCTTTGCGTTTTGGATTTGTGATGGCTGGGTTTCGATTTTGTGGCAAGTATATATGATGGTAGGTTTTGGTTTTGCGGTGGTTTTGATGGTGGTTTTGGTTTTGTAGTGGGTCTGATGGATGGTTTGGGTTTTGCGGAAGGTTTCAAATTTGAATGTGGGTTTTTGTTTTTGGGTTTGATGGTTGTTTCGATTTTACAGTGGTGGGTTTGATGAAGTCCAGGTATGTATTTTCGTTTAGTTTCAAACAACAAGGCACGACTTGCCAAACTGCTTGAATATTTCGGCATTACCAAAGTGCATGAAGAGCACTTTCCACCATGTTGTTACAACTGGTGCATCTGGGATCTTTGAGAACGTGTATATGGTGCAAGTTTCTTCGTGTTGGTAGAGAGTCGTGACATGATCGCCATAAGAAATGACGGACCTTTGACAGTACCTGCAGAGACCATAAATTGTTCCAGACTTGTGTCAATATGAAAGTGTAAGAGGTCCTTGGATCTTCTTGGTGACTTTCATTCAGGAGCAAAAGGTACCCACTTCAAACCGTATAAGCACCGTGTTTTGTTCCTCCCCGTACAAGGGTATCATTGTGGTCTCAAGTACTTAGAGGGATTCCCATGATTGCTTCTACTTCGTGGGATAGAAAAGTATCCTTGATAATCCCTGTCTTCCATGTTCTCAACTAGTTATCTATGAGGTGCGCCACATCTGATAATGAAGGGTTCAACAGGACTAGTGAACAAATTGAGTGGTGATTCATCATTGGCAACCATCGGTCACCCCATATCCGTATGTTTAAGCTCATACCAACTCTCCAAACCGCCCCATTCCTTATGAGATCTCTTGCACCCATGATTCTTTTCCATGCTTTTCCATGCATATGACCCTCGTGCATTTGATTGAGCCTCCAAAATTGAGCAATGTGGGAAATATTTTGATTTAAACACCTTGTAAAAAAGTGAGGATGTGTCATGCATTAAACGTCAAACCTGTTTTGCAAGGAGTGCTTTATTGAAGAAACCTAATTCCCTCATGCCAATTCCGCGATTCTTTTTTATTTGCATAGAGTACCCTAAGGCAACCAGTGCATCTTGCCCCTTTCCCCTCCTTGTTCCCATCAGAATCTTTGAATCAAAACTTCAATTTTCTTAATCAAGCGATTTGGAAGACTGAAGCAACTCATGGCATAAGTGGAAATTGTTTGGGCCACTGATTTTATGAGAATGTCCTTGCCTGCTTGTGAAATTAATTTCTCCTTCCATCCTTTTAGTTTGCTCCAAACCTTCTCTTTAATTTGAGCAAAACTTGAGTACTTTGTTCAGGGAATAAATGAAGGAAGACTGAGATATCGCTCGTATTGTTTGATTGCAGGTACATTTAACATACTTTGAATATTTTCTTAGACTTGTAACTTTTTTTTTTAGGGGATGGACTTGTAACTTGGGTGTGTGTTACGAGCACTTCCCATGCTTTCCACCTAAGAGTTATTAGTTTTTTGCCATGTGGCCATCCCTGAGGCCCATATGTAGCATGTTGGGTTCACAGTTAGGGTGAGCATGGTTTGGATGTTGAGTAAGGTCAATTATTTGGATGGTAAGTAGAGTAGGTTAGCATTTGCTTGATTTATCTTAGCCATATTCTTCTTGGGTTGGTTTATCCCCGTCAAATTCATTAGTTTTCTTAAATAAATAAAAATTGATCACAAAATTTTGACTCTTTCCATCATCTCATTATTGTGAAGAATGAATATTAAAAAAATTAAAAATAAAGTTTTGAAATATTATTTCTTAATTTTTTTTTATTAATGTTTTATTTACACATGTAGTGCACCCGTTTGTTTAAATTAATTAATTGACTTTAAAAAAAAATTATTGAGATAAATTGACTTTATTCAAGTAGAGTTTTTTAAAAAAAAAAAGGAGATTGAGACGTTGATGTTGTTATTGAGATATTTTTTTCTATTCTTTATACTCACAAGTCACAAGTCATACCTTTTATCAAAAAGTCACAAGTCACAAGTCACACCAACCAGCTATTATTGTCACCTGACCTGGAGTCCCACAAGACCACATGGTATACGTGGCAATGCACGTGAAATTAGCAATTGTTGTCTTTCCTTAACATGCTGATAATGGTAAGGACAAGGATAAGGATGAATGAATAATACTTACTTTATTGCGTAATATGGCTGATGATATCTCAGCTCAGAGCTACTATCTGGTATTTCGGATGCATATAGTCCGTCTCACAAGTAAGTGGGACTCACATGTGGAGTGTAGTGGAATATGAATGTGCCACCCAGCTATGCAACCTCTTTTGAGTTCTGACATCACATCACTAATCAGTTTTTGGTGATTGATTTAATTTGTTGCCAGACAATGCCCACTTCTCTAGACGAACTTGTCCTAAGTACTCAATCCATAAATTATTAGCATCCAAACCAGGGTACACAGTTAGTACACCTTACATTTTATTTTATTTTTGGTACAAGGAAACCCATATCTTCAAGACTCAGATTCCTTTAAAAAAAACACTTCTCCCAAAATTAAAGTGGCTCTTTTTCTCCCCACATTCGGATGTGTATTTTTTTGTCATAAATGCCTTATTACAATCCCAAAATCTTAATTTAATTGATCTTTAACAATAATTTCCCAATTCACTCGTTGATTAGTATAGAATGAAATGTGGAATTTTTTTAGGTAGTTAGTTAGGAGCTTAGTAGAATTTTTAAAAAATTAAGTACAAGTATAATTATATATGAAAATGTAAAATTTTAAAATATTGTACACTTTTTTTTTTTTTTTTTTGATCTTGAGATAGAAATCTACATTACACACACACACTATTTGGGAAGGGCAAAGGGATTCGAACCTCTGCCAAATGGAGGGAGGGACTCTCCTGGCACCACTAGGCCAAATGCCTAGTGGGCATATTGTACACAAACCAAATAAACTCGAAATAAACTCTGGAAACGAGTTTTCATTACTTTTTTGTTCTATTTTCTTCCACCTATTGACTTTTACTTTTTATCACTAGAGAAAGAGAGGTCACAATTCATTTTTGACGGGTTTTGTTGGTGTTTAATATTTAAGGCGACAATTTCAAATGAAACATTTTTTATAATTTACATGTTTATGAAATTTTGTTAACTCTTTATATAATATTATTGTTTCATTTGAAATCTATTTTTCTTGCTTTTTGAGATGCAAAATTATTAGTTAAACTTTCTCAAATTCTTGTTTTCTCTTCTTTTTTGAGATGCAAATTCTTATTTTATCCTTACCTTTAAAAAAAATTAAATAAGATTTATCTAATGAAACCAAATTAAATGAGTACATAGAGAGAGAAAAAAAAAAAAAGCACTTTACTAATAGTAGAACATTAACTATTTAAAATGATAGGTCTAGAGTCTGTAACATAGCACTTCGAGAGGAAAACAAAAAAAACAAAAAGCAGTTAAGGAAATACCGTAGAAGTTGTAGTGAAATGTCGAGATAGCAAATCTAACAACATTTTTGGTTATTGAGGGAAAATAATTAAAGAAATCAATCACTAGATAGAAAATAATCAAAAGTATCGTGATACGATCATATATGGTGCTTGTAGTATATACAAGGGTTGCCCACTATTCTTGTTGTGTACATGATGTAGAGAACCAAGAACATAGAAATGCATTTGTTTTATTTACGATGATTTGGTTGTTACTTGTTAGTGTTTACCTAGCCTTTTGTATTCAGTTATAATGGTCCACTTTATGTGCATGTTATTTGCATGCATAGTGGGTCCTAGGTTTGTGTTAGTTGGTTTATAGGTCCTATTATTTTGGTAGTGGAAGTTGTAGAACTTTTATAAAGCCAACATTTGGCTTTCAAAATAATCATTTGTCATAAAAATATTTGTAGTCTTTAAGACTCTTGGGAGGTTGGGTTTCCTTGAAAAACCTATATCTAGAGGTCAGGATTTCCTCAGTTAAATCCATCTGAGATAAGGATTTTCTCAATTAAATCCATCTGAGATAAGGATTTTCTCAATTAAATCCATATATTTTCTTTTAATTATAGGTTTTGCACCAATTCTATTTTCCTCCTTTATCCAAAAATTGTGAACATATCATATCGGTAGTTATTTTTGGATTTTTGGAGAGAGAGTTTTTTTTTTTTTTGTGTGAGAGACTAAGAAATGAGAATCTAAAACTCAAAAGATATGGAAGAATATGAATAGTTTGAAAATAAAAGAGTCTAACAGGGCACATAACTTCCTAAAATAGAGATTTTTATCTATCAACTAAATTTTGGGGTTTAATGATTACTCTACAACATGATTAATAGCTTAGAGTTTTCTTCTATTGGTTTTTTTTTTTTTTTCAAAATGATTTTATTAGTTCATAAATGAAATTTTTTTTTAAAGAGTTCACTTAAGGATTTTTTTATTTTATTTTAAAAAGTAGACTTTATTGTTGGGGGCCTTCTTCCACTTGTAAGCCATGCCCTACTTGGAAAAATTATTCAGTCCACCAGGTGAACCACGTCATCCGTTCACCATTCCAATAATTAAATGACACGTATGATAATTAATACAGTCAGCTTGGGGCTATTTGGTCATTTTAAAAGTATGAGGTTAATGGTTAAAAGCTGACCATATTAATTATCAAGCTGACTGTATTAATTATCAGATATGTCATTTAATTATTGGAATGGTGAACGGGTGAACCACGTCAGCCAGTGGACTGAATAATTTCTCCCCTACTTGGCCTTTTGGTTCGAGAAATTATTCAGTCCACCGGGTGAACCACGTCACTCGTCCACCATTCCAATAATTAAATGACACGTGTGATAATTAATACAGTCAGCTTTTAACCATTGGTCATTTTAAAAGTATGGGTTTAATGTTGACTGTATTAATTACCAATAGTTAAAAGCTGACTGTATTAATTATCACACGTGTCATTTAATTATTGGAATGGTGGACGGATGACGTGATTCACCCGGTGGACTGAACCTGTCGCTGTATATTATAGTCAAGTCACTCATCTTTCCTTCTATTTATTATATTTTTGGCTTTGAGTCATTCAATGTTCAAAATGGGATTGATGGTATTAGCTAAAATGCAAAGTGTTCTACATTTTTCACACCCTGAATTTCTTAGATATTTAAAGGTTAAAAAAAATATTATTGTTCATATCTTCTTGAAATATTTATTACTTTACATCTCAGCATGTCTAATGAATAACATTTTAGAGATATGCTGGAGGCTTGATTTAGATATGTGTGTCTTGTTTTTGTTTAATGAAATTCTCTTGTTCTCTAGCCAAAAACAAATTTTCTCTCTCTTATTCATTACATTTACAAATTACAAGTTTACAACTATTGATCAGAGTAAAAAAAAAACCCTACAAAATCAACACCAAGCCGTTGATGGGCCATTTTCCACGACTCTAAAGAACACCATTTGGTAAGCACAAATGCTGGAGGGGTAGAAGTAACTAGTCCAAAATAGGCCCAACGAAGATTTTAAGTTGGAATTGTGAGGGTGTGGGAATCCCTTGACAATCAATCATTCAAGGAGCTCATAAAATTTCATTCCCCAGATCTAGATGTATCAGAAAATAATATTGAAAAAAAAAAAAAAAAAAAGAGTTGCAGACAAAGAAGACCGGAGATTGATGGGCATATATCCAAGCAGAGATGATAAAAAAAAACGTGAAGAGCTTTGGGAAAATATAGAGAGGGTGGCAGGGAGGCATAACTCATTAATAAAACATTGTGACCATAACTTTGTCATACACAATTTAGGCAAAAAAAAAAACTTTGTCATACACAATTACCAAAAAAAAAAACTTTGTCATCACTATATGGACTTAAAAGATGTTTCCTTTTCACACCAGCACCACTAAATCGTAGTCCATTCCACCTACTCGTACGAAACATCTTCTTTGATCAAACCTTTATCAAATGATTCTATCAAAACTTTATAGGATGATTATGGTATAGCACTCTTAAATAATCAAAGGAAAAAAACAAGAAGCTCATTCAAATGCCACACAAGATAGGATGAACACTCCTTCAAATGTCACAAAACCAACGAAATGAAGCTGAGTTAAATGAACTCAATTTAAATATTTGAGTGTTCATCTATATATCTATATTATAATGTAAAATCGAAGTTTTTTGACTTTTGGTTGACCTCATCATGTTGCGCCACATAAGCTTTTGAAATCTTACAATTTTACACCTCATTGTTTTAATATATATTTTCTAATTGAATTTAAATTTTATTCTATTATTAAACATTCCATTAGAATTTTGACACATCATATTTTCTTTAATATAAGAATATATTATTCTATATATAAAACACGATTATAATTAATGTCGAATACTAAAATATATTCCATATATAAACACAATATAAATATCTTTTAATAATAATCATAATTATCAATTTTCATCAAGATTTTTAGAGTTTTTTTTTCCTTACGTATTTCATTTAATTTTGTTGATGGTAATGAAGAAAGATGGATGGATTTGTTATAATGAAACCATGTGAGCTTGAAATGAGTTATGAAAATTATTTAGGTTTGATCATATAATCATGTGTCCATGTATTTATTTGTCATTCTTCTTATTTTAAGTATCCTTTATTTTATTTTTGGATGGAAACATGATCCATATGGTAAATATAAACATGAATCGTGTTTTATAAAAATTGGACTATATTCAACTTATGCCAAAAGAAAAATTACATTATATTAAATTTTAATTATCCTATGGTAAATACTTTCTTAGTTATTTTTTTAAACCAAAAAGTAGGATTTATCCTAAATCCGATTCGTAAAGTCTCTTTATCGATCTTACCTACAACATTTTGAACTACAAAAAAAAAAAAAAAAAAAAAAAAAAAAAAAAAAAAAAAAAAAAAATTTAGATTTTATTTTCAATAATTTTCCTGTGCATCGCACAGGTTTGCGACTAATATATATATATATATATATATATAACTGACCCCAGGTGCTAGCATCAATAGACAGGGTGCTACTAGTTCGAACACCAACTACCACACTCCCCTCATCCACCGAAGTGAAAGTTTTCAGTCCACCCAGGTAGCTGAAGTATCTGGCAGGAAGGAGGGAAGGCGGTCTCGTGGCTCTGATACCAATAGTAGAACTGACCCCAGGTGCTAGCATCAAGAGACAGGATGTTACTAGTCAACACCAACTACCACACTATATATATATATATATATATATATATATATATATTGATATTGTAATGTACAAAAAAATTATACAAAATATGATTTTTTTCTTCCTAAATATGAAATTTGATAATTAGGATAGTTATTAATAGATACTTATTATGATTGTGCTTGTATATTAAAAGAAAATTATTTAGTAGTCATAAACTACAAATAAATGTGTAATTCTCCTTCTTACAGAGTGGTGGATCCTACCATGAATTTAATTAGTGAGACGCACTATTCATATGAGAGGAGGACAAGGCCAGCCCTGGGAATTATGAGGCTTGGGGCAGTTGAAAAAAAATGAGGCCCTTCTTAAAAAAAAAAAAAAAAAAAAAAAAAAAAAAAAAAAAAAAAAAAAAAAAAAAAAAAAAAAAAATCATTGAAAAATTACTCTACATACGATTTGTGCTACAAAATTACAAATTAAACTTTTATATTCAATATTTTCTAACAAAATTTATTCAATAGATAATATGGCTAATTCAGTTAATATTTTTTGTGACATAGATGATCGCAAGTATGGTTTTTATAATTTTAACTTTGAAAACTTCTTTCAATGGATGCGACTGTGACAAATATAGTCAATAATATTCTATATGCAATAGATGCATTTGGAACAATTCAATTCTTTGATAAAATTAAGTATATTTGTCACTGTCTTTTTTTTTTTTTTTTTTTTTTTTTGGTAAAATCTCTTGTAAGACTTTTAAGTTCTGAAAATAAATCAATACCATCAAGATCAAAAAAATTATCAGGTTTTAAAAAACCTTTAAGATTAACATAATACTTTTTCAAATTATCATAATTTAGTGAAGTTAGCTTCTTCATATCAAATAAATACAAAAAAATGTTCTCATACATAATTAGGTTAGAGGAATAAATTATTATTGGGCTTAATTTAAAGGCTTATTTTAAATATATGAGATTTTTTAATTTTTGTATATATATAGTGAGGCCTTTTAATAAAGGTCTTAAAAATTTTTGGGATGAAGTCTAAATTTGAGGTGAGGCCTAGTGTGGTCACCCACCTCACCCTTGCCAAGGGTTATTCCTAAATAAAAACTATGCATTTATTTATAGTCATGGACTACTAAATAATCACTCCTATATTGAACTATCTAATCCATCATTCAAAGAAAATATGACGTTTAATTATAGAAGGTTGAATTGTTATAGAAGTCTAAACTTAATTATATATATAGAGAGAGAGAGAATAATGTTTTGAAAAAATGTGAGTTTTCAAAACCAAAAAATTATATGGTAATTTCCACTCTCACATGAAGAAATAGCAAGATCTTGTACTTGTGGAGCATTGAATAATCAAAGGCTTACATAACAACATTAAAAATGCATTGAGTAACCATTAGCAAGCTGACCAACTGCTCTGGAAACAAACCAAGAATGGGGTGATTTTAGTTCGGTCAGCGTATACAATTCAGGATCGTGGGATTGATGTGACGGAACGGGCTGAAAGTTCGAATGCCAAGAGACTCAAATGATTCTGAAATTTTTTATTGCACCTTGGCATACTAGCAAAACAAGCACCTATTGTGGTGAGCTTGCTTGAATGCTCTTCTGACCAAAACCAATTTGCAGGGTCGTGGGATACCTATTGATGCTACACGCTCAGTATGGGCTATGATTTGCTGGGCGTTGTGGACTGGTAGGAATCAATTCATTTTTGAGTTACTCCATCATCACCCGCATCAGATACTGAATTTACTTTAGCCAGCTAAATAATTCAGTAGACAGCAGCAAATTTTCTTCTTTTACAGTTTTGAATGGTCCAAAATGCACTCGCATAATAATCACAATAAGTTTAAAATTTTTAAATAATAAGATCAAAAAGAGAAAATAATAAATTTCAAATACCTAAAATTAGGCCATATTAAAATTTAAAATATATATATATTTTTTATTGAAACGATAGTTGAAATTTAAAATAGATTCTTCATATTCCCAATTTACCTCTATTTTCATGTTAAATAAAAAATCTGCATATAATTTAGACTATTTAGACAAAAGAAGTCCTTATAACTTCTTCTTCCTTTTTATTTATATTAAAATTTTCATTTTTTTTGTTATTTTATTCTTTGAGGGAAAAGAAGAAGAAGAAAAAAAAGGCTAGTAGATATTATTTTTTTTTTGATAAAGGCTAGTAGATATTATTATAGATAGATATAGATAGTATTAAAATTGCATTTATAAATAATAATTGAAATGATATTAACTTCAACAATCTTATAAAAAAGAAAATGGAAAAAAGATTTTCCTAATAGCTTTATAACTCTGTAACATTGTTCAGTAAGAAATCCCTCTCCCCATCATGTAACTAATTATTAAAAAAGAAAAGAAAAAATTGTTAGGAGATATAACATCTTGAGGAGCCTTTAATTGAGGAATCATATAACATATAGGACATCATTTTACCCAAAAGTTTAACCTATAAGTTTAGACCTAATTATGTTATATTAATTCCTCAACATCTAACCCTGAGAGGTAACTCAACTTGTCTGGCCTTGGGTGTGTTCTCTAATGATCACTAATTCGAATAACTTCAAGGTCACCTATGCAAAGTAAAACCTACACGTGCTGCGTGTCCCATGAGATTAGTGCTAGTAGGGTGGTGCATGTTTCCCTAAAATTAATCGAGGTGCACGTATCTACAGAAGGCTGAGCCGAATATCCAAAGTTAAAAAAAAAAAAAAAAAAAAAATTTCCTCAACATTTTGACTCTTTTTCCATATAGGACTTCCGTATACCCAACAATATTAAATCTATTCATTTTCTATGTGCTAAGTGGGCATGAATACAAGTTTTTCAATGTCACAACTTCTTATTAACAATATTTTGGGACTTCAAATTATAGAATTACGGATAAAAGTACACAAATATATAACTGTTTTGATAATGCATAGAAAACTCAAGATGCGGCGCTCAACTGCTTGCGTGGACAGTGGAAAGAATCTTGTAAACTGAAGCTTTGCTTTCCGAACTGTAGAGAGAGAGAGAGAGAGAGAGTGGAGGGCATCATCATGAGCAGGAAGCTATGTAAGTATCTCTCTCTTATCTTTCACTCTCACTAAAGATAGAATTGTAAAACATGCTTATATCACAATCTTAGATTAATACAGAGCTTCGGTTGTGGATTTTACGCTTTTTCCTTGATGGGTTTCAATTATTCTGTCCAATTGTTTGAATACTCTCCTTAGTTTTGCTTTAATTTGCTACTTTGGAATCTTGGACTAATGGGTTTAGTTAAATGCAAAGAGAATTGTTGTATTGCCTGAAATTAATTAACAAAATGGCTCTTTTATTTTAACCGAATGTGTCTATTAGATATAACAAATCATTAAACAGATAAATAAATAAATGAATTAGAACATCACCAAAATGAATTTCGATTTTTTTTTTTTTTTTTTTTTTAATTTTTAATTGGTAAGTTACACATGCACCTGATGGGTGTAAAACCAGCGTCATCAGCCTCCACCTTACTCTTATATAAGGGGAGGAGGTGCCATTCAAGCTAGACCTCATTGGCATGAATTTCGAGTTATTATTTCGACAATAATATGGTTAGGTTGAAGTTAAACTGAATTTCTATTTTAGTCAATTGCGTGAGTTAACATGTTTCCTGTAAAAATCAGAGTTTCTTGTTGAACATATGTAAAAATGAATCACAATAAGGAACTCAATTCAAATTGTGTGAATACATGTGTGAATGGAATCAATTAACATGTTACTTTTGGCACAATTGGTCATTGAAACTTGTTGAAGCAAGAGGCTTTCAGCCCAATGCTGACTGTCAAGAATGGGAGATAGTGAGATCACGTCTACTCATGTCAATGATTTTATTTAGTGGGTTTGTAGCTAAGCTTTGATAGAGTTTATGGTAGCAGTTTTTTTTAGTTAACAGAGAAGAGATGATTTTTTTTTTTTGGTGTGTGTTTTGGGTATCAAATGACCTGCAAAATAAACTTAATTTCAAATTGGTTTGAAAGGAATGAACTTAATGTAATGCCTTGGGTGAGTAATACCTTTTCCATTATAATTGATTTACTATGGGTTGGGTGATGAAGTTATTTATTGATTATACTTATATTTTGAAAATTTTCCGTTCATTTGATGGTCACTGTATTTAATTGGGTTGGAGGTTTATGGCCTTGGGTTTTTGGATTTCAGATGGTATCAATTTGCATTTGTACATTAGCATCATGAAGTCGATATCATGTATGTTTCATAATGACCTTGGATCCATTGTAAAGTGCTTTCACTCCTTGAATAACCAAATATGACTTTTCTTTGACTTTTTGCTTCCATTTATTTTTGAAGTACATGCTATCACATTTACTGTTCTTACAAACATACATCTTACTGGAAAAGATTGCATAAAAAACTATCTCTACTTTTTGAAGCTAACTCCCATACTTTGAGGACTGTTATTTCAAGAATTGTCTTTGCAAGGACTTAAACTACTCTTTCCACGTTTAATGATTTGCAATGATATTCTGTAATTTTATACATGCAGTTTGTTGCTTTGCATGAAGGTTAGAAATACTGAAGAGGCAGCATATCAAGAAAACGAGGTAATACCTGGGGAGAAAATCTAATAATAGTTTCCCGTAATTGTTTTCATATGGGTAATTTTATACATGCAGTTTGTTGCTTTGCATGAAGGTTAGAAATACTGAAGAGGTAGCATATCAAGAAAAAGAGGTAATACCTGGGGAGAAAATCTAATAATAGTTTCCTGTAATTGTTTTCATATGGGTTGTTTCTAGGAAAAGAAGGCTCAAAGATTGTTTGACCCGTAATTTGTGTTGGAGAATTTAATTAAATGTCTAAATAAATTTTAAAATATTTGTAAAATTGGAAATCTACATTGTTTTAATGAGCTATGTACCAAACTAGTTATCTTCCGAAGACAGTGCGGGGGCTTTACAGTTTACAGTGATTAAATATCTCAGTTTCACCATAAGTTAAATAGTTGATGTGTTTCCCCTTCTATATGAAATTTTCTTGGAATCTTACATTTGTATGTACTTCAAAAAACGGTTTGGGTTTTTAAGAATGTTCTTTTATTTATCTTGATCTAATTATAGTAGATGGCTACATGTTTATTTATGTTGAACAGTGAATTTCAATGGTCATGTAAGTGGGAATTACAGATTGATTTCAGATTCCGCTGAGATGGAGCCTGATGTGGACTTGGACAGCAAGATAATAGAGCGTTCAATTGGAAGGGAGATTTGTGTTGCTGAGGATGGAGAAATGCTTGATTTATATGAGGGGAGAGAGTTAAGTATACATGAAATAGATTTTAATGTGGAGCCTTATATTGGGATGGAGTTTGAATCTGAAGAGGCTGCTATGATTTATTATGATGTATATGCTAAGCATTTGGGCTTCATGATTCGCGTTGGTAATTGCCATCGTTCAGGTCATGACGGATCAGTTATCAGTCGTAGATTTCTTTGTAACAAAGAAGGTTTTCGTGTTAATAACAAAAAGACAAGAAATACAAGAAGTCTCGAAGTGAGGAAGCCAAGGCAGATTACTAGGGAGGGCTGCAAGGCTATGATTATGGTGAGGAAAGAGAAGACAGGAAAATGGGTTGTCACAAAACTTGAAACAAAACATAACCATCCAATGGGGATATCTGTTGGCAAGGGTCGTCGGTGTACAATTCAGGCCAGACCACAGGTCAGTTTCAAGGCATATATATATATATGTGTGTGTGTGTGTGTGTGTACACATATCTTGATGCTGATTTTAATAAGTCAATCTCTAATACATAGAAGTAATTTTGCTTCCATTATACCCACCAGATGCATTTCAACTATAGTGGTTTTTCTTATATGTATTTTTTGATGCACTTTGGTTGTATATACAATGAAATAAATGCTACTCCAAATTATTAAATTGACTTATGTAGTTCCCATGAAATTTTCATGAAGCTCAATCGCCTTGACAAGTTACTTGCTTTGGTCTGATGATAGTTTTTTTTTTTCTTTTCTGGATGGTCTGATGATAGTTTTTGAAACAGGATTTTTATGAAAGGATTTATGTAACAAATGCGAAAGGAGAATGATCATAGAAAACGTCTTGACCTTTGTAAAACATTTTCAATTGTATGTTCTAATCCTCTTAGCTGGAACTTGCGTGCTGAGATTGATACTTCTAGATCCCATGGAGTTGTCTTATCTGGAGGATGGATATCTCTTGACTTAGATGCCTTCTATAGCCAAAAAGTGGAAGTCTATGTTTAAGGCATACATTAGGTGTTCAAATCATAGAATGCTTTTTTAATCTATGTAGTACGTCTCTCTGTTTTCCCTTCTTTTTGAGGATTTTTCTTCCACTTTTGTGTCTTCTCTTAATTATTTGTATATTCAATAAAGATTCTAGGAGAAAATTGCTACACAATATTAAAATAGAGCTGGAATAGGAACTGGTATCCCTAGGAATAAATTGTGATAGAACCCAAAATTGGTAAATCTTTTTTCCTTTTACCATTAATCAGTTTCATATTGGAAAAATATAGCATATTCATGAGTGCCTAGTCACCACATGCATAGGTTGCTGCATGGAAGGATCAAGAACAGCAAATGTGGCTAGATCAAGTGCATGCAAGTGTGTAGTTACCCAAACAATATAAATAAATAAATGTGTAGTTGTGTTCACTTTGAATATCTAAATAAAACTAGTTTTAAATGTGTAGTTTACTGAATAGTTGGTGGTGTTTATGGCTTGGTAACTGTAATGAGTGAGTGGCAGTGTTTGTTTGAGAGTTTCTTTTTTCTTAGTGGTAAATATGCAATCGGTCATGTAAATGGTCTACGTGAATTACCATGTTGTCCAGTTTAGTAAATTTTGAAAAATACAAAATATTGGAGGGAGAGGAACAATCGGACCTTAAACAGTGTTGAGCTTAAATCTTTATTTCTTAGATCATGGTATGAGGGGATGGTTGCTTTTGGCAGCATCCACATTTCTTCTTTATTAGTTTTTGTTGATCAGTTGAGTTTTGCTTGTAATCGTTAGTTCATCCTTTTAATCATACACTGTAGTTAAGGACTCTCCTCGAATGTAATTTCTTACTCCTTTACTTATCCAAGGAAAGAAAGCAAAAAACCTGAAAACCATGATGTGAAGTTAAGCATTAAGAGCAAACATGAAGACTTTTTGTAGACAAAGAAAAAAGAATTATTAATGATTTCCAGAATATGTGCCAATGAGCCCCAGCTCAAATGGCACTTCTCTCACAAAGCTCCCACTTCTATGAATTATAGAAGTACTGAGCTACAAGATGTCTTTCCTTGGTTCACCCTTATAAAATTCTCTTTTCATTTCTCATGTCATGTTAATATTATCTGTGAATTCATCCTTCTTTTACCAAAAAAAAAAAAAAAAAATTCATCCAAAAGAGATCTCTGATACCTTTCTGTATCTAGTACTATACTAGGGAGACATGTAAATAGTCCTAGAAAGATTTTTTTAGGTCACTACTTCGGATAGAAAGATTTTAGTGCTTTTTCTTGCCCTTTGCGGAGGTGGCTCAGAATGCAGATATAATGTGATGGGGGTTTGGACTGGGGAGTTGGTATACTGGGCATGATGTTTCATGGAGTATGTCTCTGGATAGGTATAAGGACAGACGAGGTGTCTTTCCTAGGTTCTAAACTCTTAAGGTTGAGGATGGTAATCCAGACTGATTTTAGCAATGTTTTTTTTTTTTTTTTTTTTTTTTTTTTTTTTTTTTTTTGATAGGTAATAAGATTTTATTAAAAGAAACATCACAGTGCACAAAATGTGCACATGATGGAAACAGAATTACAGCAGATTAAATTGAAAAGAGGCTGAGTGCCATGAAGCAGCTAACTCAGTAACAGTAGTAGCAGTAGTAAAACCCCATATCCTTGACAAATCAAATAAAGAAGTCACAAAGTTGCCAAGAAGCTGATCTGGGGAGCTAGACATATCTTCAAAAGTTCTCGAATTCCTCTCCCGCCACACCGTCCACATTAGACACATGGGAATTAAATTCCAAATATGAGAATGATGCTTACCAAACCAATTATACCACCCAAATAATAAGTCCACCACCTGCCTTGGCAGAACCCAATGGACGCGGAAAGAAACAAAGACAAAATTCCAGAGCTTCTGAGCTGCACTACAATGCAATAACAAATGGTCCACAGTTTCCCCATCACAACGACACATACAACACCACCCCGCTATTGTATACCCTCGCCGCATGAGATTGTCACAAGTTAAAATGCGACCCCAAGCCGCTGTCCAAATAAAGAATGCCACCCTAGGAGGAGCTTTAACCCGCCAAATGCTTTTCCAAGGGAACCTCACCCCCCTCTTATCAATCAAGGCATAGTAAAAAGAACGGGAGGCAAAAGCCCCGTCCTTGCACAGCTTCCAACGCAAGCCATCAGGAGCCGCATTAGGAGCAGCAATAGGAACATTATGAGAATGGAGGAATTGGAAAAACTCCGCTACCACATCAACCTCCCAATCATTAAAGTCCCGCACAAAGGTAACATTCTACTCCCGAACTCTCCTTGAATCTGGACTAGTCAATACATTGGTAATTGTAGCTTCCCTATTGGAGGAACAAGTGAATAAGGCAAGGAACAAAGCCATCAAGGAGGTATCCCCGCACCACTTGTCTTTCCAGAAACTAACACGAGTTCCTTGACCAACCACAAACTCCACATACTGAAAATAGTCTTCCCAACCTGACATTATGCCTTTCCAAAGCCCACACCCATGCGAACCTCTAATGGGCTTGGTACGCCAACCACCCAAATCAGTACCAAACTTCGCCACTAGCACACGCCGCCACAAATGTTGCACTTCCAACCCAAACCTCCATAACCATTTCCCCAGAAGAGCTTTATTAGTCAAAATCAAACTCCTCACCCCAAGACCCCCAGCTTCTTTTGGAGTACATACCGTATCCCAACCTACCAGGTGATGTTTAAACTTATCTCCCAGGCCACCCCAAAGAAAGTCCCTTTGCAATTTCTCAATTTTGCGCACAACACTAATTGGAATAGTGAATAGGGAAAGGAAATAAGTTGGGAGGCTAGATAACGTACTTTTCAGAAGAGTTAAGCGACCCCCTTTAGATAAGTACAGCTTCTGCTTGCCCGAAAGACGACGCTCCAACTTCTCAAGAATAGGATTCCAAATCGCCACCGCTTTGTACGAGGCCCTCAAAGGCATACTAAGATAAGATAAGGGCAAAACACCAATGTGACATCATAGGGAATCAGCCAAGTCTGAAATATTCTGAACCTCCCAAACTGGAACCATTTCACTCTTTGCCATGTTCACCCGGAGGCCAGTTACCACCTCAAAACAAGTGAGGACCATCCGGAAATATAATAATTGGTCAGGATCCGCATCACAAAAAAGAATGGTATCATCAGCATAAAGAAGATGAGAAATACGTAAGCCATCCGCTGCATTACAACCCGCCCTGAAACCTCGAATAAGACCCTCCTCCTCCACTTTCCACAACATCTTATTCAAAACCTCCATCACCAGAAGAAACAATAAAGGGGAGAGGGGATCCCCCTAATGCAGCCCACGAGAACTACTGAAAAATCCTTCAAGAGACCCATTAACCAGGACTGAGAATTGGACCAAAGAAATGCAAGCTTCAATCCATTGCCGCCATCTCCTACCAAAGCCCATCCTCTCCAAAAGGTGCAGAATTTAGCAATGTGTTTGGTCTGGGAAGTTATTTTGAAGTCTGTCTTTGTTATTCTGTTCAATATCAATGAGGATGATGCTTTTGCTGCCAAGTTGTTTGAATGGTGTCATCTTTATTGCAGTCCTAGACTTATAATATATTATGATGATTAGGAATTGAATTGAATCTGTGAGTTTTATGTATTTTTCTAAGTGCTACGTGAGGGCAAGGGGTTGGATGAAGTGGACTGGACGTTATATAGGAATCAACAATTTGAGGTCTGAGCCCTGAGGTGGCCTGGACTTTATATAGGAATCAACAATTTGAGGTCATTCCTTTTACAAGGTTTAGAGGGCTGCTGGGGCTATTTTTTCCCGTGGAAGTTCATGTTCATGGGGTTCCTCTAAAGTTTTTTTTTTTTTTTTTTTTTTTGGGTACTGTGTCCCTGGCTGTACTACCCACAAACACAAAAGTCGTGAACTACTGAATCTTATTTAGAGAAAAGATACCATCTTTTTAGTTTCCGCAGCACGAATCAAGAGGTAGGGAGTCACCGAGTAAGTGATTTTTCTTGGGACCTTTGGAGCTTTGTGTATTAATTATGAGGGATATCTTTTTTATCCAAATTTATGTGAGGCCTGACACTTGACCTTATGGATGATTTGGTCTGTATGGACGAAATAAAATGGTCAGACACCTCTAGGCTGGATTTAGTCCTTGTGAATGAAGTAATCTGAATTTTGAAGCGATAGAAGTTTTCCTTAAAACTAAATTTTTTATGCACTTTTCACATGCATGGATGATAGACTTTTTCTTTGCTCTTTCTCCTTTTTAGATCACATTGATTACTTAAAATTTAGGTGGTGTTTGTCATTGCTCAGTAAAATAAAAAAAGAATATTTTTTACCGACCATTCTGGATCGAAAAAGGACTTTCCATTGCTCCAGATCTGTTTGGTAATGAGTTAGAAAGTCCTCGGTTATGCACTTTTGTCAGAATGTCCATCTTATGAAAGCAGGGGAGGGGAAATCTTCTTGACACTCATTTGTGGGAAGCGCCTAGATATTCAAATAAAATGTTCTTCATTGACTTCTTTCTTATTTATGCTTCCGATTGGGCCAGGATTAAATCGCAGCACTCAAGAAGGTATCAATAAAGCAAGGTTCAAGCCTCAATTCCACAATGCAGTGTATCAGCAGGGGTGGTCAAAAGTATTGTAGCATTTCCATGTATTACTCTACTGGAAATATATGGATTGTGTCTTCATTTATTCTTGGAGTCAGGAATGGCATCATTGGGAAGATGGTCTAATATTGTTTGAGAGCATTTCTCTTGATTATAATGTTCATTAAAAATTTGCTAGGCATTACCTCTGGCAATTGAACTTACTGGAACGAAAGCTTCACTAAGCAAGCTTTAATATTAGTAGCCGCCTTTGGAAAATCCAGGTAATAATTACATTACCGGAAAAGGTATCGATCATAGTAGTTTTCTGCCATCCTCGTATGTAAGCAAAGGAATAGGAATGATGTTTATGACGTCATTTTCAAATCACCAGAACTTCTATTAATTAGATATTCATAGAAGAGAAATATGGAGCTATTACTTTAATGTAAGTTGCTAATTATAATTTTTGGGCTACAAATGATTTCTACAAAATCATTGGAGCTTATTTCTCAACATTTAGATTTCTAAGGATGGTTTGTACACTGTCATTCCTTCAATATTTATTACTTAACACTAATGGAAAATATTGGAGGTATCATAGCCTAATTAACCTTCATACAATTATGTTTATGGTTGTTCTATGTAGGATGAGAAGGATAAGAAAATACGGGAACTGTCTGCAGAGCTCTATCGTGCAAACCAACAAATAGCACACTGCCGGGAGCAACTAGACAGTGTTTTGAAAGATATAGAGAGACACACAAAGCACCTTACAAAAAGTGTTCAAGACATAGTTGAGAATATAAAAGAAGTTGAAGCCGAGGATCAAGAGCAACTATGTGATTGGTAGGTATGCATATAGAACCTTATTGTAATTTTCTCTCACTTATCCTATGTTTGGACGTAGGGAAATCTGGAGGAGTGGGGAGGGGAGGAGAAGGGAAATATCATAATGTACTAAATTTTAGTATATTTCGGTCACTTTCCTCTCTCATTTTCTTTCTTCTCTTTCTATCTTCCTATGTTCCAAACATAGTGACATACTATTAGCCTCTTTCATGATTTTTGTTTTTGTTTGTGTGTGTGTGTGTGTGTGTTTGTGTGTCATCAAAGGGTGTTTTTGATTAATTTTTATTTTTTCTTTGTATATAAAAAATTTCATTTTGTGGTTCTCACTTTTATGTTCTTTAAGGTTGCCAAACATGCAAAAAGGAAATGATTCACCCAAAAAGGGTAAAAAGAAAAAAAAAAGAAAAAGAAAAAGAAAAAAAGAAAAAAAGGGGGAGATGCAAATCCTTATTAAATGATTGCTATGACATCTCCTTCTCCATGTTGTGGGCAACCAAAAGAGGATTGAGGTTTGTCTTTGAAAATTTTGATATGATACTAGCAAGCTCTTTTGTGGGATTTCACTTCTGCAGATATTTTAAACATCTTGACCAGGTTTTATGCATTTTCATAGTCACTATCACAAAAGAACTATAGAACTCTAATTGCACAGGCCAACCAAAAAAGGCTTTATTTTTTATTCTATTAATTCAGGGTGGTATTATTTCTGTACCATAATTTGTTAATTATTTATTTATTTATTATAAAAATAACAATTAATTCAGCAATGATGATTTGGGCAGATGGTGGTAAGGTGATAAAGAGAGATGACCTGGAAGAGAGAGAAAGTGAAAATGGAAGGGAAGGGATGTCATGGGGAGGAAAGATGGGAAAGTTGGGAGTGAATAAAATAAATAAATAATAAATTTTTTTAAATGAGAAAGAAAGAATAGAAAGGTTGTTGGGGATGTGTTCTTAAAAAGGTGGATTTTTGGTTAAAATTTGGATGAGATTTTGGAGATATTGCTTTTAATATTGTAGATAATATTTTATGATAATAGCATATAGAAAAGTTAGAAAGGTAAATTTTTTACAAAAGAAATATATTTCCAACGGAGGAAGAAGAATGTTAGGTGGGGTGAATAATTATTGAGAGAGAGAGAGAGAGAGAGAGAGAGCCATGAATTTTTTTCTTATCTTTCCTGGATTCCAAATCTCTAAGTTGGTGGAAATTTCAGGTATCATCATAAATTGGACTAAAAGAAAGTAAGATAATTCCCAAATCTTCACTGAAAAATAAAATATTTGTACAACTCTGACAGACCTCTCCAACCAAATCTATCTGCTCTATTAATGTCATAATAACTTTTGTTGAATTCAAAATCTTTAATCACGCGTTTTACCTTTACGAGTAGTGGTAGAGGTACGAAAGGTTTGATTTTTTTTTTTTTGAAAGAGAAGACGAAAGGTTTGATTGGTGTAACGTGACTATAAATATATTAATTAACAACATTTATTAAAGTGATGGGTAGATGATTATTTGACCAAAAAAAGGCTGAAATATTCTTCTAATTTCTAAAATTCGGCCAGAAATGTTTGAAATTATTAATACTCGTATAATAAGCAATACTAATATATAAATCATGTTGTAGTAAAATATAGAATATATATCTAGGGTTCTATTCATGTGTTGTCACTAAACAGATGAATGGTATGGTAATAGCTATTATATTACAACTTATTTTTATTCCTTGTAATATTGATTCCTATTAGAGTGTAATAACCATTACAGCGTACCAAATGTGCTCTTAGTGTTGTCATATATTTACAAATTATAGATACTAATATGTATAAATTAGGGGTGGGCACAGGTTGGGTGAGTCGGGTTTGGATGGATTTTTTTATCTTACCAAACTAAGTTGGGTTTGCAAAGCTCCAACCCGTTGACCATCCATTAAGGTGGTCGGATTGGGCGAGTCAGTTGATCCGTTTTGGCGGGCGGCTACGGTCAGGTTTCGCGGGTTTTTGCCGTTACAATAACAAACAAGTAAAAAATCACCCCAACAACAAACATCAACAAATCACCGCAACAAAAAATTCACCATAACAATCACAACAAAACACAACAACAAAAAACCACCAAACACACCAATATTGGACAGAACCGGCGAAGTTGAAGGTGGTGCCGCGGTAGAACCGATGAGATCTGGCCAAAATCAGGCGAGAGGTCACGAGATCCGACGAGATCTCACTTGATCTGGAACCTTTTCGTGGCGGTGGGAGATCTGGCGGTGGAGCTCATAGCGATCTACCTTCGTCAGCAGTAAAATTGAAAAGAAAATGGGAGAGAGAGAGGGAGATTGAGGTCGGGAGGAATGAGGGAGACGAGATGATTCCTGAGCGAGTTTCTCGAAGATATCGTTGATGAAGCTGTACATGATTCCTATGGCCTTGCTGGAGATTCCAATCTCAGGGTGGACTTGCTTCAGGACTTTGAAGATGTATATGAGAGATGAGAGAGAGTCAATGAAAAATATGAGAGAAGAGAGAGAGTCGATGAAAAATATGAGAGATGATAGAGTTTTTTATTTTATAGATTTTAATGGTTAATTGTTCGGGCGGGTCGGGTGGATACACGACAAAATATGAGAAATCCGTTATCCATCCAAAAAACCGAAAAAAATAAAATCCTAATCTATATCCGTCCAAAAAACCGAAAAATAATAAAATCCTAATCCATATCCGTCAAAATATGGCTCGCGGACAGACAATCGGGTCGAACGGATTAGGTTTGGCGGGTATTTGCCCACCCCTAGTATAAATTATGAATATCAATGCCCACTATTGTTCATATTTTATGAACATATATCCAACTAATCCAAGTGTATACATATGAATGTGTATTGAAAATGATTGCATATTGATAATGTTTTTGTATTTTAACAAAAATTAATTGATAAAATCTATTGTCGTAGATACCAACTCCATCTTGTTGTTAAAAGCAATAACGACATATATCTGATTTGATGATAAAAGCAATAACCACGTAGTAAAAAAAGAAAATCAAAGGCAAAAAAATTGTTTTGGTTTAGACTTTGGAGTTTGGAGGGGTCACTCTCCTACTATTTAATGTTGGTGAAATGAAGTACAAGGGCGTTCCAGACATTTTTGTTTTGTAACGTCCTTGTCAAACTTGTGGGTTGAGACTTTTTCGTTTTTCGTTTTCCATCCCTTTTGAATACAAACCCCACCTCACTCGCCTCTTTCCTATTTGTCATCTTTCCAAATTCCAATCCAAAATCCCAAAAACAAAGCAAAAGCAAAGCAAACAACCCAAAAAGCAAAGTATTCCTCTTCCCACTTTTCTTTCTTTCCACTTCCAAGAAACCATCATAAACCCTTGAAGCAATAATAAACAACCAAAACAAAACCAAACCAAACCAAACTTCATCAACATCTCTCCACAAAAAAACATAAACCCTCCAAGCAACAATATATAACACCACCATGGATGAGTATCTCCCTCTCTCTTTCTAAATTTGATTCTGTAGTTAACTTTAAACCCCATATGAACTCATAAATATATGTTTGTTTTTGCAGATCTGAAACATACCCAAAAGACTATTACAACCAAGGCAGCAGCAATCTTGATAGAGTGACATCAACCTCAATAACAACCTCAACAACAAGCGTCCACGTCACAGCCTTAGATGGCCTTGTCAACGTGAACTCACTCTTCACCATAGCTGTCTTCGTGGGTCTCTCTCTCACAACCCCACACCAACGCAGTTTAGAAGACAACACGGCCTGTGATGCTGGTATCGACGTGGCAAGGAAGCTTTTGGTGTTTGAGGTTGTTTCTTTCAGTTTCTTCCTCTTCTCTTCACTTGTAGCACAGGGACTCAAGCTGGCTATCAACTTGTTGAACAGTAAGGATGTGAACGAAGCCTTCCGGGCTCACATAAATTTGAAGGTGTTGAGGCTTGGGATGATGGGGTCTGCAGTGGGGTCGGTGATGGGTTGCTTGTTTTTGATGCTGTCGATGGTGAATGTCATCGAGATTCGGTTGGGGATGTTGTCTTGTGGGAGTAAATCTGCGGTACATGCTGTGGCTGCTTTGGTTATCTTGGTTTCTTCTGCTCTTCTCGTTTATATTTCCACTGTTGTTTATGCTTTTTTGCATTAATTTATTGTTGTTAATTTTAAAAACTACTATATATATATATATATATATTCTAGTACTAGTGCTGCTGTTTTGGGGGGTCCTCAATGCATTGTTTGATTATAAATGAAATGAGGGCAAGGCTGTGTTGGTTATGGATGGAGGAATTAGAGATGGGAAATTTGGGGATTGCTAATTCTTGAGGATTTGTGAAATTTTGCTTGTTCCCATCTTGATTTGTATGAAATGGCAGAATTTTAGCTCTTACCTTTTATGTTGGAAATGTTAATTCTTGCATATCTTGTATTTTTGGGTTAGGGGGAATAGTTCTGGACGCATTTAAGAAAAAAAGAAAAGAAAAAAAAGAGTGCGTAATTGAGCTTATTGTTGGTAATTAGATAACTTATGTTTGTTGACACCGTAAGGATAAGATTAGTTTGATTTGGGTGCTTGACTTACTTGTTTTGCCATTTGACATAATTATATGATTAGATTTGGTTGGAATTTTAATCAATGTGAGATGTTAATCAGCTAAAAATTTTCCTCATCAATATGCGAGTATTGGTTAGTTCATTTTTTTTTCCTATTTGGTTAGGAAATGAGTTGGTTTCTATTTGGTAATCAGCTGGGGCTTATATACTAGTACTCGTATTTTCTTCATCATTTTGTATATTTGTACCAATACCTCCCCCTGTTTAAGATTTTATTCTTGGGACTAGTGCCGTTTTGGAGTCCTCATTTGTTATAAATGAAATAAGCACATTGTGTCTAATGGAGATTAACACTGGCCTGAATTTAGGTCCTGAGGTAACTTGTTGCCTGATTAGCGCTGTTTTGGTTAGAGTTTTTGCTTGATTGAGCTTGTCTTTGGGAATTAGCTAACTTATGTTTATTGGCACCTGTTAAGGGTAAGCTTAGTTTGATTTGGATGCCTGACCAACTTGATTTGCCTTGTGACATATTTACACAATTATATTTGGTTGGAATTTTTAACCTATTCTCTAGATTTTTCCTAATCAATATGAGAGTATTGGTTAATTAAATTTTCTGAGTTGGTTAGCAAGTAAGTTAGCTTTTACTTGGATAATCAGCTGCTTTGGTTAGGTTTAGATATGCCCCTTAATTAGATACCTTGGTGACCTTAGTTTAATTGATCTTTGTGGCATCACAGTGAAATGTTGGTTATTTGGGTGACTGGATGCTAAACTTGTATTACACAAATTGGAGAAAAACATTGTAGGCAGACTTGGTTACTTAGTTGAGTTTTGTTGAAACTGGCTTGATCAAATACTTTTCTGAACCATTGTGTGCTAAGTTTATTGGGTGAGGATTAGTTCGACCTGTGCAGTCCTTGGGAATTGATCTTGCAGACAAATTTGAGCAAAAATATTAGACCAATGGAATGAATGCCTAGTTGTCCTAGATGTTCTTGAATTCATCTCTAACTGCTCAAATTTCTTTAGTCTTGGTTATTTTCATTTGCATAGCAAATCTAGCACCATTGCATTATGATCTTGTGGTTCAATAACTCTTGGGACTCATAGCTAGGGAACTTAGCATTAGCAACATGGTGGCTGATGTGAATTAACATATATGGACATTATAAACTGGTTTTGCATTCATCTGCCTGGGAAGGCGTTCATAAATGTTAGTTAAGTCCTTTGATCAATCTCAACATGTCATGAGTCTCAAAGCTCCATGCCTTATGTTAGTTTATGCCGCATAAAAGATTGAATTTAATGGCTCAAAAAATACAGCAAGAAAGACTTGAACCCATAAAAGATTTGGATGGAGGTCAGAACATGGAACTTGAGATTGGATTTAAGCCATTAAAGAAACAGAGGTGGGGATAGGGAAAATGTCAGGTTTTAGAGGGAGAAGTAGCTTGGAGTAGTCAGTCACCAAGAATATGCAACTAGTGTCTCCAGCGGTCCTTGTCCCTTTGAACCTCAAGTTATGGGACAAAGAGTTGAGCCCTTGAAGACAGTCCGATGATATTCATGGTTTTCTCTTTGCAATTCGACCCTCTTGGCCTCTGCAGCTGAAGGTCAAAGAAAGTTTTCATTAATTTGATTAATAGGTGCATGAGTTTGCTCTGGCGGTGACGTGGATATGACTGGACTTCATAGAATGGACAGGAGTTCCTCTGCCTCCCAGTGACCAAAAACGAAAAAAAAAAAAAAAATTGTTTCTGACAAATTACCAACTCTAAATTTCTCCCAGATGGAGTTATTTCATATGTTTTTAAGCTTCTATCGAATTTCATTTTCCAGAACACAGGTAATGTAGTAGCTGTGGCTTGAATGAAGCCATCTCAATTCTAGGGCACAAAGCCTGGAAGCAAATAAATAGGTCGTTTACATACCAATCCAGGAAAAACAAGTTCAGTGGGGTCAAGGCAACTCGAGGAAACAAGTGATGGTGTTTTTGCTCTCTGTAAAGGGCAAGATGACATCATTGAATGGCTTCCTTCTCATGGTGGAGTCTACAGCTATGCAGAAACTAGGAAAGCAGTAAGTGATGGAATAAGGATAACAGCATAATAGGTACTTTTCTATAACACATAATAGGTGTACTTGGTTCACTTAGCTAGCTGAGTTTTGTTGAAACTGCGTTGATCCAAATACTTTGCTGAACCATTGTGTGCTAAGCTTATAAGATAATTAAGGATTAAGTTCAAACTGTGCAGGGACTTGGGATAATTGGCTGACAATACTTGGTCAAATAATTTTTTTTACATAATTACCTAGCTTAGTCAATTTGGTTGATATTGGCCTTAATTTAAGAATACCATCTCATTTAGAGACCCACTGTATCTTGTGTTTCCAGAAAGTTGCTCAAAAGTTACTGAGTTCTAGATGGTTATACCTAATATATTCATTATCGTCATCTGTTAAGGAATCCCACATAGGTTAGATATGAGAGTTGTGTTAGTAGTCCTATGTATAAATAGAACATCTCACAACATATTGTAATCATCCAGAAATATCATACAAAGAGAATATTAATAAAGATGTAGCCAGTTACATACTGTGGATGTGGGCTCACATAGTCGAACCATGTGAAACCCTAGTCTCCATTCTTCTCTCTCTCAATCTCTTTTATATTTCTCCGTTGTTATTAGATTTGGGTTTTCCACAATCTATGTTATTGGTATCTATAATAACACTCTCTCAAAGATATATGGTGGCTTTACTTATACCATTGGAATGAATGCCTATTTGTCCTAGATGTTCTTGAACTCATTTCTAACTGCTCAATTTCGTTGTCTTGGTTATTTTCATTTGCATAGCAAATGTAGCATCAACTGCATTATGATCTTGCAATTCAAGAACATGGTTTGTGCGTTCAGCGCTGCAATTTTAATTTTTAATTATTTTTTTTCAACTGTCTTTTGATCAATCTCAGCATGTGATCAGTCAAAGAGCTGCATGCCTTAAGTTAGTTAATGCAACAGAAAAGATTGATACCAATGGCTAAAAGGTACATAAAGAAAGACTTGGGTCCATAAAAAGATTGGATGGAGGTCAGAAGATGGAATTTTACTTTATGTTTGGATGGAGGGGAGATGAGAGTAGAGAAGGAAAAGGTGGATGGAATAAATTTAAGTCGTTAATGAGTGTAACTTTCTTTTGATAATCTTAGGTGTCTAGGTTAGCTTGCGCGTACCTTGACTAATCTCACGGGATTCGTGCACTGTACCAAGGAATTGTTTACACTAAAGAGGTGTTGAACCTTGGACCTTGAAGGGAGCATATCTCCAAGACCAAAGTCTTCACCACTTGTACTAAGAATATGTGACTTTATATTGCCACATTCTTGTCTAGTGTCTAAAGTGAGACTCCTCCCGTTGAACCTCAAGTTATTGGACAAATAGTTGAGCCTTCGACAATTTTATAAGTTTGTTATCTTATGTATTTGATATTTACATCTTACAAGACAGTCAGATACATAAATCTAAGACTTAAAAGATAATTATTATTCTTTCAAAAAAAAAAAAAAGATAATTATTGAAATGGACACGAGTTTGTCTAACATAGGTAATGAAAGTAGGTGTGGTTTGAAAGTTGAAACTGAAAGCAAAGAAATAGGTCGTTTACACGTTAATCCATGAAAAACAGGTTCAGTGGGGTCAAAGCAAACTCAAGGAAACAAATACGTGTTGGTGTTTTTTGGACTTTTGCTCTCTGTTAAGGGCAAGAGTGTCAGCATTGAATAGCTTACCTCTCATGGTGGAGTGAGTCTACAGCTATGCCGAAACTTGGAAACCAATAAGGTGGCCCCAAGGGTTCCTTGGCATCATTTAGTTTCTGTGGAGCCATGTGGTATTCTGCATTCAGCTGCTATTCCTAGTTCCAACGCACTCTCTTCATATTCACTTTTTTTTTTTTTGATAAGTCTCTTCATATTCACTTATTCATTATTTGGATGGGTATTATATATATATATATATATATATAATATGAAGGAAAATTATATTTTAAATCTTATATTTTAAAGTGTGTAACAAAATAAATAAATAATTTAAAAAGTAACAAATTATATTATGAAATTTTAAAAAGTAACAAATTAAATGTTATAGTTTAATTTGTTATATATTGATGAAACCTTGATATTTGATTTGTTATTTTGAAACAATAGAATTTAAATTATAAGATTTAATTTACCATCTTTAAAAATTTTAGGATTCAATTTATTAAATTTAAAATTATTAGATTTAATTTGTTATGCGTTTAAATTATGAAGTTCAAACATGTAATTTTGCCGTAATAAAAAGGCGAGATACTATACTTAAATTAAGATAAACTAGGTCAAGGTGGAGGATGTTGACTACGTTTTCTATCAATGTCCTTTGGGAAGCTTAAAAATCACTTTCTTTTTAGAATTTGATTCCTTTATAGCTACGACCCGGTCAAGTCTGGATTTGATGCTACATTGCAATTCATAGGTATGTTTCCTTAAAAAATGGGATTAATTGTGACTACGTGTGGGTTTGGGTTAGTTGTTTGAAAAAGTGTGTTTTTTAAAAAGTGCTGTTTGAAAATCACAATTAAGAGTTTGGAAAAACAATGAAAAAGTGTTGTTTCTGTCAATTCAGCCTTTGGATAATTTTAGTCTAAAACTGTTGTTTTGGATGCAAATGACAAAAAATGACTTGACTATTTTTTTTGCTAAATAAAAAGGACTTGACTATACCGTTAAGTTATAATGTCATTTTTTAAATGCTATCAATATTATAAAATCACAGTTAAGCGTTTAGTAAAACATGTGACAAAATGTTATTTCTATCAAATGAACGTTAGGATAACGATTGTATAAAATTGTTGTTTCATGTGAAAATTATCAAAAATACTTAATTATGATGTTCAATATCTTATCATTTTTTAATGTAAGAAATGTTAAAAATTACATTAATAGTAATAATAATAAAAAATTAGAGAACAAATACATTTCAGATTACCATCCTAGTTTATATAAAATTCAATATATTGTTAAGATATTGATTGGACTCATCAATTAAAAAAAATAAAGACATAAAAATAAAATGTAAAAAGTGAAAGTTGAAAGTTGAAAAAAAAAAATCATGGAGTGGTGTAGGGACATCCACGTGGTTGGACTTAATTTAAAGGGAGGGTTGTTGGCTGACAAATCCAAAAAGAAAAGAGAAGGCAGTACTTGTGTTGTCTCGTAAAGAACAAAAAAGAAGAAGAAAGAAGAAGAAGAAGAGAAGGAAGAAGCAGCAGCAGCAGCCATAGTCACTGGAGTGCGCGAAGAAAGAACATAGGAGAGGTAAGTGCAGGAAGGGATGGGTTTTTGTTTTATATTTTGGTTATTAAGCATAAAAGCTAAGGGTAGTTTAGGCATTTTGAACCAAAAAATTCGCGGTGCAGAAATATTATTTTTGGGTGCAAATCGCGCGAAATGAAAAACGCACGGGGTGTCCTCCAGTTTCAAAACGCAAATTTTTGCGATTTTAAAATCATAATTTCGCTAATAACGCAAAGCCAAACGAATATATATATATATTTTTGGTTTATATGCATATCGCGCGTTTGCCCCACGAAATCGTGGGGCCAAATGGACCCTACATACATCTTTCAATTCCTCACTACCAACATACTAATAGAGCACATAAGAAGTTAGTTTGATCTTATCACTTTGTAACAACTGGATGTATCTGTATTTTAAACATCCAGTTGCATTTGTTTTTCAAATAGCTTGCATTTATCTTATCTTATCTCAACTCTAGTTTATCTTGTATTAGTTCAATAAGCACAAACCTTTATTTAAAGGTTGCTACATTAATGAGAAAGTTTGCTCAAGTTTTCACAGAGAATATTGGATCATTGTTTTCTTTATGGTATCAGAGTAATAAAATCTTTAATAAGTTCGATCTTAAAAAAAAGATGGCCACAACATCTCTACCAGAATATCCTTCATATCTCAATCTAGCAAATTTTGTGTCTCTAAAGCTCACCTCTACCAACTATCTCTTATGGGAAACACATGAACCATACCACCTCATGAAGGTGAGATTATTGGTTCGATTACAACCATCTTTGATGCACTCAAGACCAAACTTGGCTTTTGGGTACAACCCACGCCAAGTTTGTCGGGGAGTAATAGAGCACATAAGAAGTTAGTTTGTTCTTATCACTTTGTAACAGCTGGATGTATCTGTATTTTAAACATCTAGTTGCATTTGTTTTCAAATAGCTTGCATTTATCTTATCTTATCTCAACTCTAATTTATCTTGTATTAGTTCAATAAGTACAAACCTTTATTTAAAGCCTTCTACATTAATGAGAAAGATTACCTAAGTTTTCACAGAGAATATTGGGTCATTGTTTTCTTTACATACTTCTCCACACTCGTGGAGCATCAGAGTATGTGTGAGAGACACTTCACCATTCGGGTCTGTCTGAACGAAGGCCAATATCAACACCAATAAAAGATCATGAGGCAAGAGTGGTATTTGTGGTTCAAAATTGGAGTTTAAGAAATCAAATAGCACGTGTTTTGCTGCAACGGTATCATGCAACCTAATCAATTTAGCAGTATAACATACACTTTATTAGGAAAAAAATATATTTGAGTTAGATAAAGATTATTAATGTTTGGTTATAAGTTATAACTATTACATTTAAGAAGTAGAACTTTCATGAAATTATATACCCTCATTTTTAAATAGAATCTATAAACCCCGAAAATGGAAATCTAAATGCTTCCGAGGATTTGGATTCCCTTGAACTATTTGCAACCAAACATGAGAATGTTTGAGATCAATCCTAAAAGATTACTCCGGATCAAACGATAAGTTAATGCTATACAAGCTCTAACTATAATAGTACCATGGATTATGTCATTAATTTGTTCAACAAAAATTCCTCCTTCCCCTAAAAAAAAAAAAAAAAAAAGAGTAGATGCTAATAAAGTCATCATACTGTTGGAGGGATTGAAGGACAAGACAACATTGCAGTGAAAATAACAACAAAATGCGTGACCTGCATACAGGGGCGGCCCTGAGAGTTGGGTTGCCCTAGTCCCGTTCTAATTTTGGTTGCCCTACTTATTATTTAATATTAAAAAAAATAACATAAAGTCTAAATTTTTTTTTTTAATGCAAAATCAAGGTTACATTGTACTTTTAACCGGTTATGGTGCTTTATAATTAGCACAATCCGACTCTAAGAAAATTACTTCTCCTTGCATTTTTTGAAGCAAATTCTTCAATCAAGTCATCGTAATTTAGCTTATTCAAATACTCATTCTCAATTGAGATCATAACCAAGTCACTTAATCTCTCTTGTGACATAGTAGTTCGAAGATAAGTTTTTATTAACTTCAACTTAGAGAAACTCCTTTCCGCTGAAGCAACTGTAACCGGTATAGTTAACAAAATGCGATATGCAACCCATACTGTTTGGAATCCACCCTCTTCCCAATAAGACTTTATAGTATTAAGGATGTCAATCGATTTTGTTACATCCTTCGGTAATAATGTTTCCAAATGTCTAAGTTCTTAAAATTACTCATCCTCATAAATATCACAATGTTCTTTATATTCCAAGAAACTTTGTAATTGGTTGCAATGTTCAATCAATTTGTCTTCACTAATGCTTTTGAACTTTCCATTCAACAAAAATCCAAAGATTTCTTCATAACGTTGAAATTGCTCAAAACCGATCCTTAAGTGATGTAAGAGCTTGATCTATAATGTGGTAGAAGTAGGTAACTTTAAACTTCTCTTCCAATGATTGACTTCCATTGGCATCCTCAAAATGAAGCAGAAGACTTACTAGATCAGTTGACATCCTTGCCTCTACCCACACTCTCTGCCTTTCAAGTTACACAACTGGAAATCCCAATCTTAGATGAGGAAATCATCCTTGAAGTCAACCAATTGGGACCTCTCAAACGGATTTATTATGGTTATATATTAGACTTTGGATGGTATTATTATGGTTATATATTAGACTTTAGATGGTTTTTGTTGTTAGTATATATATGTATAGCTTAATTATAGGAGTTAATCGCGTAATTAGCCATGATTAATTTTTTCCTTAGTTAGATCCATTATACATCTATATAATCTACCTCATAGAGAGAAGAATAATACACCGAGAATATTCAGCTAAATATTTCTACATGGCATCAGAGCAGGTTACCTGTTCCTCTTTGAAAACTCTAAAATTTTAGGGTTTCTTTGTTCTCTATCTCGGATTCCGACGCCGCCAGGACTCGGCGATACCTATCTTGATCACCAGGCTTCGCCGGTGGTCATCTCGGATCTTATTGGCTCACTAGGCTTTTCTGGTGACCATCTCGGACTTATATCGGTTCACTAGGCTTCGCTGGTGACCATCTCGGACTTTTATCGGCTCACCAGGCTTCGCCAGTGACATCTCGACTCCTCTTACTCCATTTAGACTTACGGTGACCCTCTCGGCCTTTCTCGCACCACAGGTCTTACTTCGGTGGCCCTCGACTCTCAATCTACTACTCTCGGCTATTCTCAGGCTTGTCTCGGACCTCGGTCTTAGCTCTCTCACACCGCTGCCAGCACCCACTCTCTCGGATCTTCTTGCAACCATAGTGGTTACTCTCT
Organism: Fagus sylvatica; assembly: GCA_907173295.1. Taxonomy (NCBI): domain Eukaryota; kingdom Viridiplantae; phylum Streptophyta; class Magnoliopsida; order Fagales; family Fagaceae; genus Fagus; species Fagus sylvatica. Next base: position 2,632,403 of record OU015766.1, read on the forward strand.
CAGATCTCTCTCGGAACCACAGTGGACCTTGGGTATCAGATTTTTTTTTTAGTTGTGGTCACGTGCATCTTGGTAACACCCACTATTTTTTGGTACTCTTGGCATCTTTCTTGGTAACATACTGGACCTTTTATTACTTATTGCATCTTGCTATTACTTTGTTACTGTTGGCTCCTTTTGTCTCACATACAAGCAGCAAGTTAAGCCTTGGTCACTATTACTTTGATATTGAGTTACTGTTTTACTTCCGCTATTATTATTTTTTAATTATAGGTGACACCAAAGACTTCCAGGATTCTCTTTTTTTTGGTTCTATGACTAGTACCAAATTAAAGGGCTCCAATTATCTTCAGTGGTCACGTATTGTTTGTGTTTTCTTGACTGGTTGTGGCAAAGAATCATATCTAACGACTACCAAACCCATTGATGCCACCAAAATTCCTAAGTGGCTCAAAGAGGATGCACAAATTATGACTTGGCTATGGAACAGTCTGGAACCCGATGTATTCAACAATGTGTCGTACTTGGAATCTTCTAAGGATATTTGGGATACACTGCATCTCATTTATTCTTCTGAAGAAAATATTACTTGAATTCATGAGCTTTATCAAGATATGTTCTCTCTCCAGCAGAATGATCGCTCGATTGAGGAATATTTCTCTCTTCTCCAAGGTATGTGGGATGAACTTAATGTGTATCAACCATTGTCCACTAACTTGCAGAAACAGCAAAAGTACCAAGAAGAATTTTGAGTTGCTAAGTTTTTATTTGGTCTTAAACCGAACCTTGATCCTATTCGCTCTCAGATCTTATCTGGAAAGGACATACCTACTGTTAGTGAGACTTATGCTCGAGTTAGAAGAGCAGCTATCTCATCTTCTGGTGTCAAAGACGAGCGATCTGCTCTTGTTGGGCATTATGATACTCCTCAGGGGGAGCGTGGTGATCATAGTTCTCGCCGGGGTACCCATAATGGTCGTGGTAGCCGAGGTGGTCGTAGTGGTGGTGGTGGCCGCGGCCCTAGGAAATGTACTCATTGTGGTCGTACTAATCACACACTTAATTTTTGTTGGAAGCTTCATGGCAAACCAGCTTGGGCTAATCATGCTACTGTTGATGGGGATAACTCCACCCTTATTTCTGAGGAGCAGGTTCTTATAAGCAAGGCTGAGTATGATTCAATTCTCCAACGTGCCTCATCCTCTTCCATGGTCGCCTCAGGTAACATTTCTCTTCATTCATCATCTAGTCCTCCTTGGGTTATCGACTCGGGAGCCTCTGATCTTATGACTGGTAATTCTTCATTTCTTTCGAATATTTCGAATCCTTGTTCTCCTTTTTCTGTCACTATTGCTAATAGCACTAAAACCCCTGTCCAAGGGATAGGTACTGTTAGCACTCCTAATCTCACCTTTTCCAATGTCTTATACTTACCTGAGTTTCCTTTTAATTTATTATCTATTCACAAGCTTACCGTTGCCTTACGTTGTTCTATTGCCTTCTTTCCATCTTATTATGTCTTTCAGGATCTAAAGACGAAGAGGATGATTGGTGGGGGCATTGAGAAGGATGGACTCTACTACTTTCGACCGTTTCACACTTTGATTCCATCTGCTCTACGTTCCTCAGTCTCTCCATGTCAATGGCATTGCCGTCTTGGACACCCCTCGTCCCTCAATCTTCAACAATTAGTTCCATCTTTATCTGATTTTTCTAGCTTTAATTGTGAAACTTATGAACTGAGTAAACATCATAGAGCTACTTTTAAACATCGCAATGATGAGCCATGTTTACATCCTTTTGAGTTGGTCTATTCTGATGTTTGGGGGCCAGCTCGCACTATTGGTTTATGTGGTGCGCGTTATTTTGTTACTTTTATTGATGATCATTCTCGTTTAACTTGGGTGTATGTGCTTAAAAATAGATCTCAATTGTTTGCAATTTTTCAGTCTTTTTATGCTGAAATCTCCAATCAATTTAATGCCAAACTTCTTGCTTTCCGAACTGACAATGCTCGTGAATATACAGAAAGTTTATTTCAAGAATTTCTTACGTCTAGGGGTATTATTCATCAAACATCTTATGTTCGTACTCCTTAACAAAATGGCATTGCTGAACATAAAAATGGGCCCATTCTAGCTATTGCTCGTGCTCTTATGCTCCAAATGCATGTTCCTAAACTTTTTTGGGCAGATGCAGTTCTTACTGCTACATATCTTTTGAATAGAATGCCCTGTCGTGTTCTCAAAGGTAAGTCTCCCTTTGAGATTTTATTTGCTGATAAGAGTCCTTTCTCTGTTCCCCTCAAAGTCTTTGGTTGTGTTTCTTTTGTCCATAATCTCAATCCTAGTCGAGACAAACTTGATCCTCGTGCACACAAGTGCATCTTTCTCGGTTATTCTCATACTCAGAAAGGTTATCGGTACTACAGTCCTTTCTTACAAAAACACTTTGTTAGTGCTGATGTGACATTTTTTGAGGATGTTCCTTATTATTCTCCTCAGGGAGGACAGTTACAGGAATCTATCCTCTCTAGTCCTGTTATTCCTACACCTATTCCCTTTGCTCCACAGGCTCCACCTATCTCTCAGGTTTATGTCCGTTGCCGACATCAGAGTGTCCCTCTCGTTCCACCACTAGTAGAGTCCCCTCCACTACTTCCCTTGTCCGCCTCGACGTCTGCAGATCCACCTCTTCCTCAGTCTACCTCAGATCTTGATCTTCCTATTGCCCTTCGTAAGAGTAAGCGCACTTGTACTGACCATCCTATCTCTAACTTTGTTTCCTTTGATCATTTGTCTCCTTCTTTTAAAGTATTCTCTTTGTCAGTCTCATCTATTGTTGTTCCCAAGTCCTACAGGGAAGCACTTTCTCACCTTGGTTGGCGTAAGGCCATGGAAGAAGAGATGCATGCTTTAGACTTGAATCATACTTGGGATCTCATTCCTAAACCTGCAGGTACATCTATTGTTGGCTGTCATTGGGTTTTTATAGTTAAACAAAATCCTGATGGTACTGTTGATCATTTGAAAGCTCGTCTTGTGGCTAAGGGCTTTACTCAAACTTATGGTCTTGATTACACTGAGACATTTTCTCCTGTTGCCAAATTGAACTCTATTCGCATCATTATATCTCTGACTGCTAATCTTGATTGGCCACTTTACCAACTTGATGTCAAAAATGCCTTTCTGTATGGTGATCTTAATGAGATTGTGTATATGGCTCAACCACCTGGGTTTGAGTCCAAGGGGGAGTGTGTGTGTCATCTGAAGAAGTCTATTTATGGCCTCAAACAATCTCCCCATGCTTGCTTTGACAAATTCAGTAAGGCAGTAGTTTCTCATGGTATGACTCGTAGCCAAACTAATCACTCTGTTTTCTTTAAGAAGACAAAAATTGGTATTGTGATACTTGTGGTTTATGTGGATGATATTGTCATTACTGGGAGTGACAAGGAAGGTATCGAGATCTTGATTAATCATCTCAACTCGAGTTTTCTCACTAAATACTTGGGTAAGCTTCGTTATTTTCTTGGTATTGAGGTTGCTAGGTCAAAAGCAGGAATAAGCTTATTCCAGAGAAAATATATCCTTGATATTCTGCAAGACACAGGGTATCTTGGCTCCAAACCTGTTGCTACACCAATGGAGTCCAATTTGAAATTGATGCCAAATTAGGGTGACTTTAGTGATGATCTAGACACCTATCGCAGACTTGTGGGCAAACTTATTTATCTAACCATTACTCGACCTGATATTTCTTATGCAGTTAGTGTTGTGAGTCAATTTATGACCAGCCCTTGAGTTCCTCACATGAATGCAGTCATACGCATCCTGAAGTATCTCAAAAATGCTCCAGGTCGTGGTCTCTTTTATCGATCATCTGGTCATCTCTGCATTGAAGGTTATACTGATGCTGATTGGGCAGGGTCACTTTCAGATCGAAAATCTACCATTGGTTATTGCACTTTCATAGGTGGTAATCTTGTCACTTGGAGAAGTAAGAAGCAGTCAGTTGTGGCTCGCTTTAGTGCTGAAGCAGAGTACCGTGCCGTGACCCATATCACTTGTAAGTTAACCTGGTTGAGAACTGTTCTTCAAGAATTTGGACTCTTAACACAAGGTCCGACACCTCTTTACTATGACAATCAAGCAGCTATTCATATTGCTAGTAATCCAGTTTTCCATGAAAGAACCAAGCATATCGAAGTTGATTGTCACTTTGTTCGTTCTAAAGTGGAATCAAAAGACATCATCACACCGTTTGTACCTTCTGGAAGTTAACTAGTAGATATCTTCACTAAAACTCTTCCCAAGAATGCCATTGACTCTATTTGTAGCAAGCTGGGAGTCATTGATATCTATTCTTTAGCTTGAGGGGGAGTGTTGTTAGTATATATATGTATAGCTTAATTATAAGAGTTAATCGTGTAATTAGCCATGATTAATTTTTTCCTTATTTAGATCCATTGTACATCTATATAATCTACCTCATAGAGAGAAGAATAATACACCGAGAATATTCAGCTAAATATTTCTACAGTTTTATTATGGTTATATATTAGTCTTTAGATGGTATTATTATGGTTATGTATTAGACTTTGGATGATATTATTTTGGTTATGTGTGTATTTTAGTTAGCA